>WAAE01026611.1:0-202881 GCA_013400495.1 Nicator chloris
CGGTGGTCTTTAGAAAGCATGAGCAGCCAAGCAAGTAATTTGGCCATTTTAATAACCAACTAACTTTCTATCTTTTCCTTCCTTCCTTCCTTCCTTCCTTCCTTCCTTCCTTCCTTCCTTCCTTCCTTCCTTCCTTCCTTCCTTCCTTCCTTCCTTCCTTCCTTCCTTCCTTCCTGCCTTCCTGCCTTCCTGCCTTCCTGCCTTCCTGCCTTCCTGCCTTCCTGCCTTCCTGCCTTCCTTCCTGCCTTCCTTCCTGCCTTCCTTCCTTCCTTCCTTCCTGCCTTCCTGCCTTCCTGCCTTCCTGCCTGCCTGCCTGCCTGCCTGCCTTTCCTGCCTTCCTTCCCTCCTTCCTTCTCTCTCAGCAAATAGGGAGGAAGCAGGTGTAAAAGCAGGCCAGAAAAAGCAAAAAAAGGGCATTGATGTCTTCCCCAAAGTCAACTACCCAAATTCTTTAATTAAAAAAACAAAAGCCATAAACAACAACTGTGCGGCTTTTTTAATTCCTTGCTCTTGATTAAATATTTTAATGTGCTTCTGTCTTTCAAAATACTTTTTTCCCACCCACTGCTGTTTCAGGAGCTCCCTGGGAGGTGGAATCCTGAGCACTTGAGCTGAGGTGTGGCCTCTGCTGCCAGGGACACTCTGATGGCTGCCAGGGGCTTGGCAGAGGGTTCTGCACCACTCTGCCTCTCTCTCCAGTCTCCCTTTCCTGCCTGTCTCTCATCATGGCTAATGCTTGAATGAATCATTTGTAACTCAGAGGCTTCTGGTGGCGCTGCCTGACGAAGAACAAATATTTCTGCACTGTTCCTAATGGTGGCTTTTTTGCAGCTGGGCATTATTGTTCACACCCAGTTCCTCTCCTGGGTTTGCAGGCACACAGGAATGGCTCTGCTTGGAGGACACGTGCAAAGTTTAGATCAGCAGTTCCCTTCTCAGAGCTCCTCTCACAGCCCTCTTCATGTCTTGTGTATTTGCTTTCCTCAGACATGTGCTCCTTTGAAATATGATGTTGAAATCCCTCTCATCATCTCCCACGTGTGATGATGAGAGGGGCAAACAACCCTCTTGTCATCATGCAGGGAGGAACTGAGAGGCCCTGCAGTGATGCCACCCTGCCTGTGACACTGCTCCTGTTCTGCCAGCATAGGAGCACCTCCACTTCTCTCCATGAGCCCAGTCAGAAAAGCTAAACCACAGGTTTACAGGAACTGTAACAAAAGTGTTAAGTGTGGCTGAAGATATTAATGAATTTTATGGCCTGTTATGAAGCAACAGCTCAGATCTGACAGCTTGGCTCTTCGTTTCTGAAATGGGGCTGAATGCGTGTTCCTCTCTAAACCCAATCATTTACTGATGCTACTGCCACATTTACTGGGCTTGCCACTGCAGTCTGCACAGATGCTTTCATGGCTCCCAACTGGCTTGGGGTCTTTTTATACGTCTAAATCAATTTAACATTCTACAAAGAAGGAACAGACATCTCAAGCAGCTTCAAAGATGCTAAGCCAGCATTTGCTTTCTAAACTGAATGCTTCCCTCGAGGCAGGTGTCAACTTTGTTTTGTTCCATCTCATAAATTTAACCTACCATGGCAAACAGAGTTAATTCAGCTTTTTAATTTACTTTTTTTTTTTAATGGGTTAGTCCATTTAATAGCAAAATACAGAGAATAAATCATTAGAGTTTTTTTTTCTTTGTTAATAATATTCCAGGATTTAAAAATCAAACTAGAAAAAAATAGTGCTTTTGGCTGGAGAAAAAGATTTATTTATTTTAGTTTCCTGATTTCTGAAAATAATTTCATTAGCAACATCTCAGTAGGTGGGGGTAATAAGGATCTATATTTTGGGAACAAGTTTGAACTTGCTACATTCTGCTGATAGGGGGAGGGAATTATTATAAACAGCTGTTACAGAAAATGTTCAATTTTCATCACAAATATTAAAGCTTCTCTATTTTATTTCACAAGCCTCATTTTGTGGAACTGTGAAATGGATAATGGGTTGAGAACCTGTGCATAAAACAGATTTTGGGAAATAGAGTGCAGAGATTTAGTACAATTTGAGGGAAGCACAGAGGACTTGTGTTCAGAGCTCCAGAACCCCATGCAGCTTGGTAAAGTGCTTAAAGCCTTCAGAGGTACCCATGTAAAACCAGAACAAATTTTGGCTCATCCAAACTGTTCGTTATGCCATTAAAAGAAAGTTCTGGTTTTCCTTATGTTTCATTCATTATTCTATTATCATTCCATTCTACTAAAAACATGAGCAATATGATCTAGAAGAGCATTTCAATCACACACTCACTGTCTAGTGCAAAAGTGCCTCAATAGCATCACTGCATTTACCCAATAAATATATCCAATATCCACAGTTTGCCTATTTCTCTAAAATGAACCTAGAGGCTTGGCAGGCTGGCCAAAAGCAGATGTTGCTTGCCAAGCTGCAGAACACTAGAAGGCAGACCACAGAATCAATTTGAATTCATGCCATGGTTTTCCTTGTTGACCACCAAACAATTGAATCTAGCTGAATAATAGTTAACCACCAAGGGACAGTGATTTGATCCAGCATTCTCTGGAGCCTGTTACACTGAAATCTGCCTGACACACTAACCTCTGTGTTTCTGGGAGGGGGAAGTGATAATTGTACCACAATGTACCAATTAACTTTATCTCTTCTTTCCAGCACTCATCACTACATAATGCCTTGTAAAGTGATACTCCTTCAGTCAGATTCTCTTGGGCTTTTTTCCCTTTCATCCCTAAATAATAATAAAAATAATTACTTGCTTTTCCTGTTTAATAATCTTCAATACTTTCTTAAGAAAAAAATGACTAATTTGTCAGTGTGCCAGGAAAAGGGGCATAACAGGGTAGAAAGTTCAGCCAAGAAAGTGATTATGGAAAGTGACACTAATCATGCTGGGTAGAGACAGGCTGTGTCAGTAACTGAATTAAACCCACAGGAAGGAATAAAAACCCAAGAGCTGAAAGAAAGACTAGTGAGCTCTCCCATCCCAACTCACAGCAAATTAGTCTTCCCTACATAACATTATATGAATTTTCTAAGTCCTGATTCTTTAAAAATGAAGGAATATAGCAAGGATTCTTTCTACCCTCCTTCCTCAAACCTTGCTTTCTTGCCTAGGCTGAAATCTGAAATCTTTTATTTCTGGGATCTTATATTGAAATCTTCAGTATAAAAGAGGACTCTGTATATCTTGCATCCACTGAATATATTTACTGTTTAGTCCTCCCATGCTAAATTCCATCAGAAGCCTTTCCCAAAGAACTCAATAAGGCCTGGAAGCACCTCAAGAGAATATTCAGAAAAGCAGAGAGCAGAAGGCAAAAAAGGTGCGTGGCTTTTTTCTTTTGCATTTTTAAATTTAAAGACATTCAAAAGTAAGGAATATGATGACAGAGTTCATATGTATTGTCACATATATATAGTCAGCTTTGAATTATGTGTCAGGCATTACAGCTCATTGGATCATCAGCTTGTAGGACAATGCCTTTTAACATGTCTGTGTCTAAATCTGTCAACATTCTACCCAGACACTGCAGACAAGGTACACCTCTCACCTGACTGAGAATCCGACCACATTTCTTCCCAATTTTTTCCACCAAATCAAAGATTGGGAAGTTCCAATTATTTAGCTGCTCCATCAAGGGATCCAAGTTGTCCATAACCAGAGGCTCAGGAGCCAGTACAGGCTTGTCCTGTGCCAGAAATCAGAATAAAAAGGATTGTTATTTCAGTAAAGCATCTCAAGCAAAAATTTATGCTCTTAAAAGCTAAAGTCACATTAGCATCATGTGTAAGTCAGTGGTACTTGGCTCAGCGTAGATGTCCTCATTTCTTGCAGCCCTGCAGCTACTCACTCTCCTTTGTAATGTGTTTCACTTGAATGGGTAGGAAATTCTGTTTGTGAAACAGCAGTGTCTGCACTTAGCACTGAGACTCACTCATTCATTCACTCATGGGAATCATTCATTCATTTCCAAGGGAGTCTGCCTTCATTGTGAAATCCACTGTGGTACAAAGAGAAAAGCCCTCAGTTTCTGCTTCTGCATCAGGACTCATTCATTACACTCTAACATGGCTAAGAGAGCTCAGTCCGGGTGAAGGCTTGCACTCCTTAAACTGAACCTGCCTGTTTTTGAAGGTCTGCAAATAAAAGATGGGTTGTGCCCCTCCATTCACATTTCTCCCTGTATACTCCCTGGAATTTCATTTTACTTAAAAACTGGAGTTGAGTAAATGCCAGAACACATCAAGTAAAATGCCTTCTCTCAGCATGTCCAACTCCAACAGATTACAATAAATTTTTCAAGCGCTCCTGCCAGCTTCAGATTATTAATTCAGCTGTACAACAGACTGTGGAAAAACTTAACTAAACAAAGCTTTCCCCTGCGTGTCAACCAAGCTCACATCTCAATGCTGCGAGACAACCTTCACTTATTCATCTACAATAATATCTTGCAGCACCCTTAAACTACATTTTTTTCTGTGGGATTTTGGTTAGTTTGGTTTTCATTTGGGTTTTTTTCCTTTTTCCCCCCCTCAGTGTCAGCATACACTCAGTCTGTTGTGCTGGGGGAACTTAGAGGAGCTACCTCAGGTGGTATCAAGGGATGCAGGATGATGGTCTCGGGCGTGTAGGACCTACAGCCAGATCCCTTCCGTGGCTGCTCCTTGGAGCAATCTGTGTCGTCATCGTTCTGCACGATGTCACTGCTGTCGCTGTTGTTGGTCTCGTAGTCAGAAGTGGCTTGAGCAGGATCATCTACAAACACGAATCACAAAGCTTGTGGTGTGAACAGCAAGGGTTTCATGGAAGGCATCCTGTGGCCTTCTGAGTAACAGCAACAGCATCTCTGACTCATGACACATATGTGCTGCCTGGTTGGCTCTGAGGTCGGACAATCTGTCCAAGGGCATTAAAGATACACCCTGCAGAGTCTAAGAAATGGCATCAAGGGATGAAGAGAGAAAAAAATTTGAGGACCATTATTTAAGTAAATTGAAGGAAACAGTATATCCTTTACATTTTAATTCCATGGGCATTTTGTACAAGTTGTGCATACGAAAAGGGAAGGAGCCTCCAAGACAATTTGAATGGACTCACCTGTGTGTGTTCTCCTTTTATGACAGACAAGCTCATCTGCCCTTTTAGTGGATGATTACTGAATTCAAGAGAACAAGGTGTTTTTGACAAAGAATTACCTGTTCTGTTCAGGGTGTGTGTAGTAGCATCGTTTCTATTTAGTGTCCCATCACCAGCTTCTATTTGGTTGTAGGGTCTGCCACAGCTGCAATACATCAAGAAACACACACAGTATGAAGAACTACGTGCCTTACACAGTCTTGTGTAAAATGATTTCCTGCTGGCAGTATGAGATTATGTCATACAGTATGAGCCATGGTCCAGGGTGCATTCTCCAGAAAAAAATCAGAGGAGAGTGCTGAAGTTTTATTGGATCTCAGACAAAAAATACAGAAACACCTTGGATTAACTGCCCACCACCATTTCATTTGTGTTTTCAACAGTAAACCTGAACCGTGTAGTTTCTTTAAATGATTTTTTAAAATTCTCTGAGTATACCAGCACAAAATAAATCCCCTAGTTCTATACTACAGCTGCCCTATAAAGATGAATTCAAATTATGAAAATGTGCAGAGTCTCATACAATTTACAGAATTCAGTTTGAACACAGTTATGATCTGGCTTCACTCTTCTTGGTTAAAACTTGAATATGTTCCTCTTAAGGAGGAAAATTATATTTTATCATTACTTCAGTGACAGCATACCAAGTTCATAAGAACCAAGAAGGCAGAGTTTGCTTCATCATTTCCAGAACAGAAACACATTTTGGGAGGAATCACAATATTATGACCTTTTAAAATGACTGGCTCTTCCCTTCCATTAAAAAGCTTTATTCCTTGTGTATAATTCCCTTTAAACCCTAATTACAACCTGACATTTTTAACATTTTCTCTGGCTTGAGTCAGCATTTTGTGGCATATCTTATATATAACAGTCTTCACAAAGCAACTATGACAGGATTATTTGAATTGGTCAAACTTTGTACTAGAAGCTTTGTACCATTTTAAGTTCAACATATAAAAATGGCTTAACTCCTGTACCAGCTAGCTTTTGGCTGGGTCATCCAAACATATCCTGGAGCTTGGTATGTCCTGCAAACATCATGAGTCCCTGAAAGATTTTCAAATAAAAATGCTCATCTGTATTCAATGGTACCTGTAGTGCATAGCTAAGCAAATAAATCTTATAGCAGTCAGGTTGATAAACAAGATGAAAAAGGTATTAATTTCATTACTATCTACAGCAACCTTACATTGATTCTTTTTTGACATTTTTAATGCAATTCTTAACTGTTCTTTTTAATGGAAGGCTTCCAGAATGCCACTTGTGAAATAACAGTTATTTTGTTGAAGTGGTGATAAAGGCACAGCTTAATGAGACTGCAGCACCTTTATGCTATATTTCTGTTGTGTAATATAGTTTTAATTTCAAATTAATCTGTCCAAATCTCAATTTTGGTGTATCTTTGGAAAACTCTTAAAAGCACTTAAGTTTCTATTTAGTCATCTAAATCCATCTCAAAAGCCTGTTTGGATCCTACTCCAAACTCCAGTAAGGATGACTCCCCTGAGCAAGCTTGCAGTCTCAATTCTTTCTCACAGCCACCTCCCAGCTTGCACACAGACACATCCAAAGTCATGTGACTGAAGTCAGAAACTAAAAACTATTTCCAAAGATAGTCAAACTTGATAACAGCTGTGCTCTCTGCTGGCTGGCCACTACTGCTATGACCAAAAGTAACATATGGTGAGTAAAGCAACCTTGAAATTGCACTGGAATAGGCTTGGGAATACCAGTGTTTTCCAGTATTCTGAACTGGACACAGATTGTAAACTCCAGTTATTTGGTTTAGCAACTGAATCCTTTCTGAGAAGATAAGCAGAACAACTTTCTTTCCAAAATGCTAATTTTGCAAAGCAGGTCTGGTCTGTGTTACCAAATAAAGGGATACTTTAAAATAAGAAATTAAACTGTGTTACTGAAGCTCTTAGCAGAAAGAACTCATCTACAGCTGATTTCTGGAAAAAAAAAAATCCCCACAGTACGTAATCTGACTCTGTGTAGGGAAGACAGAACCCTCTCCTCCTGAGAGAAAGCTCCAAATTATGGAGTCTTCAGGCATTTTTGGCCCTAGTAGTCAGATCTTTTTTTTATTTAACATCAGGTGCTGCTGTGGAAGACTTGGCCTGTGACCTAAAGGCAACTGCTCATGTCAAGGGCATGGCTCCAGAAACACAAGTGTAAACATGAAATCCAGCTTTGGGATCTGCAGTTTATTGACAAAGGATTTATTTAGGAATCAGGCTGTCCCTCTCACAGGAATAAAAGCAATAAACTAGCCAACAATCTTCCACTTTGAAAGTATTTTGTAGCATTGACCTGCACATTTAAGTACTATAAACATGAAATATCAGTACAAACACTGTAGTAAATCACAAAAACTTGTGTGTGGGCCAACAGAACATGTTCATGAGAACAACGTGAAATGATTCCAAGGCATATCAAATTATCATCTTACCTGCTGCAGATGATGGAGGGGCTGATAATAGGGTCTGACAGGCTAGGTGCACTCTGAGTAGAAGTTAAGACTTTGTGTGGCTTTAAGCCCTGCTTGGTGTCAGTGTCTGTAGGCTCTGGAAATGACACAGAAGATGTTTTTCCTGTAGGACTTGTGGCAGGTGTCCCCTGAATCGGTGAATGGCACGGGGAGCTGAGAGGTGAAATATTTGGTGGGATACCTGGCCAAGGACAAGAAGAGTCTTGTCAATTAACAGAAGTGGCAGATGGCTGTATTAGTTCACAGTGCAGAAATACTCTTCTTGAGATGCACCAGCATAGTCTCCAAAAACAAAATAAATAACAGAATACACTTCTGCACTCTGAGCCAAGCCCAGGTTTGTCACAGAGTCATGAACTTCCATTACTATCAACCACTGTTACCTGCTGAAGATCTGGCTCAAAATACAAAGCATATTTTCCCTGTTGAGCAGGATGCACTAACTGGACAGGCATGAAATGAAAGACAAGTTTGTGGCACGACTGTTGGTATCAACATGTTGTAGTGACAGAGACACACAGCCCCAAACAGGCAGTTCCCACCCCTATCTGCAGTTGCCCTGTCACCATCTGTAAAGCAGGGTCAGAGAAGGCTTACACACATTCCCAGAAAATTTGTGTTTCTGCATGTTTGAAGGCTAGCAATAAACCAAAAGGAGCAGTTTTTAGTAGTCATACATTGTACAAAACACTGCACTTCTGGGGCCATTTCTTACAGATTTTGGCCTTGAACTTCAGCTTGAGTTTACTTTTCAGAATCTGTTGCTCACTAAGGGAGGCTTGCAACCATCACTGCAGCACGTGGTACTGTACACCTGAGCTAGAGTATAGAACCTGCCAATATCCACATGTGCAACACTAACAAGGTGTAGTTCTCTCTGTCCCTTATTCCACCTAAGCACCGCTGCCAAGGTGAAATGCATCAGCCAGCCCAGTGTTTAAACAAAGTGCTGCAATCTCCTGGAATCCACTTCACCACTCCTAGTCTCAGACAAAATGAGACTCCAAATGCAGAGGAGCAAATTTAATCTATCTTAAAAGGAAATGCACAGAAATTGAGTTACCTTCTGTTCTGAAGTTTGTAGGAACTCAGCCCCAGTTAATTTACCACGTTCATCTTCAAAGCCAAAGGATATCAAGGCCTTAAGAACTTGAACAGGTTTGGTATTTGAATTTTGCCCTCTATCTAAATGCATTCCAGACACAAATTTTTCTAAAATAAGGCAATATATTGATCTAAGTTCATGAAATACTAACCTTGCAAGATATACATGTACGGTTCCAGTGTTTTTTCCCTGATAGCAACTTGCTGTGATAGGAGGCTAAAATATGATTTACTGTTGACAATCCAAGAGTTAAAAAAAAAAAAAATCTGACAGTTCCTGTGCCGTAATTTGGAGATATCCAGTATCTCAGTTTTGATTAAGGGTATTTCTTCAGCAAATGTGATATGTATTTAATGTCCTAATTCAATGATTGCAGGTAGGGTATAATGCTAGTCTTGAGATCAGAAGACTACAGCCTTCAGAGCAATTAAAATGTTATCAGATGGCCATGACACAGGGAAATTGCTTTAAAATACAGAAAACCGCTGTTTCATATTTATGAATTCATTGAGATATCATCTTTCCATCCAACAAAAATATGTCTTTAAAAACATTTCTCAGTCTGTAAATTGCACAGGGGATTGAGTTGGATTATGATCTATCTTTGAGATATATGTTACCAAGTAGTATTTATAATTCTTAGAGGATGCAATACATATGGTCATCTTTCAACAATTTGAAACAAATCATGAGAATTTAAACAGCACTTTTCACAATAATTTCTCTAATCACAGCAAACTTTCTACTGCTAGTAGGGATCCAGTGTCTTGAAATATTTTTTGTTGTGGGTGTTTTTGTTTTATTTTAAGAAATTAATTTACCAGGGAAGGTAACCACAAATAAATAAAATTACCAAAAAAACCCAAACCTTCTTTCAATAATCCAACATTCAACCATTTACTGGCAAAAGTGAGAGAAAGTGTGTCTTGCTACAGCAAGGATTTTTTCAGAATCAAGATAAGAGAAGAATAAAAATACAAAGAGGATTTTTAAGTATATCCATGCACTTAGGTCCTTCAGAACTTCTTCAAATGTGCAGTCTTGAAGATATGAAACAGTGACTTCAATGTGATGTGAAATTGCATATGAAAACACCTGAATTTTTTGCCAAAATAGGTAGAACCAACAGTATTTTAAAATGTGAAGGTTTTCATGCATAATTAAAGACACATTTTATAAATTAATATATTTACAGATTTAGCTAGATCAAGTTCTACTACTAATAATTGTATATTGCCAACAGAGCTAATACATAAAAGTCTAAATTGTATTAACTAGTGCAAATTGAAAGAATTATTTAGCTGGAACATGAAAACAAATCATAACTAAAAAATACATGATTCTAAATAGTCTAAAGTAACTAATAGTCTAAAGTAAAGATATTGTAATATCAATCTTCCACATAAAACACTGATGCAAAATTTTTACTGCTCTCCACCAGCGTCCCTAGTAATTGCTCATGAGGGAATGGAGATCTCCCTTCATCATGGAGCAGCTCTTGTATTCAGACAACAGAAATGATTATTAATCCTTTCTGAAAGCAGAAATTGCTAAACGTAAAACTGACTGATGGGCTTGATAATTGTTGTTTTCCAAGCACAAGGTATTATATACCAACTCCTCTCCCTTTCAATTTACTGGGATAATCTCTGAAAATCACAAGTCAAATGTTTATTTTGTTCTAAAGCAAGTTCATGGATTCATGTTACTTTGTCTCCATTTTTTTCCAGGTTGAATTTTATTCATTTGCCTATGTGTCCATTACTTTTTAAGATAATATTGAACTACTTAATCTTCACTGTGGTAAAACAAAGCAGCTTTGTACAAGAAAAGATCATTTGTATGGTTCTCTTCAGTTTGAAAAGGCGACGTGATGTGACAGCACTAGAAATGCAAAATAATTGTGCAGCCATATCTTCAAAATCATCTCTGAGTTGGGATTCTGACTTTTCCAGATGGCCTCAGCCTATCAATTTCTATCTGATAGCTGGGTGGCCAGGATCTCTGAGTAATATTATCTCAATAATATTTATGTTTGGATAAAAAGCAGGCTGGTATGAAAAAGGAAGGTCTTGTGATAATTTTGAATAGTGAGTTGAAGCATGGGTAAACAGCATGTTATACTGCATTTGTAGAGAGAGGATAACCACATTATTGTGGATTAAAGCTGCTTCATGGCTGTCATATTACACGTCATTACCAATTCCAAAGTCACCTTCTTAATTTCTTTCGGGAAAGGAATACAGGAGTAATGTTTTTTAAAAGGCTCAAAAGGCTGAGTGGAAAACCTCATATTTCTCATCTCTAAAAATCAGTAAGAATGACCTGTATTTTCTCAATAGTGAATATACAGAGGTAGACCTCTGAGATACAAGGGTTGTGTCTTGGATATGTTTGCACAGGACAAGTCAGTTGCTGCTTCCAGCTCAAAATGGATTTATGTAGGTTGTGCTTTAGGAAATCTCAGTCAAGCAATATGCACAGACAGCTAATGTCACTACTGTTATGCAAAACACTCTGCTATAGCCAAGGCAGTTACAAAGATATAAATCACAATTTAGTATCTCACTTGCTGCATCATGTCATGACTAATTTCTATAAATCAAAAGATACAAAACATTTACAAAGGGCATGGCTACCATCTGTAGTACTTTAAGCAACAGTGGCTTCTGTTTTTGTTTTGTTTTGTTGTTTTTTTTTTGTTTTTTTTTTTTTAATAAAAGAAATAGCTATATTACATTGATGGAAAAATAATGAAAGCAGCAGGTTGGGCAGAGAACAAAAGCATGTTATTATTAACAAAAAGATGCACCAGCTAGTCAGGGGCAGCAGTTAAGCAAGGCTGACAGAGTTTGGGATGCCCACTCACCTTGCCGACTCTGCCTTTTGGCATTCAGGTGGTTGGTAGAGGACACGGCGTAGGAGGTGGAGAAGGACCTGCTCTTTGTGATTGTCATCAGAATGGAGCTGTTCCAGGAGTCAGAGCTGAGGAACCAGAGCACAAACAAGCAGCACTCAACACAGGAAAAAGCCTCAGTGGCAGATCTTATGAAGTTAGGAGCTGCAGCAAGAAGTATGTGATACTGAGCACAAAATCTGGTGAGGGAAACGACATCTGTGGGTTGGCTGAACTGGCACTCAATACCATGTTCAGCAAAAATATTTACAATGCAGGCAGTCCAAAGCTGGACTTCCCTCAGTGCTGAGGCCTATTTGCCTTATTTATACAAAGATGCCTTCGTTATATTGTTCTGACAGTACAAAGAGGTTCAAAAGCTGACTGGAAATAAGTTAAATTTATGTTCTCTTTTAATACCTCCTTAAAAAGAGCCAGAAGTGACACAAATTCTCAGCAGTACTAGAAACCCAGTGTCCTGTGCTGCTGGTGCCACAGCAGACACACAACAACCCTTGGGGCACTGGAGGAGCTCCTCAGGAGGCTGGGGAGGACTGGAAGCACCCTGCATGGCTGTGGTTACTGCTGTGCTCCCTCATGCCCTAACCAGGTGAAATGCCTGCTGCATTCCCAAAAAATGCCCCTCTCAGACCCTGGAGACACTGGTGCAAGAGAATCGTGCTGAAGGAATCTGGGTGTAGGTGTCCATGTGTGTGGGGAGCAAATGTTGGCCCCCTACAGCAGCATGGGTTTATGCTTTCAGCCTTTAGGCTGTAATTGCATGTCAGAAGAGGCCAAAACCTTCTGTACAGCAGGAACACTGTATTTATAATCATTTTAATGATAATGACACCCATCAAAGGTCAGCTTCTTGCAGGGATGCAACACTGGCTCTTATCAAGGCCTGTGAGCTCTGCCAGGCATCTCAGGCTCCACATTCCTCCTCACAGCCTCACATCCAAGTGATGAGGAGACACTCAAGGCTGAAGACAGACTTTTAAAGTGGCATAGCTCCAGCTGAGCTTGAAAAAAATAAACTTGAGGGGAAAAAAAAATTCTGAAAGAAAAAACATGTGACACTGTGTTACCTCTACAAACATCTTGTTTTGGACTAGTAAGTACTACCTACAAAAATGTTTGCTGGTTGTCTTCATGGGCCCAAATTCTTAAAATCTGTGATGAAGTGAGGCAAAGAAAGAATACAGATGTTTTTTTTAAAAAAAATTTGTTTGTTTTATGGTTTTGCTATGTTTTTTAATTGACATGAAGAATATAACACACTGGCACACTGTACAGTGAAATAAGCCCAATGAACCAAACCAAACCAAACCAAACCAAACCAAACCAAACCAAACCAAACCAAACCAAAAATCTCTGAACCACATTCTTTGAGTTCCTACAGGAGAATCACTCAATATAAAAGTGGGCGAGGGAAAGAATGTGGGAGCTCTGCTTTTTCCAGTATAGTGATTGCCCAGTTCAGTGACATGGGGTTGGAAGAATTACTAATTAATCTCAAACTGACATTTATGGGGAATTTTTGCAAATGTGTGACTACAGAAATCCAGAAGTGATGTCCCACATTGTGAGGAACAGGTTGCATGTTTCGTAACTACAGAATCTGCCACAGGGCAATTCCAGTGCCAGCCTCTCTCCTACCCTTCAATTTATGAATTTTTTCTTTCTCTGTGACCAGTGGAGTGCTTGAATTTGGTACAGGAGAAGTGGCAGATAACCAAGATATATTCTTTTCTCTTCAGTTCAAAATTCTTCTCCTTGAAAGCAGATCTCTTTTGATCTGCCAAAATTTTTAAAGCTAGACTTATAGGATTCATTTTCCCCCTTTCTGGAATACACATTGTTTCTCCTACTGTGAAAGAAGTAGTGCAAACAGTAGGCTGGGAGGCTTGGCAGAGCTATAATTATACAACTGGCGACATTAAACATAGGAAGAATTGATAGCCTGCTCAGCTGGCTCCTCAGGCAGAGTTACATAACAACCGCAGGAAAGGACCAACAATAATATTTAATTGCTCTCCTTCTCCCTCTGATTCCCATCTTGGGACACTTACACACTACGTGAGAGTG
The DNA here is from genome assembly GCA_013400495.1 of Nicator chloris. Classification (NCBI taxonomy): domain Eukaryota; kingdom Metazoa; phylum Chordata; class Aves; order Passeriformes; family Pycnonotidae; genus Nicator; species Nicator chloris. Next base: position 13,762 of record WAAE01026611.1, read on the forward strand.
GGATCAACAGCACAAATCAAACACACCCCAGGAACCACAGGTCTGCTAGTGAAGAGTGTTTGCATTTTGTTACAGCTTCCTTATATCTACTTTTACTGAGACAAATGGGACTTCTCACAAAGGGAACTTTGGCAAACCACGTGTTTTTCTTGCATGAGACTTTCAGGGTACTCTGCAGGCTGCCTTGAGCACCTCCATACCCTGCATGACAGTCTCATCCACAGAAAACATATAGGTATCTGAAGAAAGGCCAACCTTGGAAGAAAGCTGCTCTTTGGGGCTGCATTCCCCCAAGCCATCCAACAGTGATACACTGGTGATGTTGGGCCTTCCAAGGTCTTATCTTTTTCTCCACTACTAGCACTAAATTTTGAATTTCAGAAAAGCAAGTGAGTCTTCTGATGTCACAGCTCTGAATTCCCTTCTTGAATGTAGTGCTTTCATTCTGAGCTTCCTTTCCCCAGGACAAAGCATGTCTCCACACTGTTTCCTCATCTACCGGCTCCAAGATGAGGTGGGGAGGGGACCTGAACTTTATTCTCACAGGGTGGTACCACAACTTGCTGCTCTCCACCCTTCCTTTGAAGGCTCTGCCCCTCTCTGACTAGAACAGAAATGTGTTCATGGAGCCAGAAAGAAGGAAATCCTGTTGTAATGACATGATGTGTAGCTATTACAACTTTTATTACAACAAATTTCCCAAGCAAGTTGGCTGCTGGCTATAAGCAGCTGAGCAGACACAACTCCCTCTCCATTTCATGGGGGACCATGTGCTTCATGATACCAGCTCAGGGATCAGACCCTGAGAAGGATGGAAGATAGAGAAGTGCTTTATGAACTGGTTTAATGATAGGATCACATCATTAGGTGTGTTCTTAGAAATGGCTGGGTTCATTGCTACAGTTTTTCTTGGCTGGGCAAAAACCACATAAGCAACCCCTGCATATCAAGAAAACTTTAATCAGATATCTTGCCTTTCTTCCAATTTTATTGAGCAGTTCTGCACTTCATTAGCATAAATAGATTTTTTAAAATTTATTTTTCTACCCAAGAATATGAATAATTTTGGCATCATCTGACAAAAAAATGGGAATGCTGCTTCTTTGGGAAATCAATTTAGAGAAACATGAAGAAGTAATTCTAAACACAGTTCACAGCCAGCATTTTTGAATGCGGGACACCATCACACAGAAACAAAGAAATCTGCACAAAAGTGAGAGGAGGCAATTTGTAACCTGGATGAAGATGATTCGTGGGGTTTGATGCTGGCACTGCGATCCCTTCTCACTGGAGCTGGCTCCAGAGTGGGCAGTCCTGTGGCTGATGTAGTTGTGGTCCAAGTTGAGGACACTCTTCTCAGCAGTCCTGGAGGCAAACTTCTCCGTAAGCGCTGCGGAGAAATCAGTTCCTTACAGTTTGTACAGGCTTACAAAACCTCTACCCGTGCAGAAACAAAACCATTTCCATTTGCTCCATTCTGTCTGACAACACCTAGTGAGGTTAAATCTAGGTTCTCCCATGAATTATTAATTTCAAACAAAGCCAATACTTTAAATGCTTGGAGAGTCTGGACCATCCTCCCTATCTCAAATTTTAAAAAAGGTATATGTCCACAGCCCCATACCCACAGATGTTCAACACCTGATGTGGGCAAAGGCACTTAAACAAGTCAGCAGGGCCACAAAGGTGACTGAAGCATCTGTCATAAAAGGAAAGTCTGAGGGAGCTGGAATTGCTCAGTCTGAAGAAGAGAAGCCTCAGGGTAGATCTTACCAGTGTACACAAATACCTAAGGGAGGGTATAAAGAAGAAGGCTCTTTCCAGGGGTGCCCAGTGACAAGACAATAGGCAGTGGAGCAATAAATGAAGTACAAGAAATTTAATTAAAATATAGGAAAATATTTTTTACTGTGAGGAAGACTGAACAAAGAGAAGTTGCCTGAAGAAGCTGTGAAGTCTACATTCATAGAGATACTCAAAACCCAACTGGACATCCTCCTGAGCAGCCTGATCTAGGCTGAGCCTAGAGAAACTTTCTCCTCAGTGAGCTGAGCTACTGGAATAGACAATCTCCAGATGCACTTTTAACCTCAACTACTCCGTTAAACTGTCATGAATCCTCAGAATCAGAGATTCAAGGCAAGAAAGGCTGTGAGAAAAATCAGGCAGGGGAGCTCCATCTTTTTTCCCTGCCATATCTACCCAACCCAAAGATTACACACTGAAATAAAACTTTCATGCTCTGGGATATGATGTCTCAAAAAGTTTAGAGAAAGAAACATTGTTTACAGCAGAGTTTTCTTGACCATCCTGCATTTTTCTTTCACCTGGCTCTTCCATTTCTCTAATTAACAGGACTCAGATGTTTTCTTTCAAATTTTTGAAGGCAAGGATAATAAAGGACCTTTTTTGGATCCAGATTTGCTGTTGCAGGTCCTATAATTTTGTAAGTTGTTTCTCTTGTGAAGTTCTCATGAAGTGTTTATTGTTAAGAACTAAAATAAATATATCTGCAATGGAGAGCTTGGACTTTGCCAAGGGGCTAAGGAATATGAGATGGAAGACATCTGTGGTTTTGAAGCTCAAAATTGTGGATAAATACTTTAACACATCATCTCCTTACACAAAATTCTCAGTATCAGATGCTTAAGATGAGAGTCCTAAATCTGCTTTTAGACACTTTATTTAAAGACCTGCAAACTACTTGTTTTACGGACCATAATACATTTAGGTCAGTGAATTCTTCAATCAAATTAGTTCTCTGTAGCATTAACTCATTTCTTCATCCTTCATTTCTCTTCTCCCCATTACGTTTTATGCAACAGCAAACTGGTATCTGTTCCCTGGGTGAGCTCATGTGATAGCAGTGCTCTTCCACTTAACTCTTCCTCTCAGAGTCTAGGGTACAGCTATTGCAGATATGGTCACTAAAATAAACTGGAAAATGTGCTTAAAAACCTGTCAACATCCATTTCATACATACAACGGCTAAACAGGCAGATAGGGTGGTAATTATTATCATACTAAACTATAATAAAAGAATCACGAGCGTTGCAATTCAGATGCCTGGAAATGCTGGAATGAATGACTGGCTGTGCCATTTAAACTGTAAAAACATAAAAGAACTCTCCTGTGCGACGTGCTCTGCCTGTATTTAATTTTACAAGGGAGGCTGCAGTACAAAAGCATTTTGGTTTCGTTTCAGAAAGGAAATATAAGCCTTGCAGGACAACTAATTAGCAACAAACCTACAACTCAAACTGCTTCAAATCTGATGTGCTCTTTCTAGCTGTTCACTTGCTAAGTGTTCGTGGCTAACACTGGTTATTTCCTGCCTGATCCCTGAGCATTCATAAAGCCATTGTTCAAGGCAGTATTATATATATATTCATGGTTCTGTCTTCTTTGCCTTCTCAAGACAACTTCCATGAGCTCACAGTATTTGTCATACTAATGATTGTGATGATATTTTTGTTAGCTTGTTGGGTATACAACAGTCTAGACTTGACCCAAAGCACCTGGAGGACACCAATAGAGAGTTTTTCATTGACTTCTGTAGGTTTCACCCTTCTGGTTAAGGGAAGGAAGAAGAGATGGCAATCCGTACAAAAAAGCCCTGTGACATCTGCTAGCCCAATGATGTCCCTTCAGGCAGAGGCAGGCTCCAGTGCTCACCTTGGGAATAGCTAGTTTCTCCCCTTTCTCCGGACATTCCTCCGAGTCGGAGCAGGTGTAGTTCTCACTGAAGGACACCAAGGGGTTCACCCTTGGCTTGTGGATGGCCTGGAAGGTTAACTGTGTGTTGAGCAGGTTGCTCACTGTTCTCAGGGACGTGCACACGTTGGGGGGCAGCGAGGGGTCGGCCAGAAGGTCTGTGATGAGCCCGTGTGCCTCTCCCATGACGGCGATGTCCACGGTGATACTGGTGCCTGAAGACTGAAGAAGAGAGAAATAACACGTGTAAGACAACAGAAGTGAACATCCTGATGGGCACTGCCTCAAGCTGTGGTGAATTCTCTTCACAGCTTCTGTTAAAGCGGTTGCAAGTAGAAAAATAATAACATTAAATAATGCTTTAAATACAGAGAACAACGTTGAATAGACTGATGAACAGTCTGCAAAGACTGTGGAATTCCATCATATCTGGTTTCACAGCTTTTACCATCTGCAGCTGACCTAACCCATCTGAATAAATTGTTCAGGCTTTTTTGCATATTGCAGCAATATCAAAGCTGAAATGGAGGAAAAAGTNCCCTATGGAGACATGGTCAACAGCCAGGGCCTATTTGCACAAAAAAATTTGGAGACATGGTTTAGGATGAGAGGAACTCTCTTGAGTACTAACTATAGAACAACGAATCTTGAACAACTAATGTTCAGTGCTTATGCCTAGATGAACGAAATTAATCCCAAGCGTATACTGAGATTAGTAAAATGTCTCCAGGCAACTCAACTCTGGTATTCTGGTACGGTAGCAACAACATTCTTCTCCAAGCATTTGCATATTGCAGCAATGCCAAAGCTGAAATGGAGGAAAAAGTGGATTTTTAAACCTTAAAGTTGCCAAGTCTATAATACAATAATACATTGTATTATAATACAATTGCAAAGGACTGAGGATCTTTAAGCTCTAATATAGAACAGTGAGATTTGGATGCACACAAAAGTAGAACACCTAAAAAAGCAGGAGGCATCTGGAATTTCAACGCAGAAGTGACATTTCAGCCTCACTTGGTGGTGCACTAAAACCCACCACAAATTCTGCATGGAGTTGCTAATTCAAGGCACTCTAAGAGTGACCACCTTCCCTTTGTTGTGTCTCTGACACAGAAGCTCAGTCCTGCTGTTACTCTTTGGAACTTAGCAGGCGTCTGTGCAGTTTCCCAGGGAGACCATTGCAGCAGATTTTGTACTAATTTGCTTTCATGTATTTCTTAGAAAAAGCTAAACTACATAGTTTACTAAATGGGGAAATTATGTCTGTGAAAAGAGCATAAAGAGTTACTTGGAGTGGCAAGCAAAGAGCATGGAGAATTGGTCAGAGTTAGGAGGAGAGTGAATAAAGCCCCAGCCAGGAATGACTCGTCAGTGACAGTGTTCACGGACCTCCAAACACAGAGTAACACAACTTGACACTTCTTCGTTCTCAGAAAAGGCTTTACAGGCAATAAAAAGTATTTCTGAGGAAAGTGATATATTAGATAAATACAGCTAAACCTCTTCCCTCTGTCTTCCCAGTTGCATAACGTGGACATCGGGCCCTTGGCAAATAGATGTTTCACTCCACTGATTCCTTCCTCGTGTCCTACTTCTTGCTAAGGCTGAGGTAAGCTGCAGGACCAGAGGATAGGCTTCCTCACTCACCATCTTCTCCTGCAGCCAGAAAACCAGCCTCTTCCCACATTTCTTTGCCATGCTGTGAAATAGCATAAACCAGAAACTGCTTGATCTACTGGAGTGCTATTTCATCCTACTGAAAAAATTTAATGCCTGAATGAAATTTAATGGCTCTTTCATTGCTTAACATCTCAGGAGTGCATGCAGAAGATTCTGGCAGATGCTAAAGAAAATACTTAAATTAAAGGACAAGGCTTGGGATGGGAGTAATTAATTATCTATCTTAACCTCAGCCATGACAAATTGACCAAAGGGGAGTGAGGCAGAATACATCACTCAAAATGCAATAGAAGCTTCATATTTTCAGCAAAACTCTGTCATCTACAGCTTGAAATTTTATTAAGCCTGGAGCCTGGAGTTGTTGACCGCCAATCAGAGTCAGAAATTAATACTTGTATGAAGTAAACAAGTCTGACTCAGCGGGCTATAAGCAGAGATTCTGTACAGCAGTAATAATATTTTGCAAAGCAGCCAGCATTGTTCTCCATGATTAGTACCAAGTGGGGAGAGGGAGAGCCCTTCTCCACGGTGGATTTCTGCCACAGGGCCTACAACTCCCTGTGTTGTCATGTGTGTTGGTGACCCCTGCCTTAACCCTGGGTCCTGGCAGATTTGCCCCAGTCAAATGCCAGGCTGTGATGAGTTGTGTGAGTCAAGAAGTATGAATGGTTCATCTATCTCAGGCTCAATTTAGAGCACGATCAGACTAGTCTGACTGGGTAAAATCACAGGTATTAAAATTATTATTTTCTAAAAAATATTACAAATTGAATGCATGAGAACATTTAAAAATATTTTACTTTTCAGTCTCTACTAAAAAACAGTAGAGAGCTGCATATGCTTTGCAGACCATTATTCAGAAAGTACAAGGTAATGTGTTTCCCTAAAGGGCAAGGAAACCTGGAATTTAGTGTAAATCACTGTGATGATGTGAAAGCAAGAGAGTAAACTGATGACAAATTGAGATTAATGGAATCTCATGTATGCATATGTATTGTATATATGCACATACACACAGATATATGTGCAGGGAGTCTTCTTTTAGAGTAAAAGTGCAAACAAAATCCATCCTCAATTTTTGTAAGTTGTCTTCTACTAATGTGCATAGCCTCTGCATGAACTGATTTGGATTCTTTCCAAACCACTCTGCTCATTGAAGCTCCAAGGCTGGATTCTTGGGAATAGTGGCATGAACAACGTTTGCAATCAACACTAACAAACAAGTAATTTGATAAAACAAAACAAAACAATGTAGAGCTAAGATAAGGTGAACTTGGTTTCACAATGGTCAGTGTTCATTTACTCATCTATGCCAATCATTGTGAATGCAGTTCCCTCCCATGAATTTTGGATAAGACTGGCTTGCTGTTCATTTTGTGACTTCATTCCAGCCCTGATTTCAGCAAAGTCATGCAATGATTAAAACTAAAATGCTCTGGGGCATGAGAATGAGAAAGCAAACAGGCTGGGAACAAAAGCAAAACTAAACAGGCTCATTTTTAACTAAGATAAGAAGAAAAATTAATTCCTTACAATGCTGAAAAACAGCTGGTTTGGGCCACGGTGCCATCTGGAATTTCTAAGTGGGCCCAAATGCACTTGCTGCATGTTTTGAGGCTTCCTTTTATGTACAGAAATAAAAAAAAAATCAAACTTAAAACACACTGCTGCATGTGCAGGACCAAACCACAAAAGTAGCAGGTCCCAGTATCACACAGATGATTTTTGTCAGGGCAGGAAACAACTGTAAGGAGCACTGTTTTACTCAATATGAAAACAGTATTCTGGAAAGTTTTAATAATCATTTAGAATTTTGAGGTTTGAATAATTTGTTTTGGAGTCTGCAACATGACTAGAAAAGTTTTCAAAATTTGCATAACTTTCACTGGGCTCCTCTATTACAGTCCACAAAATCCCCTTTGTTTTCTTCTGTTAAATTATATTATGCACAAAACTCTAAAAATAGCTTTTTACTCAGTAAAAGGAAAAAAGCAGCTAAAACTGTGCAGGAAAAATTAATTTAGGAAAATTGGAATAACAAATCCTTTAGCCATAAGAACTGATAGATAAATTTAGTTATGAACTATTCCTGGTGGCTCACCTGTGTGGCAGATTTAACATCCATACATTAACAGATGCCTTACCACAAAGAAGAGTCTTCCCCCTCCCCATTCATGTTTTGCAAATGATTCTCATCCAGCTTAACTAAAACCCACCACTCTCTCCACCCTAAAAAAAGGGTGATTATCATGACAACACAAAACCAACCAAAACTTAAGCAAGTAAAAAAAAACCCAAACCAATTATCAAATACAAACCACAATTCATTTCACACTGCCTCATGTTAAGGAGGAATAAAATCTTCATTTGCTGTGGCTTGTACAAGGAAAAGCAGTGAAGGCAGAGATGTTGGCCTTTCACCATGTTACACTCAAGAACTCTGTAAGCAAAAGCATGGAGGAGGCGAGGAGAAAGAAAAGGAAAGAAAAGCTGCATCCAGCGTATCTTCAATCTTCACACAATTATGAGCAACTATAAATCACAATTTGATACGGTTTCCAAGTCACATCATAAATGTCCAGGCCAAGCTGTCTGGAAACAAAATTAAAAGCAAATATAATTCTCCATTATTTTAATGTCCACAGAGCAATTTGAAGGATAAACATCAATTGGCTTCTATGGAAATAATGAATCATTTTAAAGGCGCCACAGACTTAACTGCTCCACCTTCCACTGAATGACTAAGGAAAAAAAGCATGCATGCAATTCTTTCACATTTCACTTTTCTCTCTTCAAAGCTCTAGAACCAGACTATTTTTATTTCTCTCTTATTTTGTACTAACACAACATTTCAGATTTTCCCTTCTCTGGTGAGCAAAGAAGTTGTTTATGAGAGTCTTTTCTCCAGCTTACTGAAGCACAGCATTCCCACTGCTCTCTGGAGGTCAACCAGCCACAGGCTCTGTAAGGCACACTCTTTGGTAGGGCTGAAAATAGCATCTTCCTCTTGTCTCACCACACTGATCAAAGAAAACCTTTCCAAGGCATCTGTGTAGTCACTGACTTTACTATTGAGTCTTTAAAGAACCCACAACCATAAATCAGGCACTGAGGCACAAAAGATGAGCCCACAACGAAGGAAACTCCAAATCTTGCTTGAGCCATAACATTTGAGTTTTAATCCCGGTTCCAAGATGCTTGGGATGGCACCACCCCAGCAAAGCAGACCTACCTGATAACAATTACATTGAACCCTGATGTGCAGAGCAGAAAATGTCATGACTGCCCTATAAAGTGTGTCTGTAGCATGGGCACATGCCAGAAAGATGCCAGGGTCCAAGGATCACAGAGCAGCCAGAGGAAGTCTTTCAAAGTAGTTCTGCAAACACAGGATCTAACAAAATGGATATAGAGATACATTTTTTGTCCCTCCCTGTATTGCAATGACCCCTTTCCTCAGAACAGGCCTGAGCCCACAGAGTCAGCAGGAGGCAGCCCTGCCTGGGGCTAGGTGTGTGTGTCATTGAGCAGCTTCATACAGGGCTGGCTCTGTAACCTCACAGTACATTAAACTACCAGTCTTCTACTACCAAGCAAGGCCACAGATTTGGACCTTCCTCCTGGATCCCACCATTGGCTAACATAAAATTTCTAGGAAGATAATCATCTCTGAAATTTCCTCCCATCTGACACATTTGTTTGAAACTGTGACAGAGGAGCATGACCACGTAAGACTGCTTTAGAAACCCAGGATGACAACACCACCATTCTTTAAGAAAGAGGCACTGGTTTGAGAAGGAAATAATTTTTTCCCCCTCCTTATAAAATCTGTGGAATGTATCACTGTCTATAGCACACTTTGTCTGGGGAGGCAGCTGCAATCCCCACATCCTGCATCTCTACCTTAGGTGACACCACTCACAAAGCTCACAGTTACAGCTGACTAACTTTCTTCCATTACAGGATCTTTCAGTTCGTGACAGCTTTGTCAGCCAAAGAGCTCAGACTGAAACATACATTGCCAGGTATTTGTCTGGGGTGAATTATTTCAGTTTGAGAAAAATTGCTCAGACATTTACAAGACTGTTGGAGTCTTTTATCCATCCTAAAAACTCTTCGTAAACCAATACCACTTAATCTGCAGCAGGCACTGAAGTGCAGTAAGGCCTTTTGCTTTCCCTGCCCTGATATGTCCGGATTTGCTTGGTAAGTTCCTGGGAAAAATGACACCAAAGCTAGCCCTGAATGACCTCTATGGGTTGTCAGAAACCCACCACCAAACTGCCCTAAGTGTGCTCACCTCCACACACTGCACAGTCCTCATGCACTGTGCACAACATTCCAAAGGGCAAAGGATCAAGTTTAAAAAACAGAGAACACGTTTGAGCTGTTAATGCAGTTTTGGTGCCATCTGTAACTTTCAAGGGAGACTACTGGTTCTTGCTTTCAGGTCACCTAGCAGGCTTTTCCAGATTTGTAACACACACACACCAAAAGAAAATATCCTTGTGGCCACTAGCAACCAAGCAACAATAAAAAGATAGATGCAGAAATAATCTCAAGGAGTGGGAGGACTGGATTTGTTAAGATTCAAGACCTACAGGCTAGGAAAGTCTGAACCAGTGTGGATGTAAGTACTGGACACAACCCAGTGCAATAAAATTACATCCCTGTCATTTATATCTGACAGAAGTGACCTCAGATTAACTCACCCCACTGGTACTGACATAAAGTAGTGCTTAATTTTCCACATGTCCTCCTGCCACAGTGGAGCTCAGCTGGAAACCCTGGGAACCACAGGGAGAAGAGGCAGAGGGCTGTCCCCAGAGTGTGTGCTGGATGGCACAGCATGGCATGGGGCAAGCTGCAAGCAGCCACACATGAGCTCTGCCTTGGGCTCCTTGGGGAATCCCAGTTCAAGTGAAGACACTCAGACAGTTGGGATGACCTTCTGCATAAGGCACGCCATGAGGAGGATCCAGGGAAAGCAGCTCCTGGAAGGAGGCACAGGCTGAACTCCCTGGCTGAGAGCCGCTGCTCGCTGCTTGCAAACCTCGTGGAAACTCTGACGCTGGTATTTGATGTTCCCAGCAGAGCCCTGGGGACTCAGTCACCCAGTTCCAAGGGACTTTCCGTGCTATTTGGCTGCCTAAAAACATTAAACTATCACGACTACCCAGCCCAAGGAACTACTTGATGATGTAGAGCAGATCACAGAGTCAGTCACAGTCAGGGCTGATTACTTATAAAGTAGACAGCACTCCAACTAAACCAGGAACTTTAAAAATTATTGCTTTTAATTAAAGCACAGCAGATGGGAAAAATTAAATTCTAAATGGGGCTCAAATCTGCTTTGAGTAACACAGACTGAGGAAAACAATTCTGCACTTCAGAGGCTGTCCTCAATTGTCTTACATTATTGTTCTCCAATTTGTACATCAGATGGTCACAAATTGGTAGCTTAAGCTGATATTTTGTGTTCATATGAAGGGAACAGTGACAACTGTCTTCAGCCTCAACTGGAGCTGCAGTAACACCAGCTGGGACCCAGCAGCAGTGGGGTGCTGGGTGCACACACCGTGGAGGAGAAGCCATCCAACAATACCTGGTGATCTTACCCGTTTGAGTTTACTGCTCCAACATCCCAAGTGCCTGCTTAGCATGCAAAGCTATTTTAATTCTACGGTGAGCTAAAACAGAGCAGCCAAATACACAGCATGGGTTAAAAAAAGATCCATTGAAAGCAATAATCACCGTCCTGCCTTCTGTGTACTAACTAATCCTCCCACATTTTCAGCTTGACAGTCTCAGTTACACCAGGGCAAAGCCAAAGGAGCCACATACTGCCATATTTTCTCCCTTTCAAAGTACTTCAGGCTCTTTTGGGATGCAACTTGAGAAGCGACATCACAATTAGCAGCCAACTGCAGAAATATGTTTGAAAATAAACCCAGCTAAAGATTCACATCCATCTCAGCCCTTCACTAAGAACTGCTGAACAGTATTAAGAAGAGCATCATGAAATATCATTAAAAATGTGATGCAAATAAATGCAGCCTCTAAATGAAGACAAAAGACTGGGGGGGGGGAGTGGAGTGAAGAGTTGTTACACAGGGTGTCAAATATATTTTCAATTATTAAAAAGGACTTGCCATAGGAGAATAACTTAGAAAAAAAAGAAAACCTGGTAAGGTTTTAAGAATGAGTGTTGAAAACCAGAATAAGAAAAAATTGGAAACTAGGAAGCAATCATCAGTGAAGCTGTAGATAAAGAGCCCTTAATGTTCAGTCTGTTCTTACTGGCATTATGAAGGGATTTGGAAATGACAGCAGGAGCCAGATGTATATCATGGGCCATGTTTTCCATATGCAGTAGCAACAGAGCAGAAGGATCCCATGAAATTCTCCAGTGACCATGAACACTAATGATATTTAGTGGTCCATTTTTAGGAACAGGCTTTCCCTGAAGCCAAGGGCAGGCAGTGATATTCTGCACCTTTTGAGAAGGATAAATCCTCTGCACATCAAACTCCAGTGAAATCCTCACTGCAGACAAGTTGGTCCGACCTCAACATTTTTCTCTTCTCCACCAGACCTTGTGGTTTGCATCATTTCAGTTTTCCTGATTTTAAGCACTCACGCTAATACCAGTTAATAGACATTGAGTGCTACAGATGCTTCCTCCTCTTTGTCATGACTTTATGTCACTAATGAACTCCTCTGTGAAAAGAATTAATCATTTTTCTGTAACACTTGGCTTTGGATTCTTATATTATGACTCATTTAAAAAAAAACAACAAAAACAACTGTAGCCCTAGGGACTTGCAGCCCCCAAATCCTTCATCATAGCTGCTGCAGAGCTATTATTTCTCTAAAGTACAAGCTACTAACATCTAAAGCCACGACCTGGAAAAGTCACACTAAGCATGCACCAGATGTGAAAATCCCCCACCTCTCCCAGATTATTTATAGGCAGACTCTTCAATGAAGATCAGAACAGAGAGAAACAGTAATTCATACACAAGAAATATAAAACACTATCCTCTGCATGCCTTCTACGATATTAAAATAATTTTTTTTCACTTACCACAGATATAAACTGACAGACCAGCACGCCCTGAGGACTGCTTTCAACCTACTTCATCCTTGACCTGCAAGGACCAACTTAAAGACACACTAGATTAGTTTATTCTGTGGGCTAATTTTACCTTTGCTGTCACGAATGGAAAAAAAAAAAGAGAATTGCCTGCTGAGATACCAGGTACACAGCTGATACCACAGGTCAATGCCTGCATCTGATGGCCATTTTCAGCCACTTCTGTTCTGGCCTTTAATCTACACACTGGATGCTAAAGACTGGAAGATTTTCTAAGTCATTTCAGCAATCTCTAATTTCTTCCATGTAGCTGGTGACTGATATGTCTTGTGCACAGTTTTCATCTAAGAAAATTCTTATTTTCAACCTCTGTCTTTTAGTTTGTGAGCAGTACTTGACTTGCGTTTTAGAAAAAAAATTATTATGCATGTAATATTTCTAATTATGACACCCTGGCTGCTTCTCAGGTCTAATTAGAGCTGGACCCAATCTGTACTTCTTCATCATTAATATCTCACCATGCTGAACTCTGACTTGTTGGCTCAGGGTCTGCACTATTTTATGAGGGCCAAACACTTCTGTGTTTTTGGAAATCTTGGATTCAAATTCACATCTAAATATAACAGCACCAGCTTCTCATTTACAAAAGGCAACAGAACCATAGAGACCAGAAAACAGACACAGATCACGAAGCACTGGTGCTTATGCTGGCAACCACACTAGACAATGATTTCTATCTCCACAGAGAGTTATGTTTTCTGCTTGGATGTGGATATTAAGAAGAAAAAATCAACTGTGGGTCGCACATAGGTTTTTTAAAATTTTAAATATCCTTGTGAAGCTGAACTTCAGTGGTTCATCTGAATCTACTCCAGTAATAAATCAGTGATGATGCACCAGTAAGTGCTATAGAAGTACTTGCTACTACTGAGTAGGTAGACAGGTTAAAAGTCTTAAATGAATTTTTAAAAGGAGGTATAGAGAAGTATCAACATACAAATTTGTTTTACCATCTAAAATCAAAGACTTTAGAAGGTGCATCAATACAGAGACTTGATATTTTAGGTCAGAACTGATCCTGTTAATTGGTGCACAGAGTATTGGGCTGTTTGCTGATGAGACTTGTAATCACATGATTGTGCCACAGAGCTCTCACACAGAGAGCAGTGTGGTGTCCTCACAAAACAGAAACAGCAGCTCAAACTAGGCAGCTCAAGGATTCAGAGTGCACTGACAACTTTAGACAAACATAAAAATTATTTTGTACAGACAGAAAAATTACTGGTTTTGGAACTTCTGGCAACAGAAGGGGCTCATTTTGTCTTTGTTTCAGCAATTTTAGAGCAGTTTTACTACAAGACAGGAACAAGAAATTGTATCAGCTTCTCAAAACTTAAATCTTTAGTTTGAAAATGATGAAATAAAGTTCCTCAGTTGTTTTTTTTTTTTTTTTAAAGGTTATGGCTTCTCTTTGTGGAGAACAGCCTGGTGCCCACATTTGCATTGTTTTCTGCATTAGACTTCTGTAGAGGCTTAGTGTGTCCATGGTGGTCAGAGGCTCATAGTTGAATTAAATGGGATCCATAATGGATTAGACTCCAGAGATAACTTCAGTATTCAGGTTTCTGAACACTGCTGACCTAAGACAGGCTATAGAAGCAAAAGGTCTCCCCCCAAAGTCAGTTAAACTTTGGGGGGCTAAGCTCAGAACAAGAAAGATAAAAGACCAGTTTAATCACAAGAAAACTCTTGACTTCATACCCCTGACCTTGGTGAACAGTCATGCATGTGTCTTATCACAATGTTATGTAAACATATTTGTTAACAAATTGAAACAGACCACAAGCTAAAGTGTTTGCCATAAGGTGCTCTGACTGATCAGCTGATGTAGCATATGGACTCTGTCTTCCTAATTCTCTATTATCTTTCTGACTGCTTCCATCTGACTGTTACAAGTGGTCCCAGATATCCTATTTATCCCATTAAAGTAAAAAAACCCAAAAAACATAAATTGCTGATCAATTCTCTCTGTACACCCTCCTTCTTCTCCTAATGCATTTGAGAGACTTTTGGCAACAACATTAGGAAACAACCTTCTCTAGAAAGAAGAATCACTTCATTTAAATGATTTGTTCTTTTAATTACTGTCATTCCTAGCCAACACAGAGCAGAAAATGCATATCAATAATGCTCACTGTGCAACAGGTTGGTATTTTGCCAGGAATCTGAAGCCTGCCCTTAATCTAAGTAAAAATGTATTTGTATCCATTTCCTCTTTTAATGCAAGCTACAACTACTGTGGAGAGTAAAGCTGAAGCATTCTGTATGATGCTACAGCAAAATGAAATACCCAACCAAATTAATGATGCATAACCCTTTTATCCACTTGCCCTTTTATTTTTCACTGACAGATCAAAGAAACATGTCTGATTTCCTGTCAATAAAATCAAGGTGGCACAAGAAGCCAACATGATGAGGTCCCACTTTGTTCTGCCTTTTAGGAAAGATGCCTTCAATTTGGATGGGATTTTTCTGGCATGGTATAAACACGTCTTTAATTCATAACTAACTATATAATTATCTAATTCTATACAAGTTCACAGTAATATACCTCACACACTTGTTAATAGCTCAGCTTAAATAAGGCAAGGGGAATCAATTGGAAAGAAATTAATTAACATTTAGTTGGCCATTTTTTTAAATGGAGAAGAAAATGCAAATCAAAAACTGCCTCTAAAGACTATTTAATGTTTTGTATATAAAGACAATCGTATAGGCCCATGCCAGCTCCAAAAAACCAGAAAAGTTGCAAATAAGACTTCACATTCAACTCTGAAACCTGATTTGTGTGTGTTTGGGTATACTTTGAAACCAGTCAAACAAGATAAAACCGTGTTCTGACCCTACATAAAATTTAGGGTCTGCTTGAAGGGCTTGCTTATGTGACCAACCTAAATGCAAACCAGCCAAAGGACGTTCCACCAAGTGCACAAAATAAGTTATTTTAAATAAAACTCGTCCATGGGCAGACTCCTAACCACACACAGTCACTATTTCTGCTTGTAAAATGATGCTCATTTAGCTCTGTATAAACAATTTATGAATCCACCTTTAACACAACATAACCTTTGCTCCCTGCACCAAGCTGACAGGCACAGAAATCCTCACACGGCTGCAGAGCAGCAGGCTGGACTCTCTTTTCCCTGGGGCAGCAGCAGCAGCACTGGTGATGATCTGCACGCCAGCCCTTGGTTACTGAGGAGAACATAACGAGGGAGGGGATCAGAGAGCAGGTCCTGTGCTGCAACCGAGCCACAGCCTCGCTTAGAAACCCAGCCAGGCAGCCTGGGAGCTCCCAGGGATGGACCAAAATGTCACTCCTCTCTCTGAGGGTTCCTGCCTGCCCACCAGTGTCCCACGGGGTCAGCGGCACGGCCAAAGGTGAAAGGGCAGGAGACAGGGTCAGGCAGCACAGATATGAGGACATCCAGCTGCACAGGGGACAATCACACCAGGAAAAGGGGATGGGAACGAGAAAATTACAGAAGACCTAGTCTGAACAGCTATTCCAGGCTGGAGCACAAATACTTCCATAAATGAGCACACCACCTGTGAGCCCTTGTGCCAGGTGACCACTCCAAGTGAGTCAGTGCCTCAGGAGAGGGTGTGAGGTAAAGCCATGGTACAGCTGAGCAGAACTTTGCACACAGGGCATTGTGATCCTGCCGCTCTAGGCACAGAAAAGCCTTTCCCAGGGATCACCAGATGGCACTGCTCTTCCTTCAAATCAGGACTGCAGCTCTGCCGTGCCCATGAAATGCCAGCATCGATTTGTGAGGAAAAAAAAAGATCTTAATCCATGTTTTTTATATATTAGCCTAGTATTGTCTCACGGTTCACATTCTTTCCAACAATCTTGCAAATCTTGTACAAACAACAAAGAAATTACTGCATCTGGGGGAGGTGGAGGGAGCCTCAGAATATTTTGAGCTGACTCTCATACTAAAATATTCCATAGCAGAAGGATTACAGAAGTTTCTCTAGGAACACGAAACTCCCCAGCAATACATGCAGTGCTTGACAATTGTACTAAGAAAGCAGAATTCCTTTGAGAGAATTAAGTCCTACACATAAGGTTAACATATACATGCCTGTCTCTTCTCCCCATGTTCTGTTTCTGTCATCAGAGCTGTTGAAGATGCTAAACTCTACCTGTAATTGTGCAGTGTTTCAGCATGAAAGTATTTTCTAAATTTAGTTGAAGTTTATTGCACTTTTTTCCCTAAAAAAGAGCTGCTGAGAGTACCCACATACAAATAATAATGAAAGATAGAAAATGAAAGCACATTAAAATGCTAATAAAGATATGTCAACACACACAACAAATGCTAAGAAAGAAACATCAACACAAAAAGCAATGTTTTCACATGCATGCTAGTGTAAGCATGCTTCCTTTCAGTTATTGATGTGAATTGCAAAAAGATGCAGTATTCACATTTGCATGTCTTCTGTTGGGTACGAGCTGATGTCAGGCTGTGGAATACAGCTAATTTGGGATGGAAGGGGCACATTCAAACTGAAGTCTCAAAACCCTCTGATTCTTGATGAGAAAGCGTGATATCTCTTTTTTGCTTGTTTGCTTTGTGTTTAATCCACCACAGGACTCATCTGCACTCAAGACCTTACAAATTGAAAACTGAGGGGCAAATTAATCTTGCCGAGTGACTCCTCTGACTTCACCAGGAGTCACAGCAGAACTGAAGTCTGCCTGCTGTGCTCACGAGCTGCATTCCCTCACAAAACAGATTTTTGTCTTTCTCTAAGCAACTCTCCCCCCTTCCAGCTCCCTAGAAGTTGACAGGCTGTTTCCTGCTCCATGATCTGTGAATCACGATGTGAACGCCGATCGCTGCTCCCCGGTGAAATTAAATTAGGTATCGGAGCACAGCATGAGCAGTAACTTCCCCTGAGATGCCAGCCCTAAAGAAACTCTACATTTTCTTCCCCCAGCTGAAGAATGGAGTTATGAAAACAGGGTCAAGTTGGTTGTTACTCTTCATAGTCTGCAACATCACCCAGTCTCCTCCGAGCCAGTTTAAAATTATTTCTCCGCTTCCTAGTCAAGAACGTAACAGCACCAAATTTGAAGAGTCCAATAATTCACTATATTTATTTGTGTGTTCCTCTGTAACCACTTAGCACCATGTGAACTGCAGCAATGCTTAACACACACAGAGTACCATGATAAATCACCAGAACTCAGTGCATGTCATACAGCTGGGAAATTGGTAAGACAAGGGTAAGCAATATTAACACATGGCTTATCAAGCAGGAAAGGGGAGTTTGTGATGCTGCATTTCAAAGTGCCTTTCAATAGCACTTTGTTAAGTAATAAAATATTCACACTTGGAAAGATCATAGGGTTATGTTGTCCCTTTTTTTTTTCCAGATGTATGGCCCTTGGGAGCCTACACACATCTTTGTCACTGCAGTGTACTCTGAGCAAGGAGGCAACACAGGGGCACATCTGAAACTGAAACTGGTAGAAAATAAAAGAGAAATGTATTAAGACTGGGTTTGTGAGCTCACATTATTGCTCATTCTGGGGCCCATGGTAATCTCAGAAGGGTTTAGGGGAGTTTTAGTTTTCAAATTGTGATGTAGATGCTAAAACTGGATTGCTTAGCCTCCTTTATGCATCACCACAGAGCCCATGTGCTCCAACAAAGGTAGTTTGTGTTTACTTCAAGGAAAAATAAAAGGTGCTCCCACCTTTCCTTCTCAGACAGAAACACATTTCTTCTCCCTTTAACCTGAGAAACTACTCCAGAGATCAATTAATGTGCCAGAAGCAGAAGTCTTCATGTTACCCAAAATGAAGTGTGGCTTTCCCCTCTCCAACATTCACATGTTCCCCTGTGAGCCTTGCAGGTTCCTCCAGGTTCACTCCCCAAGGTCGACTGGAAATCTACTCATAAACTCCTTTTCTTCTGGGTGAGCTGCCAGACAAGGGCTGGTGTTGGAGTCACTACGTCAGTAAGAGATTGTTCTGGCCTTCAAACACTGCCATGTCTCCTGCCCAGCTGCTCTGGAGATGGCTCAGGCACAGCAAAGTAAATTGGTTTAATCTTGTGCATCTGGTCCTGAGCTCCCAGTCATCTGTTTAGGGGTATAAAGGGACTCTGTTCCATTTCAATGCGTCGATCGTGTCACAGCCCAGCTCTAGTGAGAGAACCTGAAACCTTCAAAGCCCAAGCCCTGAGAGCTCCTCTTCTCTGCTGATATTTGTCACAGTGTTGGACTTGCATGTTTGTGCCACAAGCCGCTGAGTCACCTGGCCTGAGAGACTCTAAGTAACCCTCCTAGAGCTAAACTGTAACCTTTTTTATTACCCTAAATTCACAGAATTATTCCTTTATCGTTTAAAAAGAAACCCACAAAGCCTCTGCAAAGTACAACCGTCTAGAGAATTCTCAATATTTCCACGTTAGCCAAATGAACATGAAGTAAACCCTTCATCTCTGCATCCCTTAAAGGATTCACAAGGCAGCAATATCCCCCAGAAGGCCCTCTGGGTCCCTGGAAGGTGCAGAGCACTCTTTGCCTATAGAGTGAGCACAAGCTTTAGACCACTTCTGGGAATGCAAATGAATGGGCTCCACGTGACCCCGGTAATAAAAGGCTCCTGTCTCTTTGCAAAGCATTGAAATGCCATCTGGCAATTTTGTTGACGTCAGCAGGCACAGCAAAACAACCACCACCTCCCCCAAAAAAGCAAAAGCCCTGGGCGGGAGGGGGAGGAAGGCAGAGTTTCGTGTGTGTGTGTGAGTGTGCGCTTCAGGCTGGTGCTGCTGAAAACCTGTGCTCAGCCCAGAGCCTGGAATTCTGCACCAGCAGCGCAGGCAAATTCACCCCCTTGCCTCTGTTTTGTGCTGCTGTACTGCTGTTTTGTGCTGCTGAGCAGCCCTGGCACCTCGGGTTCAGAGCCTGCTGCCAAGCATCAAACCGTGAGCACCACATCCTCCCCTCGTCCTGCCTTGTCACTGCCAGGTTGCTGGAAGTTTGTAGGTGAGGGATGAATCTCTCAGCAGAGGCTACAGGGAAAGACACAAAACTTCCAGCCCCGCTTTTCAGGGTTTGGAAGGTATCCTGCTCTGACTACACTTTTCACACTGATCTGGAACACAGTGAAAGAAATTCTGGGCTAGTTTGAGTAGAACCTCACATCAGCATTTCATGATGACAAGGGAGAAACGACCAAAGATGATGTACAAAAGATGTCCAGATCCTGTGGGGATAATATTATAAGCTGCAGGTACTAATTTTAAATTGTATTTAACAGAAGGCATAACATTGCTGCCAAGTATTAAGTGCCATTTGGCACAGAAGAATTTGCTGCATTTTCATGGAAAATGCCAAATTTTAAGTCAATAATGGAAGTTACCTTATCTGTGATGAGCTAAAATAATACTATGAACACATGTGCACACAAAAGAAGCAGGTATCTTTTTGTATTAAATTACATTTTCCTGTTATTGAAGATCTCTTCAGTTATATCTGATCTCAGTTAACAATTCACATCAAAATGCAGGAAAAGGCAGCAGAGCACTGCTTTAACACAAACTTTGAAAGGATGGATGTGTCCTCCACGAGGCCCATTTAAACCCTGAAAAAAGGAGCTCTGAGTTGCTTTTAGCAAGGGATTAGAAATTTTACAGCAGCTTTGTGACAGAAACACAATCCCCTTAACAAGTATTTCTCAAAAAAGTTAGACCCACACAAGATGGGTGAGGATGAGAAGGGTGGAAGGAGGAGGCTGACCTGTCATCTAGGGCCACATGCTCTCAGTTGTGTCACCAAAGAGTTGTAACAAAGTACATTTTTAAGGCTCTACTGGATCAAGGTTCCCCTGACTGAATATTCAAACCTGCCTGATATAACAGACCCTTTTCTTTGCCCTGCTCACTCCCCTGCTTCCCTCCCTCCTTCAACACATCTCCTCTTACTGAATGAAACCAAGGCTTTTTTTTCTGACAAAATGCTCTTTGAATTCCTAATCTCTGCCTCAGTGTAATTTTTTAACAGCAAGTCAAAGCAGCACAGTGTAAATAACTGCAAGGAGACAGCTCTGCCTGGAAACTGGAAAGTTTTCCTCGCTCACATCTTAAGCTTGAAAGCTTATGCTCAATTCAATTAAGAAAATTTATGGGTAATTCCACAGTTTCTTCCCAATTCCTTATGTTCTCAGGCAGCCAACCCAGAAATGAACAAAATCCCTGACAACTGACTACTTTCTGCTAGCACATGGGCAATTATGCGGAAAGTGTGTATTTAATTGAGTTAGTCGTAAATCCTGACTTAGGAATGAATCAGAGGATGAAGAGATACAGCTATTCCCTGCTGCCATCTCAGGTTTAATCACGTCTGCTTAAGGTTTATTTATTGACTCCATAAAATGCATAAACAAACAACAAAAAAAAATCCTTCCATACTTTTATAGGTAGTAAGCCTCCACTTGGAGACGTAGGAGAATAAACTTAAAGCTATGCACATGACAGACGAGAGAGATGTTCTGAATTCTCCTGCTATCTCTAGGGTCTGCATCACATCATGTCAGTTTTAAATATAAACAATTTTCAGAGTTCACAACTAAGTCCCACCCAGTGATTCTGCTTAGAGCACTCTCCAGTAAAGCTCAGGTTCAGCAATAAATTAGAAATTTTCATGCCTTCTTTCACTGGTCCCAGGGTAATATTTCAACAAACTCATGACAAATACGACCCCTACACCTAAGTGGTCATCCTGAGGACTGTGTTATCTTCAAAATCAGCAAGTTGCCTCTCCATTCATTCCAATCACCCACCCAAAAGAAAGCTGTCCCCCCTGTGTCTGTGGGACAAGTGTGTGTTTTACTTCCTGAAGCTGCTGCAGACCCTGGAGCTCCTCAGCTAAGAAAAGAAATGGCTGTACTGACATTCCAGGAAAGTCTTACCAGCTCCACTCTAATGAACTTCCAGCTTCTCGTTCACATTACGTCCAGACAGACAGCCAAAAATTCAGGATTGTGAAATTTATCTAAATTCCAAGGTTTCTGGGAATTATCCAGACACTGACATCCACTATGCATACATTAAATGTGACTTATTCAGAGCGAGCCCATCGCTTTGGCAACCGTGCAGAGTGTGGGAGGAAAGCAGTGCCACTTGCAGATTCTCCTGTACAAATATTTGTTTGTTCTTGCACGGGGAGCATTTCCTAATGCTATTTCCTGTTTTCCAGTTGCTTTGTTCTGCTCTCCAAGCAAGTCATCTCTCTCTCTCTAATCAGTGCTGTCTCCTCCCCTGCCGGGTACATCTGAAAATTTCTTTGGGCAAATGCATCTACTGTTCCAACTACTTGTGGACTTCCTGCTTGAAGTCAAGAGTCAGGGCTTGGGGAAGTCCTTTGCTCCTTCACTGCCCTCTTCTCTCTTGGAGATCCTTCCATATTTCAGATTGCAGATGAGAGCTGAGCAAGCTACACCAGCACATCAGGCTGGCAGGCGACTGGCTGCACTGAAGGACTTCTCTAAACTGAAGTTAACTGAAGTTAAGCTAAACTGAAAGGCTTTTAAAAATATTCCAAGCTCCTGAATTCAATATTGAGTTGTTAATAAAAAAAAAACAACTGAATATAAACCCAAGGACATGTATGTGGCCAGGCCACTCGAGATGATTCCTCTCTCCCTGTGTGTGTGCCAGCCCCTTGCTGAGGGCTCTGTTTCCCAATTCACAGCTGATAGTGCAGTAAACACCTCTGGCAGTGGAAAGAATGTGGCCTTGACACAATCTGGGCAGCCACTGCAGACCCAGCCAGGGAAGGCAAAATATGGAAATCCCAGCCTCATGCACTGAGGGCTAAAGCTCTCACAAGGTGCCCTTTTATCCCACTCGTGAAGCTGAGAGCAGTGTGCTTGTGGGTCTCATTTTGGTTTTTTTCCTAAAAGCTGCTGCTGGTTTTCCCAGCTGCAGTGATGCCTTGTGAAGCTTGTGAAGTTTTGTGTGGTTGTGGTGTTGTTTTCCTGGTCTAGGTGTTGAACTTGGGACCTGTTGTGTGTTAGGTAAATGTGTTAACTACTGCACTAGCTTCACAGGCATCACTGCAGCTGGGAAAACCAGCAGCAGCTTTTAGGAAAAAAACCAAAATGAGACCCACATGTGCTTATCAAGTGTGAGAAAGGGTCCCATGGACCCCTGGCTGGCTTCCCCAAAGGCTGAGTGTCCTCATCTGAGGGCAGTTCCACAGATTTTACAACAGTGGCATAAATCACATTCAGAAGCTCAACCAAAGGTTTGCCATGTAGGTGCTATACACACATTTTTATAGGCCATTATGAAACAAGCTAATTAAATATTTCCACTAGGCTAGAAGTGAAAAGGTTTTAATATCCTGGGAAGAACAGAAATTACAAAGGCTCCAGATAAAAGCTCTATAGTAGGACTAGCAGTGGTAAGAAATTACAATTCATTTGATTACATGACAGACATAACAGCCTTGCAAACTTTGGGATCACTGAGACAGCATGATCTTACCCTCTCAAAAAAGAGGAAAAAAAGTAGAAACATAGGTTCCCATCAAGCAGGTTAAGCAGGTGTTTACTTCATCCCTGTTACTTCATAATGGTGTTTCCAAATTTGTTTCTCCTACTAGGGTCCTTTACTACATTTACAGTAGCCTTCAGAACCTAAGCAGAGGTGTGTACAATTACAATTATTTCAAGAGAACGTACTGCAGCCACATTTTCACTATCACCACAACAAGAGAGAAAGGATTTCAAGGGAAATGGGGAACCCAAGAAGCCACGTGCAGACTGCAAACTGCAGCTGTGCTTGCAGCCAAGCATCTCCCCAAATGGGGCCATTGCAAGTAAGAGCTCTGTCAGTGCCTCCAGTCCAGCTGATGGAGAAACGTTCTTCCATTGCAGCTGAGCTTTGCCATTTACTGCTTTTATTTTCCAATTTCATCAGGGGTAGCTAATTCACATTTGTGAACCTGCCGTTTTGCCAGCCCCTGAGTTCTCTGCTGTGCCATCCAATCTAGCCCATAAATCACTGTGAAAAGTTTTAAATTTAATTTACCACTGTGTTGAAGTGTTTAGCATGGAGCAATGTGACAGATTTTACCAACACTTATTAAAAATAAAGCAGAATGGAGCAAGCCATAAATAAAATGAAGTGCTGGCAAAGCCTGGAATGCAATGAATACATCTGCACTTCCAGCACTGGCCAAACCATAGTGCTTTATCATAGCAAAGTAGCTTGAAATAACTTTTCAGTGTATTTGATATATGATACTGCTCTTTTAAAACCAAGACTAGGGCAAGTTTGTGAACTTCCAAGAGAAGTTGCTTCCGGTGGGAGGTTTATTTTGTTATGAGCTTGCCATACTGTAGCTGTGACACTGAGCAGAGTTGCAATGTCAGGGTTCAGAAAGTTCACCCACACTCTAAAGACAGGCAGTCACGTGAGCCTGACAGCAAAAAATGTCCTGGGTGGGGGGGGTTCTTCCAAAGTTTAATTTCCAAAGCAGTTTATCTCACACAGGTTGCACACAACACGCCGCTACTCAAATCTCAACACAGAATTCAGCCTGAAGTGTTTGAATTTCTTTCTGCCTGGTGTATAATAAATCCAATTCATGTAAGGCAGTTCTGGCATTAAGCTATGTATTTGCACATTTCTCTTGACTTAAGTCACACTTTCTGTTATGAAAGCTGCTCAGAAAGGTTTGTTTCCTCCACTCTTATAAATTGTTGGCATAAACAACCATTCAAAAACTTAACCTCAGTTACCTGGCATTCTAATGGTTTACACTGAAACCCACAAACTTGGGTTTCTTGTTAAAATATGTGTGTGAATTTAAGTGTATTAACTTTCAAAATATTTAAATTCATTGTAAGAGAATAAGGAGGGGGTGGAAGACATCTGACAGCAACACGGCTCACTTCCACTGCTGTCTGACTGCAGAGTGACACAGGAGAACCCACACAGATGAATCCTGAACTGGCAGAAAGAAGAGGCAGGGAGATACCATCTTTTCTTTTTTTTTTAAATTTTGCTCTTCCATTTCCATACAGGCTCTTCTGCAAAATAGTGTGTCCCCTCTCAGTATTATCTCCTTCTTAGCCTTAGTTCCTTTCTAATTCAGTGGGAGGGGTTTGGTCGGTTTGTGTTTTTTTTTAAATTTTTGTTTCCTGGAGGGTGGCAGGAAGGTCAGCAGGCGGCTTAAATGTTCTAATAACCAAGTTACACAGTAGCTTCAACAAGAAGTGCAGTCAGAGGGGACAAACACTTTGGTATGAAGCACCAGAGTACTTTGACAGTGGCACGGATTCGCCGGAGTCATTCCTGCTGGGTGCCACAGCATCCCCAGTCTGAAAGTGAAGGGATGAATAAAACATGCTTTCAGTCACTGACTCATACACATCCAAGCACACAAACTCTTTGGCACTTCTCCCCCTCTGAAATAATGCAGGAAAAAAAATAATCCAAACACATATCCCAGGGAAAATTGTTTTGCGCTTCACAGATTCTGTTACAGAAAGGGGATTTATGTACGAGCAAAGTGTTTGTGCATGCAGCTGCAACTGAGCTTTTTGAGAAAAGTACTGAAGCAATGAGTAAGTCTTTTATGTCTCCCTTTACCTAAAACTTGATTATTAGCACATTGACATGCAAAACACAGACACTTTCCAAAAAGGGTTGCAACACATCTAGCACGGGAAAAGGAGCGGTGCCAAAACAACATCATACCATTCCTGCTTTGCTCAAAACTCAGTAACTCTGGTCAGCTAGCAGATCTTTGAATGATTTTCCTGACATCCTTGCTGCGTCATCTGAGACTGGTAAATCAAAGGCAGCTTTCTTTCTGCTCCCACAGCTTCATCTGTGATAAACACCCTGCAGCTGGCTACAGAGGCAGGGTTGGTAATAGTTTATGGGTAGGATTAAATCTGGTTCACTCCTTCAGAAGACTTTTTGTATCCATGCAAGAGAAAGCAGAAGGAGAAGGCAGAGTTGGGCCAGGAGCACTTTTTGAAGGAAGCATCACTCCTGTGACTTGAGCTGCGTGTTTAGGTGGTGCTGAGGCAGTAGCTGACACCACAGGAGAGCAGAGAAGCAATCTGCCCTGAGCACTTTTCTGCACAGGATGTTTAGGGACATGCAGTTTCCAAATAGCTGTGTTGGGATGGGTTTTTTTTGTTTGCTTTTGAGACAAAATTTGGTCTATCTTCTCTGAACTATATCTACTACACCCCATGTACTCCTCACGTGTGTGTTGCTAATCCTTTTCCAAGTGTCTCATATGTGAAGGGAGAAAAATGAAAACACAAAAGGCAAGTGAATAGCTGAGCAGATACAGATCATCAAGTCCACTGACATGACATAAAAGAGATGCTGAATGGCTTAACAGTGATGCTTATGGAGTGATGTAGTGAAGTACAGAGACACCAAAGCTAACCAGGGAAGGTCTCTTCATTGCTGGAAGCAGACAAGCCAGGTGAGCTGAGAAATTGGATGTGTTATTGAGGATATCTGTCTGATTCAGTATAGGCTGAGCTGCTCCCAACACCAAAGCTAATTCACTTGTGTCTGCACAAGTGTACTGCCAAAACCAATGGTTCCCAAACCAGGATGAGTTTGGTAAGTCAGGAAGGAAGCAACAATGCCACATTAGAAGAATGCTTTAATCTTAAAATTGAGAGTGCCAGCTCAATTAAAAAACATTTGTTAAGCACCCTCTGCCTACATTCTTTAGTTGCACTCACTGCAAAACTTTACAGTGTTTGGAGTTCTTTAATAAAAAAATAACCCTGAAACCCCATAAACCCACACCCCAAAACTCAAGTAGTGAATAGTCACTGTCATTGTAGGCTAAGCAAATCAGAGGTGGAAGAGGTTAAAACTAAGGCAGAGGAATAGATTCTTCTGTACTGCATCTATTCTATTCAGCAAACCTTTCCAATGCCCTCTGCTGCCTCCCCCAAAAACCAGCACACCCCACAACAACAGTGTATGTCTAAGAATTCAGAACCTTTATCAGATCACAGCTTCTCTTTGACAGCAGTTTAAAAATATTTTGCTCCTATTTCTAATAAAATAATTTAGATAAGAAGACTTAGACTGTATCCAATCCTGGGTTCCTATGGAGTCCAACAGCATTTAAGCAGCACAAAAGATGTTATCTGCTTTGAAGTCTCTCTTGCCTCTTTGCTGTGGTCACATGTTCCTTTTGTTCTTTTTAATATAATGTGATTTTACTAATTTTATCAGAAAACAGAGGGAGGGAAGGTGATCTAATTTCAGTGGGAATGTCAAAGGAAATTTGTACCTACTGTAGCAGCAAGTAATGATGTGTCTGTATCAAAGAAAATAAATTCTTTCATTTGTCTTCCTGCTGGGAAGTGCAAAACTTCTTCCCAAAGACCCTATGATCCTGTTCTTTAATTCTTGTATTTTACATGAATGTTATTCATTTTACATTCAATTAAGGAAATAATTAAGACAATAATTGCAAGTATGTGTTAATCCACAATTAATGAGTACCCTTAGAAGTATGCTCCCACATATGTCAAACTACAACACACAGCAGCTAAAAGAATTACCCAAATGGGCTCATGTGTCAACTAAGTATTCTTGGCTGGAAATACCAGTTACTTATAACAGAGAAAAAAATACAAAATGTCTGGCATATCACCTTCCCTGTGATATTCCTACTGCATTGGCAGTATTTTAACAAAATAATCATGTGGTGTAATGCTCCCTGCCACCTCCCAGACACCTTCTCCTGAAACAGTTGAAACTTCTTGGTCACTCTCAGCTAAGGCTGACAGCAAATTAAAAGCCAAAAATGTTCTGACTTTGGCCAGACTTTTTTACTTGACCATCAGTTTTCATGGGTAATGTTTGGTGTGACCTCAGAAGCAGAGAGGGAGTGACTTCAGTGTGAGGTCAGTGGTTACCTGCTCTAGAGTGGTCCAGCTCTCAGTGGATTTACAGTAGTGACAGGGATTAGGGAATTGGGCTGTATATAGGATGTGAAACATAAATTACTGACTAACTAGGTTTGATTACATCTATGGCTGCAGACCCAAGCTGTAATTGCAAGCCATTGAAACCTAAACTATGACATTTACACCAGGAGCACTGCCTAGCTGATCTCCTTCATCAGTACTTTGTGCCCCAAAAGGGAGCACTTGCTCTTTCCTAGGATTTATGCTTTCTGCCTTGCCTTTTAAAAGATAATAAAATTATTCAATCAACAGAAAATAAATCACTTGAAGTAAAAAAAACAGGAAATCATTACTCCCCTGAAAACTCCTCAGACTTGGAAAGAGGTCCTGCAGATTGCTGAAGAGCCAGCAGAGCCAGAGCTGCAGACCTGTATGCACTTCTCCACAAGACTGATTATCAGGGAGAGAGCAAAAAAATAAGAACTGGTTTTAAAATCCAACAGTGCAGACATGTTTCATGGTCAGGAAGTAATTTCCAAAGCTGAAAATACAGGCTCTGCAATGATGCTGCTTCTGCTTTCTCCAAGGCCAGGCCTGGAACAAAACAGCCCAGCACATGCACCAAACCTCGAGTTTGTTCTCCAGAGCACATTTTCCTGATACATCAGATCCAAATAACAACAGATAAAATTTTTGTAACAAAGACATTACATATTTTCTCTTTTTTTTTTTTTTTTGCATTGCATAAGACAGCTTTTCAAATGCAGCAGACACCCACCTCCCTCCCACCTCCCCATACAGTCTGTCCATATACCTATGAAAAATATATTATTTAAACACTACTCAGAAAAAAATGCAAATCTGAAGAAATTACATCTTAAGAGAAGAGCAGAAAAGAAAAAAGCTGCACCCAGTTGCTACATTTGTCCCACAGGAAGTGATAACCTTTGCATCTGAGAAAGGATGTGAGATCCCATCCCTTTCCTGGATATTGTGTTATGGGCTGTCAGAATGTTGTCACTCCACATCAGAAGCCTCAAATGCTGTCACTCTCTTGCTGACCCTTGGCTAGAAATGCCTTGGAGAATACCTGCCAAAAGGAGGATTTTGTGTCCAACATCACCAGCTCCTAAATCAGCAAACACAGTTTGATGGGAAACGCTTCCAAATGCAGGTTCATAATTTGTTTTGGGTTGAAAGACATTACAATTATTGGGCTTCAGCCATCACTTCTGCCATACAGCTGACACTTGAAAGTGTTCTTTGCCCTCCCTTTAAACACTGGATTTTGGATAGAAAGCACATCTCAGCAAAGTGTTGGGGTAAGCTCCTGACTACAGCCATGACCTCAAAGTTGTAATAAGAAAAATAAGGCAATAAAAGCAAATTATTGATTGGATTTAAGCAATAGATTCCTCCTTAACTGCTCCAATACATCAGGTAATCCAGGAAAGAGAGATGGATGGCTGGCAATTTACTCCATCTCCTGAGACTATTTGCCTGGAGGAGGCTTCTGTTTTCTGTCCATGTTTGTGCAAGGTGGAATATTCCTCCTGTCTTTTTCTTCAACTGCTTTTCCAAACAGCTAAATTAAATACAATTCAGGAGGGAAAAAGGTCATGAAAACTCAGTTCTTGTTCTCTAAAACTGGAATTCTTCCTCGTCCCTTTTTCTCCTAAATTAAATCATAAAGCACAAATATAGTAAGCACAATATCTCCGTCTTTTGTGGTTTTGCCATCTTTATAGTCTATTTTTATTTGCTACTTAGAATCTATATATGTATGTACCATCATTATATCTATTCTATTCTAAACATATATAGAGACCATTTTAAGCCTAATTTAAGAATTCTTGCTCTGCAGTTCTCCAAGAATGCTGCAGTTCTTCACCATCCATACACGATGCAAATTGCTCACGAAATATATTTTGCTCAGCCTCTGCCTTGCTCTTTGTTCATCAAACACACCACACACAGCAGGTTAACCTGCCAGTCCAGGCTGCACATTTCTATTCTTAGACCCTCAAGAATGTCACCTCTGTGCAGCTGAATGACGTGCACTTCTATCACTATAGCTCTCCAGACAGCAGAGACAGACTCAGTGTCAGAGTCCCCTCATCCTCTTCCCCACTGCCATTCCACAGGCGGCTTTTCCACAGTTGTGGTGCTCCTGTTACCTGCACCAGATGTTAGTCTGGCTGCTGCTGCCACTGAGGAAATTAGTGACAAAAATCCACTAAGAGGATATTTCAGTGTTCAGGGATCAGGTTTTGGGTGTGTCCAAGACCACATCAGTCTTAGGAAATGGACAAAATTCAGTACAGAAGCTAAAGGTTATATTCCTGGAGCCCAGCAACAAGAACCAGCCTGACTGCAAAGATTCTCCATTTCAGATGTCAGGATCATGCTCACTAACCAGTGAATGACCAAATGGCAGGCATTGATGCAGGTGCAACAGGAGTGATGGTTCATCCAGTTTGGAGGTGGCACCAAGGCTAAGGTGGCCCACGCCCTTGGTCAAAATTGCTTCCACAAAGAAGAAAAGATGTGTTACTGTCAGAGGAGGAGGGAACAGAAGCCAAATATGCAGAGCAGACCCACTTCTCAGAGAAGTCTGCTGCCTCCCTGGTGTCCAGGTTAAAGAAATGAAGCAAAAGCCTCCTGCCCTGATATGGCCCTCTGAGTCTTATCTGTTAGTATTCTTCCAGGCAGGCAGGGATGAAGCTGGAACAAGGCTGAGGGTAATCAATAGAGAGTTCAGGGGCTTGGGACAACTGCTTAAGGGCTGAGGAGCACAAGCAGTGTTCCTCTGTATCATTCCAGTTGCAGGGAGTGAAGAGGGAAGGAACAGGAGGAGCCAGCAGATCAATACCTGGCCCTGAGCCTGGTGGCACTGCAGGATTTGGGGGTTTTGACCATGGGTTCATTTACAGCAGCAGATCTGCTGGTGAGAGACAGGGAAAGTCTCAGAGGGGAGAAAGGATCTTTACAAAGAGTTAGCAGAGATCATGAAGGAGCTTTAAACTAGATTTGAAAGAGGAAGGAGATAAACCCAAGCTCCCTAGAGATAAGACTGAAGACAGCACACCTAAGTTTGAGGGACGGTGTGCTAGTGAGGTCCTTCCATCTGCAGGCCATGGAGGTAGGGGATGGAGATCCATGCAGCAGCAGAGACACACATGGGTTATTGAAGTGTGGGAAATCACAGGAGTGCCTGAGAACAGCCACACAGGAATTGAGGCTTCTTCCCTGCCAAAGATGCTGGGAACAACGGCTCAAGTGCACCTACGCCTCTGCACAAGGCATGGGCAGTGAACAGGAGGAGCTGGAAGCCGTGGTGCAGCAGGAAAAGTCCTTGGAAGGGCCAGGCAAAGAAGGAGAGGCAGTAGGGTAGCCCTGCATGTGGGAATGGGGAGTTCTGGAACATGCAGTGCCAGGTTAACAGTTGGTTTGATGAATTTAGAGGTCTTTTCCGACCTGATAGATTTGTGTGCTCTACAAATCTAGATGGCTTCTACAAGAGGATTAAAAATAAGCTTTAAACTTGATTTATTGTCTTTCCTTTAATCAGATACTTAGGCAGACTCTAATTTATATTCAATTTGTGCAGAAAGTTGAATTCTACAAAACTGCAATAAACACAGGAAGGAGCCTTTAGATGAAGGAAGAAAATAACCTATGGGCAGATGAGAAAAAAACAACAAAACAACCCCCATCTAATGTAGCAGACTGATGGCTGGGAGGGGATATGATTACTCTTTAAAATACTCTATAGAACAGGCTTGTTTATGCTACACGATAATGCTGGACTGTTACAAATGAGGTAGAAATAAATATAAGCAGGAAATTACCAGACTGTTCCTTACCACTAGAGGAGAGTTGGGGGGAAGGGAGAGGAGGAGAAGTGAAGTAACACTAAATAAAGCTTGGATTAAATTCGTGAAAGGATTACACAGTGCTCTTTTGCTAGCAGAAGGCAGCCCTGGAAGTGCCCTTGCTCATAAACTCAAATAATGCATTTTCTGTAACCTGAGTATAAAACAGCTATAAAGAAGTACTATGAGGGCCAACTTTTGGTTTGTAATTTATCAATATTTTTGGGTAAGACAACAGGCTTTGTAGTATAATAAAGGGTGTAGGATTTCTCTTAAAAAAGGTAATGACAATAAAAATGAAAAAATATTCCAAATAGAAAAAAACCCCACCACAAATACTGAAGCTCATCAGCCACAAAATGAATTATAAATAAGATTCAGAGACTCATATTTTGTTTTGTTTTCCTGGTTTAGAGAGAATTGCTAGGTTATGATACCTTCAAATGGCATGCTGAAAGGGTTTAGTTTAGATACAGGATACAAAGGTAAAGGCATATATAGGCTCTGATGAGAGCATATCAAATTGCTGAAAGTACTAATGGATGGACATGAATAATGAAAAAATATAAAGTTTTTTCCTGAACTTAAAAAAGTATTTTCTTAAAATATCAAAGCAATGGATGTTGCAGGGATTAAGGTTTAATACTGAGAGCCTGGACCACATTTTGTGGATGGGAAAAGTTCAGTATCAGAAATGTTGTGAAAAAGAAAATAATTTGGCAAGGCTAAGGCAAATTTGCTTGGATTTGAGGGCCTGCATAGGGCCAGATGATACCAAGGAGGCCTGAAAGGAACCTAGAAGGGAATTCAGAGGAAAGCATAGGTCTAAGAGCTCTATACAAATCTTCTGATTACTCAAGAAATAAAGAAGCATTTCAACTTTTCTTAAGGAAAAAAAAGGAGACACAGACCCTAATACAGAAGAAATATCCTCAAATGTGGAGCAGAAGATCAGTTACTAAATGCTGATACACACTCTGACCAGCTGAAAACTTGTCTGGAATGTCAGTCTGGATAGAGAATCCAGCAACATCCATAAAGGACTAGGCAGGCATTATAACTGCAATGAAGTAAGCAGTCAAGCTGAGGACTTAAGTTTTATCTGAAAAAAGAACAGTCACGTGAATGGGCTGAAAACATTGCATCTAAACCAGACCCATGATCAACACACAGAGAGAATTTTATGGCAGCATGAAAAACTTACAAGCCGCGCTAAATTAAATTTCAGTTTCATGGCAATGGTCAAAAAAGTCCTTTGACATGTTACTCCAACATGGCAGGGAACATGAATGGGACAGATTCTAAGTAGCTGGCTTCATAGTAGGAGGGGTGATCAGGCAAGTAAGAGAAACACAGAACATTCCTCCAGATGAGATGAAATGGGATGATGGGAAGAACCACATCAGTTAAAACAGTGCTGCCTAATTATTTCCCCAGTAAAGGCAGTTGATATCAAGAGTCACCAATTTCTAATTTAAGAGGAATAGGAGGTGCACTTTGAAATACCACCAGAAGACAAGGCTGACCCAGAAATTGTTCTGTGCTGCCACCACGAGTGGTTCCTTCCAGAGCACACAGAAGACATGCTGACCAAGAAAGGTTCATCTACCCTCCTACAGAGGCTCTGAAAAGCCTGACTCTAAGAAACAAGCAGAGTGCAGAGTCCACATCCGTAAACACCCCCCAAGCACTGAAAAAATGAGTTAGAATTTTCAGTGAAAGACACTCGGCCATTAGAAACTGGACTGGGATCCCCAGCTCATTTCTCTTGGGTCAGCTGTTGCTAACATTGTCTTGACATTTAAGTAGAGCACTTCCCTTTGGCAACAGCAGAACTATGTGTGCCATATTAAAATATCTTGGATTTGTTTCTTTCTGCTCCTATGGTGAGGACTTGCTAAAAATTCCTGGACTTCAGAACTCCAGCAATAATTCCAAAACAAAATATTGGAAGTACATTTTTTCAAATGCCTGTAGCAACAAAAATAGCACCTTGAGCATCTCAGGAATCCAGTGCCCAGTTGCATAACTTTTCCACTTTCTTCTTCCCAACTTTATGACTCGGTGTTAGGGGGGGAGAAGAGGGGATGTGGAGAAAGTGCATCAGAATCTTGAAGGAAAGGTGCTGTGTATGCAGCCCCAAAGCCAACGGGGTACCCCACACCAAGAGATTAAGGGATTTACACCGTGACTGGCACAGGATAAATCAGTGTTCACTGATAAATCAGTGCCACTCAGAGCACTTCCATTTCAGTTTCTACTTTTCCTTCCTCCTCCTCGCTCTACCTGATCTTCAGGACAAAACCTGCACTGCACAGCATGAGCCTAAACGTGCTGGGGGAGCTTGTCACAAGTGAGCTGTAGATCCACTGTCACACTGTCCAACTGCACGGTGCCCTTTGGTGAAGGACACACCGTGCCTTGTGCTGCTCCCCCACCAACACCAAGCAGCATCCACCATCGATGACTGCTGTTAGCAGTAGCTCAAAAACCCATCCTGGTGTCTGTCTGTAAGACAGGAGGTGGCAGCTACACACAGGAGCCACGTGTACAGTGGTGCATTCTAACAACTCCTATCTGGATGGAAACGAGTCAAAACCGACAGGGTGATTTTGCCCAGGGGCTGTTTCTGTGATGAAAATGCAACCACATCATAATCCCAGCAAAACTGCCATTCTGAGACACAACTGTCTCAAAGGCAACGTTGATCCTTGAAGATTCTAATCATTGACTTCAGCTGTTCATCACTTTCGCAGCCCACAGAGTTGTAAGGAATAGAAAGCAGTACCGCAGCTTCTCTTGTCAGCTAAGCCCCCTCCTATTCTGCATTTTAATGAAGAACTTAATCTAAAATAATTATTTGCAGATTGTTCACTCAACTCCAACTGTTAATTTAAAAGAAGCAAGCACATAAAACCCTCCAGGAGTCCTGAAACACAATCTCAATATGCACAGAGCTATTATTTTTAGGCACCAATAAAAATTGGTCCATGATGATATGACACAAAAGCTTATTGCCATTCCACACTTCTATTCATATCCATCATCTAACTTTGAAGATCCAGGTCCCCCAATTCTGGACATGAAAACTGAAAGTCCTGCATGTGTGGGGTTTGCTCTGAAGCCAAGGGCATGTATGTGAGAACAGCATATGAACTTTCAAAACTGTACATGGCAGAAAATCTCTAATTTTTTCTCAGATACCAGAATAGACAGTATTAACAATGATATTTTCCTCATTTTTAGAGAAGTGAGCTCTTGTGCTTCAGAAGCAAAGTTACTGGAAACAGAAAGGTTATCTGGATTTCTACCAAAATACTATCCATGTCATCTGAAAAGGGATTACATGTTTTAAATCACCACTTTGGTAGCTGGATTTTAATATAGCTCCAGCTCTGTTTGGAAAGATTTTTTCCTGGCTTCACTTTTCCATCTACAGCTTTTTTTGCCTCATGAATTTTGGGTGTTTGTTGGGGTGAGGTGCAGGGGGAAAAAAGAGACTATCTCCAAGGATGAAGGCTTCACAACTTCTCCACATAACCTGTTCCAGTGCTTGATCACCCTCAGATTAAAGAAGTTCCTTCCTATTTTTAAACAGGAATTCCTGTATTTTAGCTTGTACCCACTGACTCTTGTCCAGTGGCACCCATGAAAAGAGTCTGGCTCCATCTCCTTCTCTCTCACATCAGGTATTTATATACACTCATGAGATCCTCTTGAGCCTTCTCTTTCCAAAGCTGAACAGTCCCAGCTCTCTCAGCCTCTCCTCATAGGACAGATGTTCCAGCCCCTTAATCACTTTTGTGGTCCTGTGTTGAACACCATCCAGCATTTCTGTGTCTCTCTTGTTCTGCAGAGCACAGACCTGTACCCAGCACTCCAGAGGAGTCTTGCTGGTGCTGAGCTGAACCAAAGGATCACCTCTCTCAACCTGCTGGCAATTCCCAATGCAGTCCAGCATGAAGCTGTTGTTCTTTGCCATAAGGACACGCTGCTGGCTCACATTCAGCTTGGTGTCCACCAGGACCCCCAAGGTCCTTTTGTGCCAAGCTGTCCCTCAGCCAGCCAGTCCCTTGTCTGTCCTGGTGCCTGCAGCTGTGTCTCCTGAGGTGTGGGAGGACTTTCTCCCTTTGTGTTGAACTTGTTTCTGCACCCCCTGCAGACCTCCTAAGGGTGCAGTCTGTCCATCATCGAGGTTATTAACAAAGATTCCTTTCTCATGCTAAAAGATGTTGGGCTTTTTCACTTTTTTGCAGTTCAGTAATTGATGCCTCTATCTCTCCTCTAAGGGCTTGTCTATTCACCATAACCAGTAACTTTTCTAGTCTTGCATAAACACAGCAACTTAATAATGATGGACTCCAGGACCTTATAATCTCCAGCCTTCCTTCACTGACTGTAAGAATTCATACTGCTCTTGTAACACTCAAGGTTACTGAGGAATTGAAAATGGAGCAAGGCAGAGCCATTACACAATGAACCTCTGATCTCTAAAATCCAACCCGACCTGAAATTTTCTTTTTTATTACTTGAATTCAAGATTTACTCCAGCTTTAGCTTATTCAAAACTCTCAGGAGGCTGTTCCAATAACTCATTTTGAAATTTTGAACATGGATCCATCAGACATAGAACAAAATTATAGCTTACTACTGAAGTCAAGAAAGAGAACATCTGCTGTTGAGAGCAGAGCTGATCAGCTGTGAGCCTTTCCACTGGGAAAACTCAAAAAATGAGCTACTAGAGAATTCAGATTGTGTTCTTGTAAGGAAGGAACAATAGGAAATACTTTCACTTATTCATCCTTTAAGACTATCCCAGAGAGCAGCAGTTAAAGCCTATATATCTTCCCCAGTACGGACACAAAACTCGCGGGGGGAAAAAAGCCAAAACAAACAAATATTAATAAAAATGCTTTTAAAATGAAGTGAAATCAGCCAGTTCATTTTATCCTCATTAACAAAGACATTTTCCAACAACAATGGCATTGTGGAAACTCAGTAAGGAAGGTTAGGGCAGCCCACATTCCCCAGAGATGCTGCTATTAACATGCCAGTGGAAGCACACTGGCTGAAGACAAGGAATAAGCCCTGCCCAGTAAAAAATTAAGTACATTAATAGCATTCATTCCATAATTGGGTTCATCTCTGAACAGAGGAAGCCAAAATTTTGCAACGATTGTGTTAAAAAAATGTGCTTGGGGAGGCGACAAATACCTGGAATGCACATATGCAGTACGTGAAATTTAAGGTGTTATTGGAAAATAAAACACCTTGTGGCACGACTCTCAGCTTTTCATTTTTGTCAGGAACAAAAATGTAGTCTTCTATCATCACAAAAGGCCCAGTGCTACCTAATTTAAATGTAGAGTGCATTTTATTACAAAGCATCTGACTGTATCAGTCATTATTTTTTTGGCCATCGCTCCCTTCCTAAGACCCTGTTTGCAGTTGCTTAGAACCTTTTCAGAACTGAACTTTTGCACTGACATTTCCCCTTGCAGCAGTTAGCTTGTATTTGGAAAATTTTATCCAGCATAGCCATTTCCAGGAGACTAAGGGACACTGTTTTACTCATTTTTAACTACTCACCTCTTTTGAGGTGCACCACTCTGGTCTCAGAACATTCTCAGCGTAGCTCTTGTTTCAGAGACTGGCATATGGATGCCTGTATTTTGGCAATTCAGAGAATGTAATCTGAAAACCTGCAGAGAATTCTAGCTTATGCTAAAGCAGAGGACTTGAATTTCAGGGGATTAAACTCTCTGAAATTCTGTAAGTTTATGAGTCTTAAAGGTAGCCAGTAACTTTAACAGTCAGATGCCAAAAAATTTCAAATTCCTTTAAATCCAACCAACACTTTTTTCCCTAAGTTTGCAACTTGAAAAAAAAAAACCAAAAAAACCCAAAGCAAACAAACAAAACCCCCCACAAACCCAAACCAAACCCCAAAACAACAAAAAAACCCTACCTCACAAAAATGCTCATGAACAAAATCTCTTAATCTAAAGACCTTAAGACTCTAAGTTTATAAAAGGCAACCGAGAAATATGAGATTTAGTCAGAAAATCACACCACATAAAAACCAGGGTTCTGAAAACAAACCAGTTCACAGAATTAAGAAAACTGCTGAAAATTACATTGTGAAAACTGCCAGAAAGAGAGAAAAATGCAGGGAGATTAAGGGGTGTTTCAGGGGTCTGATCACCCCAGATGGAAAAAAATCTCCTTCCTCTGCTCTGAATGATGACAGTTCACAATCCCATCTTCTCAGTGCAATTGCCATAGGCAATCTATAACTGCACCACACCAGTGGACATCCACTCCCCAGCCTAAGGAAAAGCTTGGCAAAAAAAATTTAAAAAAAAGAAAAAAAAAGGCAATTATCAGCTGTGCTTTTCAAAATACTGAGACAAATGGCACCGTGCCAAACTTCTTATACTCCTACCATGCTGGTTCTTCAAGGAGTCATTTCACCAGGATCTGTTTTCCCACTCCTGTTTGCATTTCAGTACTGATTCTTTTTCTAAACTGCACTGATCTGCAGCACAGCTATGATCCTAAAAACTGCAACCTTCCCCAACTGGAACTTGCTCACTGAATAAAGTAAAATACAATTTGAGTTCTGTCAGCAAGTTTCTGTCAAACAACTGGACTGCCTGACTAGCACCAGGACCTGCACTACAAACCTGGGAGGAATAATGGTGGAGAAGGGTTTTGAAGAAGAATGGCAACGTTTTTGGAAAACTGTGTTGAGCTCCTGCTTAGTTATGAGGAATAGTGACGTGACAGAGTGAAAGGCATTACTGAGCTCCCAATCCACTCCTGTCCCCCTGCCAGTCATTTTGAGGTAGAGAATTTGAGAGCAAAGAGGATTCACAGGGTGGCTGACACCATTTAAGAGCTTTTTCTCCATCCTAGGAGTGGTGGGTGTGGAAGGTTGCAGGAGGTTTGCCCACATCATCTGGGTCACAAGTGCCAGTATGACAGATCCTCGGAGCAGCAGGGTAGAAAGCCTGCAGGACGAAAAGAAAAGGTCCCACAGATAGTGCCTGTGGCTCAACTCCTCATTCTAAGAGAAGCAAGGACAAATCTGAGACAGATTATTTATTTGAGATATCTTTCTGCTCTGCATCACTCATCTGCTGCATATGAAAGCAAGGAAGTCTTTCCTAGATCATCTCGTGATCCCAGACTCAGCTTTCTGCACCTTTCCTGCTGTCCAAAAGCAACTGTCCCCCCCCAGCCCCAGATATTCCAACCAACCCACAACCCTTCCATAAGGCCTCTTTCTCATTACATCCCAAACCCTGGGATGTTATGAGGAAATCTCTTCTCTGCCATTAAAGGTTTGAAAGCTTGTCTGCTGAATGAAGGCATAATGCAAGGTTTTATTAACAATGAAAACCCACAAAAACATTCTTAACAGGAAACCTTTTTTTTAAAATTTTTTTTCTTTTGTAAACTGTTTTCAGGGAAAGTAGGAGGGATTTGGTTAGATACAAGGATCACTGTAGTGATGTGCCCCAGCAGGACTCTGCTTTATACATGAACACATAGTGAATATGCTGGCTGCATGATGTAATGTTATATGAAACTCAGAAAATCCTTTGGTTCATCATTTCACAGTCATGAGTCAGTCAGGATCAGTTTATTTGCTGCTTAACACCCTGCACAGGTGGAAGACTCTGGAAGTTTGTCCCATCTGCCACATCAATGGTAAGGAACAGGATATTGCAGTGTGCATGCAAACTGCCTCAGGCATAGCTGTGCTGTAAATCACTGGCAGGTAAGGGAAGCATCACTCCATGGGCTTCACACTAATCCATCACAATCTGAGCTGGTGACTTAATGCCTCAGAAAGCATTCCCACTGCTTACACTGCTGTGAGCATGAATTCCTACCTAAAGAAATATTACTGCTTTTATTGAACTGCATATTTCATTCCTTTCAACCATCCACAGCCATGTGTATATAAACCCCTACAGCAACTCTTGGTTATGTTCTTACATCCTTGTGGAAATCTAGTTGATGTTTTTAAGTTCACAGTCATTGATGAAACAATTAGGAGTTTCCACCAGGGGATAATGTGGGAAGATTTTTCCTGTCTCAGGACCTGTATCAAAACCAACTTATGCTCAAAGGCATAAGTGACATTGAAATTAACAGGGAATTTCAGGTAGATGGAAATACTCAACAGCATTACAGCAAATATGTTACACCTCTGATTCATCTGCTTAACACAGCATTTTAAATCCATATCCATTCCGTGAAGGCATTCTCAGTTGCAGTTCTCAGGAATAAAAAATTAAGATGAATCTAAGAAACAAGATCCTCAGGCACATACACCAAACAAACAGAGAATTACCCCCCAAACCTGTACTGAAACTTCAGGGAGGGCTTTCAAGCAATCTGAACAGCTAGATGGACAAGAAAGAAAAGCATTCACAAATTCTTTCCTTAGTTATATAAAAGTAATTCCTTCTGAAATTATTGACAAAGCCACTCAAGATTCAAGAACTAAGAAATATTACAGATTGTTAAATCGAGGCCAATATATGGTATTTAATTTATCACTGTTTAGCTTAAATTTACCCATTCAAAACTCCCACAGGATAAAGATATGTCTTCCACATATAAATGAACAGGTAGAACAGACATTTTTCATCAACCAGACCCAAAAAGATCTAATTCAGGGTTCACAGCTAAATCTACTTTCCTCAGTCTTTCACACACATAAAATACAAAACAATGAGCGGAAAATTCCTTTGTCATACCAGAGCCTGGAAACCATGGAGACCTCTGTGATGTAGTGTCTGAGAGCATAAACAATGCTCAAAAGATCAAAAATAAAATTATATAACCACCTAGCTCCAAAAAACCCCAAACCAACAACCTCCAACTATATTGTCTATAGACATCATGACTACTCTTGTTTTTCCTCTACCCTTACTTCTCAGGCTGCTCACCCTTGCCTGAACAGTTCTAGGTGTAATTTGATTTCATGCAGAGTATGCAGGACGAGGAATAAAAATCTCTTTATGACTTAAAAAACCAAAAAACTATGTTCAAGTAGAGTATCAAACTTCACTGTGGACTTACACCTCCCACTTTCTTAAAAGTCAGACCTGCCACATTGTTGTACCCTAGAAACAAAATCAAGGCAAATATCCCATTTTACACTTTGATTTTGCTTCCTTCCTTTAGTCTTTTGTTTTCATTTTAGTGGGCAATAAGCCCGTTGGGAGAGGTGTTGTTATTTGTTAACACAAATATCTTTTATCTACTCTGAGTAGAGAAGTAACCTGCAATGATACTACCTACCTGTCAAAATATAAAGTCATTTTGTCAAGGTCAGCCTAGAGCACAGTAAGTGACTGCATCCCTTTAAGGACTAAAGGATAATTTGCACCAAAAGGCAGAGGTGTTATTTTTATACAATAACTTGTGAACAGGAGCAGCCTAAAACACTCAGGAAGTTGCCTCTTTGGGGTTGTCATCTTGCACAGTAACTGCATTTTCCTCCAGTCAGTCCCTACAGACTCATATTCTGCTCAAGTTAACTGTATTTACGTGCATCACTTTCTGAGTCTCACTCTGCCAGAGTGGTAGATGGGTCAGGGAAATTTCCTTTCCTCTTTTAAAACCCTCCAGAGGGCTTGGGGGACTGATGGTAGAGCTGATACACAGCTCAGTGCAGCCAAGCACACCTCAGACCTAGGTGAGGAATACTTATTTTTCCCACATACTGTGTTATAATATGATGCATGATGCAATGCAACATTAGGGCTAGAGTGATTCGAAGGCAATGCTGGAAAAGTAAGGCTGAAAACCAGCTTTCCTTTGAAATAACATTAGTATCTCTACATCTTTTTAACAGAAACAAGAAAACAAATGATTCAATTCCTAACAGAGAACATATTTATCCTTTTCTTTTTTTTCCTAGGAAATTTAAGAATGCTGGACTGATCTGGATCAATTAAATTCCTTTCAGTACAATACATTTATATCAATCAACAATGCCTTATTATTTTATTGTGAATAATAATGTGACAGCATGGTTTTTTTGGGTTTTTTTTTGACAACCAATATGTCTGAGATCTCTAAAAGTTCCAAGTGGTATGATTTATCTTTAAAATCTACAACTTCATTGAATACAGTAGGTAATCTTCCCTGCCCTTCTCCCTCTTCATAAAAACACACAGGGGCATGCTTCTCAAAAACTGGGATGCATTTCTGTTGTCCATCCTTCTTCCTGTCAAACAATTGTCTCTTTCCTATGGATAAAGACTACCACCCATAGTCAACTGTTTTATAAATGGAAAAGTGAGATAGAATTATGATTGAGAAGAGAGTGGAGCTGTTAGCTCACCAATATTCTCTCTGTAATTATTTCTTCTCTTATCTGTGCATCCCAAGCAAGGCACTGAAAAAAAAATATAATCAGAGAATCTTGGAGTGCCTGGAGCAAGAAGTAGGAAATATACTGATCACACTGCCATTCATCATGTCTTAGTCCTGCTTCTGGTGACAACATTTGCTTTTCCCAGCTGATGTTTACATATGTTCTGTTTACATCTGCTGTACTCTCCTCTTGGTTAACACACTTGGAACAACACATCAACCAAGATAACTCTGAAAATGCTGAGGTTCTGCCAATGCCTCAGGGACTTCATACACACATACACACATGTAGGATATGAAATACAAAAAAGGTCATGCACTGAGGAACCCATCAACAGTAGACTACAATTTTCCTGAGCCACTCAGTTTAAAATACTCCTAAAGCCTTTAGAAAAGTCTCCTTTTTGAGACTTCATTGTTTAAATACATCTGCATTGGTGGGCTGCCATGGCATCTCCACATCCACAAGCACACGCTCTTGCAAAATCAGCTTTACCAACGTTTTGCAGCATTCATCTTGGAAACGAGAAATAACAACCAGCTGGTTCTCACTGTATTCAGAGAACCCCTAGACCCCCATCAAATCACAGCAAGTCTCCTCACAGTGGCACTGAGGGCACCCTGTGACACAACAGATTCCCAGAGCACAGTACCTGGTCAGCAGCGGGAATCGACTCCCACCTACGCTTCAGCAAGTACAGAGATTTCCGGCTCATGATTCTCAATCTGCTCTAGAGGCTTTCCCAGGCTTGAGAAAAAGGCTTCTGTCCCAAACCAGTGGCAAGAACCTTATTTCTGACTCCTGTTCTTCATTGTAGGTGGCAGAGCTCCCCGACGCACGCGAGTTTTTGTGAGCTGCGAGGTCGAGACGGGTTAGACCCCAGCTTCTCCTGTTCCTCTAAAGCATCTGTGTCCTTGCAGTGCCACAGCACAAGGCTGAGGCAGTGAGCAGCCCAGCTTCCAGCAACAAGCTACCTCCCAGAAAGAAGCCTGAAGTAGGTAGACAACACCAGAAGCACTCAATCTGAAAATAGCTGTTGCTTAGGAACCGGAGGGGTAAAACGCAGCACCTCGGATATATAATTTAGAGCTTTTATGGTTTAAAGAGAATTAAAAAGGCTGGACCTGTGTTTCTCTCCCCATCATCGTTCTTCTATGATTCTGGAGGAACGACTGCTCAATTCCACTGACTCTGGGGCTACGCCTACATCCCCAGCAAGCCAAACAAGTCTTGATGACAGAGCAACAAATTACTCCCACACTTCCACGAGCCCTCGTAAAAACGTGTGCACAAAGTGTGCCGTGGGTCCCACCTGAAAGGCCTCGGGAGC
Organism: Nicator chloris; assembly: GCA_013400495.1. Classification (NCBI taxonomy): domain Eukaryota; kingdom Metazoa; phylum Chordata; class Aves; order Passeriformes; family Pycnonotidae; genus Nicator; species Nicator chloris. Next base: position 56,854 of record WAAE01026611.1, read on the forward strand.
ATCAAGTATTATGTTCTAGTAGAATGATTAAAATACAGTTTGCATGTTTTTTCTGCAGAGCAATAATATTCCAAGGATGAATTCTGCTAGTCACACTTTCCTGTGGCACGTGCCAACATGACAAATGGATATGAATATTTTCCCCTCAGATGATGTGGTTCTACAGATTGTATGTATATATTTGAGAGAGAGAGATCGATCTCTTTAGGTGGATTAAATATTCTTAAACATTTAGGAATTTCTTTAATTTAGAACCCAATTTTGAAGTTTCATGTCTAAATTCTTAATTCTAACATGTCTTCATCTTTAAAACTAAACATGAAATGTAATGAAATTCACTTTGCACTTCCTGCTTCAAATCCATAGAGTAAATTCTCAGCACGAAGCACTTACAGCAGACACATCCACTTCTGTCTTCAGAGATGAAAAAAGAAAGGAGAAAAAAAAAAAAAAAAGCAAGATGTAGCCAGGAACTCACAGCTCTTTGTAAGGCAGCCTATAATTCAATCTAATTAGAACAGCCTTAATAGTATAATTATTCCAAAAGAAAAGGAATCCTACAACATACATACACACATATGTGGGCAGTCTCCTAAAAGGGGAGCGCAGTGATGGCCATGGTAGAAGTCATGAGCAAGTTAAATATTGTAAAGACAGCTTTGTACTTGTGCCATTTACATTCTATTGAATTGCAGATGCTTATCACGAGACAAACTGCTGCAAACAGAAATTCCCATAGGCCTCAGTGTATTTCATTTGACATCCTTCCCTACCTGTAACTGCAGCACTTTGCATTTAACTCCTACGTGCAGAAAAGGAACATGTTTTCCAAGTGGGCCATTAAGAAGCATGACGTGCACTCCAGCAGCTTCCCCTCATGTTTCAACACATGCCACAGAAAACCTACTAGCTCTTTAAAAAACCCCCTTCACTGAATCAGAGCTTTTTTGATGAGTCTTGATAGAATAGCTTTATGAGTTCATATGTGGATTTTAGCTTTACATTATGGTAAACCAGTGATTTTAGTTCCCTTTTTTTTCTTTCTAGGTTTTAAGGTGTTTAAGCATACCTAACACATCACTCACCTTAGTTTTTCAGCAAGATCTTGGTTTTTTTTACAACAGGTGCATTTTTTAAAAAGACACAAACTGGCAACAGTGTAACCAAATCACAAAAGTAAAAAAAAAAAAGTCTTTTCTATTACATGCAAAAATCAGAACCTCCCTTATTTCTCCTAACCTTTCAAGGAACTTAATTAAATTAGGTTTTATATCATTCTTATCTAGGCAATTTTCAGAGTCATGTAAAAGAGAGAATCTAAAGCTACAGTGGAATAACTGAGGCATGCTTTCTTCTCTCTAATGAAACATTTCTTCCTTTTCTTCCTTGGTTTTTGTGTCTGGGCACTAGGATAGCACACGCTGATCAGAAAGTTTGGGTCATTTTGAGACTCCATCAGGAACCGCAGTGAGAGAACAAGGGGGAATGCCTTCAAACTGCCAGAAATTAGGTTTAGAATAAATTTTTGGAAGAAATTATTTTCTGTGAGGGTGGTGAGGCCCTGGCACAGGTTGTCCAAAGAAGCTGTGGCTGCCCCATCCCTGGAAATGTCCAAGAGCAGGTTGGATGGGGCTCTGAGCAGTCAGGGATAGTGGAAGTTGTCTCTGTCCAGGGCAGGGGGTTGGAATGACATGAGCTTTAAGGTCCCTTGTAACCCAAACTGTTCTATGATTCTACAGTTTTCTTTTCCCACCTTATTATAGATCCTTTAATGCTTTTATGACACATCTGGGCTGTCACTTGTACAAAGTATCCACATGAAAATCCTTCACCTCAGTTAAAAGCAAGTACAAAATGCTGGGGCTCTAATAATGTTATTTATGTCCTTTCAACACTAGGTGGGAGAGGCTATTTTAGCCAAGTAGGAAAATTCCTGAACATCAGTGTTGGTAGTGACATCTTGTTTGCAGCAATTGTAATTTTACAGATAATTTAAAAATGTATTGTGACACCATTAACACTGCTGGAATAATTTCCTTCCAGTGATGGGTCAAGAGCAAACACGTGGCTTCTCTGCACCTCCCCACACAGTTCTAACACCTTGGTCAATAATGAAAGGATTCATGGTGACAGGGCCATCCAAGTTTTAAAAGTTTGTCAGGTTAAAAAACCAAAAAAAAAAAAAAAAAACAAAAATCACCAAACAAAACATACCCACATTATTCGAAATTGCATTCCTTTGATACCCTGATGGAGACAGCTAAGAAATGCTTTCTCCATACATCTAATCCCTCTTCCTGCTACTGAAAAAACCTTTCTGTTGGATGACTCAGCTCTGTCTGGATCAACTGTTTGAATTACAGCTCAAAAATTTATTAATGAAAGCTCTCATGGTTTTATGGTTTTTTTTCCATTGCTCCAAACCCTGCAAATATTAACAAAATTAACAACTTTGCCAAACTCAGATGGAAAACTTGCTTGAATGCTTCAAATGCAGCAAAAGCCAAAATAAAACCCAAACTACTGAGTAACTGACCTGTGAGCCTCTGGGTCCTCGTTTGTGATCCCATTCAGAATGCCCCATGAGCTGAAAAACAAAGAGAAGCAGAGGTAAGAGATAAATTGCACTCATTAGTTTTAGTTGAAACACTCATGCTTTTATATCCATTACATATTTTTCTTGGAAATAAACAGGTTTGCTTTTATGATTAATTTCACACAGCTTTTAGCTTCATAACAAGCCATGTAACATTGTACCTTTGCATTCAGAACCCAAACACATCTGGCATCACAACTCTGCTGATGCCAAAAAATTCCCACTGCCATAGACTCAGCTTTAGCCAAATGTTTAATACTGATCTGGCAAAAGGACAGCTGACACATCAACAAGGAGATTACCAAAACCAGGGGACATTTGATTAATCAGCAATGTACATTTCATATCAGCCTTGATAATTAGCAACAGCTTTAAATCTGTTTCATCCCTGAATTATGGGTTCTTTCGTACATTTACTCAGGGATTTATTCTGGGCATTGTTTGCTCCTACACACAGAAGCATTGCCTAATGCAAATATAAAAATATGTGAATGAAAGATAGGAGGGTTAATGTACATGTAATTACTTACAGCCATGAACAATTTCCTGCTCATTTTCCCCAACATTCTTTCCCAAAGGAAATGCCTTCTCCCAGTTCAGAGGTAGGCAAGGAGATTTACAACCCACACTTATTGCAGAACATGCTTTCAAAACACTCATCCCAGGACAAGAGATTTAAAACTACTTTGCAAAATCAGGAAAGCCACATGCATCTGCTATCATGAGATTTTTTTTTGTCTTCCCCATTAACTGTTCCTGCTTATCCTTTTATTTTCCAAGGACCCTTTCTTCTTAAGTTATTACTTACAACCAGCTACCTTCAAACCCATGTGTAGCATAAGATCCCACTGCCATGTTTTTCATGCTCCTACCCTCACTGAATCCATAGCTCACTGAAAAGTGACAGGTTGCTTTACTACTTCCACCAAAAACAAGAGGTGCAGTCACAAGTCAGGCCTGGAATTTCTATTCCCATTTGTAGGGATGCTGCCAGGGCAGCCAGTCCCAGGAAACCAAACTGATGTATCACTCATGGTCACCAGTAGTCCTCACACCTAAATCAAGCCCTCTTAAATATTCACTCACCTCTAGGCACAGTTTGCTCATCCTCAATCCCTATTCTTGCTTGGTGCTTCACATCTCCACAGTGAGTGTTCAGCCCCACAGCCAACTCCTGCTCTGCCCCACCACTCCTCCTCCTGCCCACCTTGCAGGAAGCTTTTGTTTCCCCATCTCTAATCCTGCCCCTCCACCACGTGTGGGCAATCCTGGGGGGCTCCACAGACTGGATGTTCCAGCAGGAGCTAATGCTACAGTGAAAAACGAGTCCAAAGGCTCTAACAACCCATCCTTGCCCCACTTCCCAGTGTCTGACTATTAACATCACTTACAGAAGAAAAGCCAAAGTCAACAGTGAAGCAGTCACAAATTCATTGGAACCAACAGAGTGACCCCTTCCTTCTTTTGTCACCATTTTATGAGCAAATTCCTTATAGCAAATTACACAGCCCTTGTCCAGTTTAATTTCTCTACAAGGGTGCCTTGGTGGAATCAGTTATATTTGTATTTTTGCTGCTAGATGCTCTGTCCCCAGCATGAAACAATGCCCACACCCCTGTTCTCTCCCACTGTGCCAGGATGTTCTGCTGAGTGACAAGGGCTGGGGCTGTCACCAGCTAAAACAGTGAGGTTGTTTTCAAGCATTAGAGTCAAATCCACGACCTATGGAGCCAACCTTTTCCTCCTGTTTTTATAAAACCTTACTTGGCTTTAAAATGTGTTTCTCCCTCGTCATCTAAAAAAAACAGGCTCATCTCATGCTAGAATGTTCTTGGCATATGGTGGTCCCTATTAACACAGGAGTGAAGGAATGAAAAATGAAAAGGATACCACACAAAAAGGCCTCGAGCTTCAAGACAGAAAGAAGAAAACCCCAGAGGTTGTAACAAAGTCTCTGCCAGGCCAGCATTCTGCAGAGGGGTGATGGCCTCACTGTGACACCCTTTAGCTCAACAAGCCACACTCTGACCAGTTACTCCTGAACCTGATTTTCTTTTCGTGGACAAACAGACAGTGCTGGAGAATGATATCCAGAAAAGGAGGAAAGAAAGTATACCTGAACTATTGGGCTAGGTAGAAATCACGATTTCCACAAGCTGAGTAGAAATCAAAAGATGAAGAAAACAGAATTAAAAGCAAAAACAAAGCCCAAAAACAAACAAACAAAAAACCCCCACAAAAATAATAAAAAACCAAACCAAACAACAAACCAACTACACTCAGAAAAAACAGAGCGTGTGCATAAATCCACTTGAGTGAGTCAACCTTCTGAAATCATGGGAAAAGGAAATAATATGCTGTTTAATTGGCGCATGCATGCAGACAGAGATACTGACATAAAAATGCATTTGGAAGTAGGGGCATTTATGTTTATCACTAACAGATGAGCTTGCTCCAGACCCCACCACCTCCTCTGAATGTTCTCTGGAATCAGTTTGGTCCAGAGTGATGATAAACAGCCTCAGAGCATCAATTTTGTTATTTTTACTGACCAGGCAACTAAGGCTAAGTGTATCAGCAGCAGAAAAGGAGGGATAGAACCGAAATCAAACTCCCACACAGCTTATATGCATGCAGTCTCCCTCAGAAGAAAAGGAGCTACTTTACATTTCATCTGAAACTGTCCTGGAAACCCGTCTCTGACAGTTTTAATACTCACAGATGAAAGCAGCTTCTAGCAACAAGAACGACTCTTGCATGTTCAGGAATGCACAAAAACCTGGGCTTTGCTAAAACCAACTGGTTGCTTCTACCCTAATAACTGACTTACAGGTCTCCAGGGAAAGCACTTCCCCATTCCAGCTGAGGGTGAAGCTTCCTCTTCACTGGAAGAGGAGGCAGGAATGGAAAGACCCCAATACCAAAATCCCAGGCACAGACAGAAAAGGAGAAGTGAAAGGGATGATCTCCTTTTGAAGATGTAGGGTGGTGACTTGTGCTCTAAATTTCAGGTTTTTGCTATAAACACCAGGAAATTTCTCAGCTCGTGGTTTTAAAACTTACGTTCAGTAATGCAACAATACCTTCAAAGGAGTAAGGAATGGTATAGAAGACTGTCTGCATTAAATATCTGAGATACCCATACTGAAGTGGAACAAAGCTGTTTAAAAACTAGCATCTTCAGCCCTTGCCTCACTAAATGCAGTTCTTCTCCTATATGGTTATTTAATTAAAGCCCCAGCAAATGATTACATAAGGATTTCAACTTTCATTAAAATTCATAAACTGTAATTCTTAGCCTCCTTAGTATTAGAGAACTGCAGGAAAATGTGACCCACACATATTGTAGAAGATCTAAAAAAAAAATAAAAAGACAGAAAGCAAAGTATGAACAATTTAAAGCTGTTTATAAGTCCTGTTTTTCCCTTATATAATCTTTTCTGGACCAGGGTTTTAATTTTGGCACCCTTGAAACAACAATACTGCTAACTAAGAAATGGCTGGAAATAAAACAACGAGGAAAAAAAACCCCAACAAAACCCCAACCAAAAAAACCTAACCCCAAACACCAGTCAAAGGAATAAAAAAGGCATAATCTTATTATAAGGATCTTCCCAACTGGGCACAAGCCAGAAACAAAACCCAATATTTAAAATAAAAGCAGTCCCATGTAATTCTTTGAAAGGGGAAAGAGTCCTCAGCAGCAGAATGCAAGAGCATTTTGAGACCCTATGGACTTATTAAAGCAAATATGACACTGAGCACAGTTTCATTAGAGGGAATGAGCAGATCCTTTCCTTGTAAGTATTAAAGAGGACCAATGAAATTGTTATATTTAGTGTTTAATAAAACCCTTTAAATCAATTTAAAGACTATTCTAATTCTGTTCTGATTATATGCTGAAATTTAATTTCAACACATATTTACACATACACAACACTTTTACTGCCCTAAGAACAATTAGGAGGTGATGACAAAAGTGAGCTAAATCAGCCAGTAGTCACCAAAGACAATAAATGGGATTCAAGAAGACTGCAACAGGATCACATAGTCCAAATGCACGTGAGAACCTTGCCCCAGCTCACTGGACCCTTCCTTTGGATTTTAAAGATTTAGGCTGTGGCTGGGTACCTCATTTCCATTATAGTGAACATAAAAGGCTCCTGCTCTCTCTAGTGGAAGGTGAACACAAGGCAAAGCACAGGAATGTGGGAGAAGTTGCTCCTCTGCTCCATCTGTGATTGGGAGCCAAACACTTGCATCCAACATTTCCTCCTGAACTGGATGTGATAGGGGGAAATAGGGCAGCCTGAGCTGAACCTGCAAAAATTCCTTTTTGCCACTCCTGCAAGGATTTAGCACATTTAGTAGTGGTAAAAATGAATTACCATTGAGATTATGAGAAGTTACCATTTTTTACCATTTTTTAGTGATAAAAATGAAAAATATGAATTGCCTATGAGATTATGAGAAGTTTTGGCTGGGTGGTAGCCAGCAGCTTTAAGAGTTGTTTATATTTGGTGATCAGTATCCAGAAGAGCAAGATAGGAGTATCCAATCAGGCTGGCACCTGGTTTCAGCCTTCACCAAAATAGCAGAGCTTCTATTTAAACACAAGCATAACATCTTCCCTCTTTGGAAGAGATTTAGTTGAATGGGCATGTTGAGGATGTGAAACAGTGTCTCACTGTTGAGTTCTTTGACACTGCCTCCTTACAGCCTGTGCTGAATGGGGCACAGTATGATCCATATTCTCTGACTGAATGGGTATTAGCCATGCTTCAGTCAGGATCATATTTCCACTGAAATAAGAAACTGTTTGTTACCAGCATGTAGGCACAAAATGTTCCTGATAAGTTCCTTTTTCGGTAACAAAAAAAAAGAGAAAAAAATAAAAGAAAAAGAAAAAAGCACAAATTATTTCCTTGATTACATATTAGAGGAAACATTTATTTTTACAAACATGCAGGAGTCAGGTCACACAGAAACTAACAGGGTGCTTTTGCACATGCTATTTTGAGTAGGATTCCTTCTATGCGATTGACTGTTCCCTGCATTTTCATGGCAATCAAGATAAATGAGATGATTTACTGACTCGATGGATTTAGGGAGGGAATTTTGGTTTGGACACCATCAGCAGGAGTAGCTAAGCAGGCTGGAGCTGCTGAGATTCACCACTGCCAGGTTCTGATAACATAACAGGGGAGCAACTGGCTGCTCTGACCACCTTCTCCAGCAAATGGCAGAACTGCACCTTGCCCTGGGGCATCCAAGGTGTGGTGAGAGTGATCACACACAGGCACGTGTGGGCCATGACACACAGACAGCAAAGGGCTCCAGGATTTGGAAAAACAATGCCTTTTCCACAACCCCAGGCCAAGTCCCAGGGTCAGCACAAAGCATGAGATGTCAGAGCTGTGCTGCTCAGCCAGATGTGTGAGCTGCATGCTCGTGTCATCACAGCCACTGTGGAGAGGAAACTCTCCACCCAAATTCTCCCAACGTCTTGTAGTCCTGCAAGTCACCAAGGCCAGCCTCAGTTCCAAGACTGGTTAAAAAAAACCAAACAAAACCAACCAACCAAACAAAAAACCTCAACCCAAATTAATTCACCCCAACAAACCAACCAAAGTAATAAATTGGAGGTGAGCATTTAAGAGCCATTCAGCTGCTTCCTAACCAAAGACATTGTTTCAAAGGTTTCTGGGCTGCTGGACAACAGCTGTAAGCAGAGATAAGCTTTTTAAGCCACAGCAGAGGTAGAAATGCTTTGGAACTTGTCACTGCTTTGAGCTGGAGGCAGGGCCAACGAGGTACAAGGATGGGTCTGAAGAGGAGCTGCAGTGAATGGCTTCTCTGCAGGCTGAGCCCCATGTGGGGATGGAGTTCATCCTCTAAAGTTGCTGCTCTGGGGAAGCTGGAAGTCCTGGAGGGAGCTGCATCCTCCATCCCTCTCAGAACCTGGCAGTCCTGGAGGGAGCTGCATCCTCCATCCCTCTCAGAACCTGGCTGGGAGGTCAAGGAAGGACCCACAGCACTGCCAGAGCTGCTCAGAACACTCTTGTGTCAGGCAGACACTGTGCTGAGACTGAGAGCAGGATAATGAGCCACTGTGGCAGCAGGGAGTGGAGAAAATAAGGCTGAAGCAAGGCTGGGGGAGCTAAATGGGCACAGCAGCACAGAGGACAACCCCAAACTGTCCAGTCACCAGCAGCCACTGTCCCAAAGGCAGGGCAAAGAAACCATCCCCAGCTCTGAACCGGGAACCCAGCTCCAGAGGGATGAGATCATATCTGGCACTGGGAGAGACAGCAAGAGTCTACATTTGGGAGGACTTTCTCATGGCAGCACACGACCTTTTTATTTCCAGACAATAAACTGCATCTGGCTGCTTCAGGGATCCTGCCTTCCTCACGGGGTGGGTGAGGGACACAAAGGCGTGTGACACAGCAAGCTGGCAGCAGTGGGCTCAGGGCAGCCACTGTGCCCCTTGCTCCACAGCAGCCCTGAAAATGAGCAGGTTGAACATCAGAGAATGTGAAGCTGCTGGGAAATAAGAAATTAAAAAAAAAAAAAACCAAAACCAGAGTAGGTGGGAAAACGAAAAGGCACAGGAATATCCACCTCCACACCCTGTATCTGGTTTTATACAAATTTTTGTCACAACTACTTAAACAGATGACAGTAGTAAAACAAATCCATGCGTGTTTCTATTATTTTCACTCCTACCACTGAATTTCTCAGGTCCCTATTAATCCTTCACACATCAAGGAGGATTTTAAACAACAGGTTTGGGAGGCAGAGCTGTAGTAAAATAGAGAAAAGACCTGATTTTGGAGGGAGTGAGGGGTGGAAGGGAGGAGGTGGTGGTACTTATTGCCCCTTTTTTATTTTGGCTTTTTGGAAGCAATTCTTATTCCTCAGTAATCCTCCATGATGGATGCCACAAAAAGAGTTGCTTGCAGATGTATTGCAGATTTTTTGACAAAGGCTTCCTAAATTAATGATCTTAATCTGGATATTTAATTTCAGAATAAATGACTAAAACAATTAAACTGATATTAAATATGTTTCTTATCCCCTTGAACTGAGCTGGTAGATTAATAATAGATGTATCTGGTGGACTAGTAATCCACAAGTAAAAGTGTTCACCAAATTTTTCATATACCCATTTTCCCATTCTGAGCATAGTCATGAGAACCAATGCCTTAGAGAAAAATATATATAGTGGTGAGATAAAAACTGTGGGCACAGCTATTCTGATACCCTCCCACCTTAGCCACAGACAGAATTTACAAACAGTCACTTAGAGAAGATTCCTCAGTCTGGGAATGCCAGGGCAACACAACAACAACAACAACAAGAGTCCTAAACATAACAGCGAGTTAAAAAAAGAATAGTGTATTGATAAAAAGGGGAACAATTACTATTTAAATGTTGCTTGCTATTCACAGCACACATATGAGGTTCCTGGATTTCACAGCTACACTGTCAAGTCCATTCTGGTGCAATTCTGGTGCAATTAAGTTCCTAGAAAAGTCAGACAGCTTATTTACTTTTTTTTTTTCCCCGTTGAGAATCATTCACTGTGCATTAAGAATACCATTCAAAATGCCAAGCCTGGCACAAGCTTGATAAACTGCAGCAAACTAAAGCTACTGCAGCAGAGTTAGCAAAGTCTGAAATCATGTTGAGGTATCTAAAATCTTTTTTTCTTTTGTTAAGGAGTCAAAAGACTTCTACAAAACAATCTGCTCTGAAATGTACGTTCCCAATACTATTCTCTCTTTCGTGCACAGTTTTTCCTCTCACTTTCCATCTTCTCAGAGATCCTAGTGTCACAGAGCTTTCATCTGCACTTTGTGTTGCTGACACAAACCCCAGAGGTGACGTGTGCCCTTTTAGGCTAGTTACCAGTGCACAGAAGGGTCTCTGCCTCCCAGGAAATGTCCTGAAGATAGAGGGAATGTCATTTTGCACAGCAATTAAAAACCCACTGGAAAAGCAGGTAAACATTTCAGGGATTTTTCAGTCAAGCTCTGATTTCAGGTGGATCACTCTCAATATGAACACAGATCATGACAGCTCCTATGGAAGGCAAATTAGTCCAATGAGTTTAGTCAGTGCATGAATCAAATTGCTGACCATTCTCTGGTAGTTTGCATAAAAATGGGAATTTTCCAACTCGATTCCCAGGGGAGAAGTGTCTACCTCACAGGAAAAGAAAACAACGACCCAAACAAAACCCCAAACCATCATCAAATTGGCATCCTTACGGGCAGTCTGAGCAGAAAAAAGCCCTTAGGAGTTAGTCAGCATGGAGGTCTCACCAGACATTTAACCTTTGGAAGGGGTTCCAGTGCAGGGGAACTGCAGCAGGGACAGGGACATGGATGACTTGCTCGTGTCACCTCTGCACTCCCCTCCTGCACACAGGATGGCATTTTGTCACAGCTGTCAACTCAAACCTCTCAGCAGAGCAGGGTCACTGACAAAGAGGAAGGGGGTAGAGACTGAGAGAGAAAACACCCTAACTCCAAGTGCTTGGTCACAGATATCAAAGGTGGCAGTGCCACTGTCCCCTGACACTGGGAATTCTGTAAGCAGCAGAGTCCAGCAGCCTGACCAAATCAGATCTCTTGTGATAGCATAAACACTTTCCTGAAAAGAAAAAAAAACAACAAACTTTGCTTGTGGTAATATGGCAACTCAGTGTCCATCTGGTGTAAAACAAAACATGGTGACTACAGGAACTGGTCCCTGGTGAGGCCAAAACACAGTGAGGCAGAAAGCCAGAAACGTAATTCCATTTCAGCACTTGCTTTACTGAAACACCTTCACTTCAATGGTAGCGCTGAGGGATAGCTGCACTGAAGTAATGAAAATTTTAAGATAATTTGGCCTCCCACAAAGCAGACTGACCCACACAGCCTTCTCCCACCCTGAGAACAGCACTGAGTCTGGCCAGGTGAAGCCTCAGCTTCCAGAGTTGGCCTGGAAAAGAAAAAAGCATCGCCCTGCCAAGGTTTGTTTCAGCCTGACACCCACACCAACAAGCCACTTCTTTCACTAACACCCCATTTTCCTGGTTTGGAGGCTTCACAAAGCAGAATAGCCCCGATATTTCAGCAGCTAGATCCCAGCTAGCAAACGTTCTAAAATTACACTGTAGAGTCTGGTAGCTTACTAAAAAACCTCAATGTCAAAACTCAAAGTACATTCAGTTTAAACACACCCTTGGGGGGATTTTATACTAACTACTTTCTATTTCAGACTATTCACTTTAAGCTCCACCAGCAATGCTTCATCACTCACCCAGGAAAACTCCCCTCTCTGCCACCCAATCTCAATCAACCTGCCAAATTAATTATCACCCTGCATTTGTCTATTGCTAAGAGGGGGGAAAAAAAGCAAATAGATGAACGTAGCAGTGACCCGAGCAAAAACGAATCCTCTGGAACAGAACTAATTAAATCAGTTCAGTGATCTTCTTCCCGCACGACACGTTTCACCCACTCCATCCCCAAGCAGCCCAGTTCTCCCATCCCCTCCAACTGTCCTCACATGGGGCTCAGATGTCTCTCCAGCAGCAAACCAGGGATCTTTTCTACTCATCCTTGCAACTGCATGATTTAAAATAAAGGAAAAAAGCCAACTGCCACACAGAAATTCACAGCGATAATTTCCCACTGACATTTACACGCAGATTCCTGGCCACAGAATGTGTGTTTCAGCCAGAGAGCAGTAGGATTTGATTACCTACCTCAAATTTATGGGACCACAGGCACCAAAACTTTGGTGCTCAGCTGGCTCTACGGAATGAGCAGAGCTCAGAGCACTGGCAGGGCAGGGCTTTGCTTTGATACCCCAGTCAGGCCTTGCAGCAGAGCTTTCAGGGCTAACACACAGCAAAACTGCAGAATCCGTGGGTTTTAAATCAGTGCCGTGAGTCAGACACCAAACCTTGTGCTAAGTGCATTCCCAACCCAGCCAGTCCATGTGCATGCATGGCTGCAGCATTCGTGACCCCGCTGCCTCTAAAGGGCCCAGCTCAAGGAAATAAGGCACACACACATTTTAGGTTCTCCCATCCTGCAGTTTTAAGTGACAGTCCAGTTGGAATGCATGCAAAAACACATTTGGGCCATAAATCTCCCTGCTGCTGGAATTGGCACCAATTCCCTTGGGCTGATGCTGGCAGACACTGCAGGACACCCTGTGCCAGCTGATCACATCACGCCTGGGAATATGCAGTGGGGATATGGAAAGCTGTAGGGCCACAGCAGAAACACCAGCCTCTCCTCTCTCAGTGCACTTCACTTTCCATCACCCTTCTCTTTCTGCAGAACACACCCAGGGCAAGATCAGAACAGGGCAAGGCAACCTAAAGAGGGCAGGAAGTGCCAGGTGACAGCCTCACTTGGGGAATTAAAAAGACACTGAAGCGTGGTCTCCCTTTACCACAGGGTTGGAATATCAAGTCAATCCCCCCTTGCTTTTCTCCCTGCATGATTTTTAACATGGTCTGTGCTTTCTTAGACAGGAGGCACATCACAAACAGACATCAGCACTGAAATCTGGGTGGCTGCATGGGCTCCCTGTTGGGTCAGGCAGAGCTGCAGATGCAGGAGCCCTGACAGTGGCCTCTGCCACAGCAGAGTGCAGGGACAGCACAGCAACACACAGAGGCAGGGCTCTGAGTCATCCCTAGGTAGGTGCCTACACAGCAACAGTTTGTCATTCACACCCATCTGCTGCTCCAAATCACACACACGTGCTGTCACATGTGCTTTTCCCCATCTGGATTGCAGAGATGCTGGGTAACAACAGGCAAAAGCCAGGAGGATGAATGCTGGGCTTGTGCTGTACAAGGGGGAATTTACCCAGTCTCTACCCTCTTCCTCTTTGTCAGGCACCTCCATCCACCCTAACAGTGTAAGAACCTGAATGAGAGATACAGGACCCCAGGCTACTCTTATTAAAGGTCTCTTTTTTGCATCTTGGGTTGTGGGTGCAGAGCCAGACCAGCAGCAGCCCCAGGTACACCTGGAGACCCCTTGGTCTTGGTTACAAAGCATTATATATTTTCTTTACTGAATACCTTAATACATAACAACCAATCAGTACAAAACAGGATACTTTTACCATTAGCATATACTCTACCACAGCCCTTAAATTGCTATATTATATTAGTAACCATCCAATCACAAGAGTTAGTAGGTTACAGTTTAAACCTGAAGTTGATTTTCTGTTCTCCAGCTGTGGAACATCTTTAAACTCAATAAAAGATAAGTCTTATATTTGCCTAGGTTATCCCTGAGACTCATCTACTTGGTAATAAGCATGTCCTGTTTGTAGACTGACAAATCTATTGTTCTCAGCTTTTTACCTTATTTTCACCTTTTATCTATTTAGTTATCCAGTAAACAGCTTAGTTCAACCTTTGCCCTCAAAAATATATTTTTCTGTTCTATAAATTAAAACTTGCTTCTATATCTGTAAAACTTTTCCTATTAAATTTTCATCTTCCCCAACATAACAGGAGCCATTTCAGTGGAGGTTTCTAGAAGTCAGAGTAAAGCCAGATTTTTCACAATGGCTGCAGGTTTTTCCATGATTTGAAATACTGCCTTTCAAACCAGTCTGACTCTTAATAAGCTTTGCTCCTCAGATTTTACTTTTCAATAAAACCATGCATGTTTTCTCAGAGGGATGTCATGAAATACATTCTCCTGCAACACTGTCTGCCAACGTTTCATTCCATGTGGTCACCCAAGTCCTGTTTCCATCATACTCCCAAAGTGTCACAGCAGTGCTAACAGCAAAAGCAGAGCCCACCAAAGCTGCAGCCCCCACCATGGTGTAAAGGATGCACAGAAGGTACAATACTCATGTATTGGTGGTCATGGTGCAAATGGATGTACCAGGAGGCATTTCAGAGTGAGAAGGAGAAAGGCAGAGCAGCACAGAGGGGAAAGGAGCCCTTTCAGGAAGGGCTGACCTCAAAGGAGAGACATGCAGCTGATCCCTCTGTTTCAAGTTTTGGTTCACTTAAGCTGAATCACGTGAAAACTGCTGAAATGTTCTTTGCTGGAAGAATATCCCATATGGAAAATGTATTTGGACTAATTTGCCTTTCAGAAACAGGCTTCGACAAAATTAAGTACCATTTCTGTGGTGCAAAAAAAAAAAAAAAAACAAAACAAAAAAGGAATCAGTTGTGTGTCAAAGAGGTCCGTCTATTCAAAACAGAAAATTGTGAAATTGGTTTCCTTTTATATGTGCAACTACTTGCCCCTCCACCACTGGTCATTATTTTTCCCCCAGAATTTTATTCCTTGAATGATCTAGCTTTGCATGCTGCTGAAATATACTTTTAATGCAAACTTCATCAATAAAAGCACTATTTCCTCTTCTCACTGACAAGCTGTTCAGCACTGCCTGAGAAATTAGAGCTTTCATTCTATTAATTTCATTGCAATGTCGTCAGTCCTTTCCTTTTGTTGCTGAAAAAGTAATTTAAGTTCCTTTTTCCTGTGTCCCAAATACTTTTTCTTTCATCTTCTAACGTTCAACTTGTGCAAGAATGCCATTTTGATTCAGCAGAAGTGTAATTTTACTAGAAATATATCACTTCACCCTAACCAGGAGGGTCCACATAGAAAGGTGTTTATATTTCTATCAAAACAAACAAGGGAAAATAAAAGGAGGGGGAAACTCTGCTCAGAGCTAAGTGGCTGTGCAGATCTGGTTTTCTGACCATGAAAAAGGAGCTCTGCAGATCTGTATTGATTACAGATTCAATCCTGAGCCCCTAATGCTAACACCATTTCATCAATTCAGCGTGGCCTGGAGGTTGTCCTTTGTTTTTCCTCCTGTGCCTGGGAACCAGGCTGGTCTTCTGGGAGCTGTGGTTGAACACAGCCTGAGCCTTTGCAAAATGGCTTTGGGTCCCTCCCTGCTATTATCTGTCAGCTGCAAATCAGAGAAATCTTAGTAGCAAGCACTTCTAAAGCATTTCCAGGCCACCATACAAACTTGGTAACTCGGAGAGAACCTCCCTGAGAAAAAGAAATTATTTATCTCCATTTCACAGATGGAGAATTGAGACATTTACCCAGCACAGCAAAACTGGGAATAGAAACCAAATATCTGCAGTTCATGGGATCAGAGCATGGGCTTTGTTTTGAGCAACTATTTATGCCCAAGTTCTTTTCTGGGGGGGAGTCAAGGGTATACACCAGGGAACAGAATTATTCTTATTTTTGGCTGCCAGGAGATCTTATCACTCCTTCTGAAAACGAACTGTTTGGCCCTCTAAATATCAGGAGGACAAGCTTCACATACCAACAACCTTCCTTTTTAAGAAAGCACATTTTAAGAAAGCGAAACAGGAAAGATAGAAAAACTCAAAGGATAAAAAAATAACATTTATTCCCTATATCTGGACTGAACTCAGGCATCCTGTAAACCTCTTTCCTCAGTTAGAAGGACTTAAGCTAGAGAAGATAACTTGGACAAAGCAAAAAACTTTACAGTTGTGCCCCAGACTGTGGCTGAACCTTCCCCAAGCTTTAAAGACATTGAGCCCACTCCAGCTCTGCCCATGGAAGCTGAGATGGCAACAAGAGGAAGAGATAAAGAGCCAAAATGCCAGGAGAGAGAAAGCATTCTCACAAACCCCTCTGACTTACTGAGGTGTGTGAAGCATCTCTGACATGGAAGTGTTCATGACAAGAACTCCATTTCCTTCTCTTTCACTTTCAGTTTTTCCATGCAATTATTTTTTTTTTTTTTTTTCAGAAAGAGAAATGATGGATGATTACAGGTGACCTACTTTGTCAGTATAAAGAGCCATATTCCACAAGCATGCTGCCAGGAGATAAGCAGTGGCATTCTGAATATTGAGTGCCTGTGTGCCTGGGCCCTCTCAATGGGTCCCTTTATTAGGACAAAGACTCCTTGAAGGAGAACCAGGGCCACCAACAACTTTGGTTCAGGCAAGGGTGACAGATGCTGAGAAACAGATGTTTTATAAGCTTAGGAGAACTACAGAAGATGAAAAAAATAACTTCCCTTCTCATACCTAAATATAGAACATAAATAAAAATGTATGTAACCTAAATTGTTTTTCTAACCTTGCCCTTTTCTTCCCACACATCCACTCTGTTCCCCTCAACACGCACAGTGTGGTCCTGGAACCAGCATTTTAGTTTGTTTTCAGGGAAAGACAGTTCATGATGAAACAGCTACAGTGCCTTAAGAGAAACTCAGGAAGCTCAAGGTGGATCAAGGAGCTGCTTACGTGCTCGGTTCTCACCAAGGAGCCACCCAAAGGGGAGGATTATTCCCAGTGGAGACTTCTCAGTGGTGACAGAGTGTGACATCAAGGAAAATATGACCAAAAAGAGGGAAAAAGGTTTCCAATGCCTTGTAATGGCACATTTTGTGGGGTCTATGACTAAGATGTGGCATCCAGCCTCCATATGCATAATGCTTCCAACATTTTCCACAATATTAAATACAGAGGATGGAGAAAAAAGTGTATGGAAATACAGGTAGTGCTCACACTGGTAACTACTGATAAGCTCAAAACACTTGGAATCCCTAAAGACAACAGCACTAAATGCTCGTACTGTAACTTACAGAAGACACAGCTGGTTATTTTCTGCTGCTGTGAAAATCACAGCATTTCAAGTCTGCTTAGAAAATTCACTTCCTGGAATCTGAATCATAGAAAAAAACCCACAACTTCAAAATTGTCAAAAGAGAGAGAGAAAGAAAGAAAGAGAGAAAGAAAAAGAAAGAAAGAGAGAGAAAGGAAGGAAAGGAGGGAGGGAGGGAGGGAGGGAAGAAGGAAGGAAGGAAGGAAGGAAGGAAGGAAGGAAGGAANAAAGAAAGAAAGAAAGAAAGAAAGAAAGAAAGAAAGAAAGAAAGAAAGAGAAACTACATTTCCTCTAAGAGGGAAAGAAGGTTTTTAACTACCAGGACTGCAAAAAGTGTGAAAAAATAAATGCAAGGACTGAAAACTGGGCATTCATGGCTGATCTGTGGTCTGCTGTCCCAGCACTGGTGGGAAACCTGCCGAAGGGTAAACCTCAGCTCTGCCTGGTATCATGAGCCAGAAGAGTAGATATGGTAAAACATAATAAACAAGCTTCATCCTTCCACTCAGGAGGATGGGCAGGACAGAACAAAATGCCAGAACTAAAGCAAGCTAATGCTAAAAATACCTTTATCTCTCCTTCTTTATCTCAAGGGCCAAATGATCTCAGTCCTACTTGAGAAGACCAGGCAATGCCAGCATCAGGAAGGTCAGAAAGCATGTGAAAATTTACCCAGTAGCTTATCCACTGCCTACATATCTGCTATTGCTACAGTACAGAATAGCACAAAAATTCCTACTGTCTTACAGCACAAATATATGCCAAGTCTTTATTTGAAGAGCATGAGTTAAAAATGCACTTTGGATACTACAGATTTAGTGTGCTCACATCCTAATACATAAGAATTTTGAGGGTTTTTTTTCCAATGAAATGGCCTTCTTGTTATTTTTTAAAAAAACTGATTTGTGATTAATATGAAGTATGTTGAAGAAGTACATATTAATTTTTTGTCCCCAGAATGCAAAGAGCACCTGCATATAAGCAAATAATACAACCAGTTGACTTGACTGGAAGAATTAAACCTGAGTTTGTTCAAAACTCAAATGCTTTACAAATTGAATCAGCTAAAGATTCTGGTTTTGATAAGATTTTTGGTTTTTGGTTTCACTTGAAGGAAGAAAGGGGATATTTATGAGACATCAGAACATCCTTTTTCAATATTTCAATGTCTAGGACAACAGCATTTCAGTTTTGCTTTACTACAGAGTGTTGAAATTAAAATCTGAAAGGAAAAAAGCCCCAAAACCCAGGGGAAAACCCCCCCACAATTGTTTCAAGTTGCAAAGGGTTTACTGACTGAAATGAGCTTTTCTGCTGCTGTCAAACTTCTCTCACAGAATTTCTCAAGATATTCAGGCTGCGTTTCCTGGAATGCTTCCAGAGTCCTTCCTGCAAATCTGGTCACTGGGCTGTGAATCTGCTTGTTGGGTAGCTCCTGACTTACAATGAGTGGCCAAATTTTCAGAACTTCGAGGCTGCTCAGTCTTTCTGAGGTCAGGGTGCAGAAGCTGCACACCTGGGAGAAGGGCAGCGAGTCAGGAGAGGTGGAGGAGCAGGAGCTGGCAGCAGCTCACAGGCAGCCTGACACCCAGCTGGAGCTTGTCCTGCGAGTGCTGTGCTCTAGGAAAACCCACCACACTGAAGCCTGGTGTCCTCCCTCTCCCTGCCTTCAGGTGTGGGTCAGCCCAGACCTCCTGGAGACCTGGTGCACAGGAGCAGGTCCAGCTCCACTGCTCGTGCCCAGCAAAGCGTGTCCTGGGGGCAGAGCAGCAAAGAAACCCTCCCACAGTGCCAAGCTGTAAGGACCTGGGGGATCTAACAGGATGGAGACATCAGAGAGCAGAGACAGAATGAGGCCAGAGCCTCATCTACAACCTGGGGAGTGCAGCAAGCTCCATCTAGGCCGACAATCTGCTGTAACCCTGTTATTGAATGGGAGGCAGAGGGGGAAGAAGGAACATCCTCCAAGTTCACACAACCACCAGGTCACCAAACAACAAACCCAAACCAGAAATGTGCTAAGAATGTGGCCAGCAGATGGCTGCTTTTGTTTTGCTGTGTGTGGAGGAGTCATATGTCCAGGATTCCAAACCAGGGAGGAATTTCACTTTTGCAGGACAGGACATACAACTCTCCCTTTTGTCTAGGTGATACAGCAAACTGCTCAGTGAGCAGACAGGTGTTCACTGTTTCTTTTATTTGGTTGTTTTGGGGTGTTTTTTAAAGCCACACTTCTACAAAGGGATGCAAAACCCATCCCTAAATCTAGCAAACAAGCAAGAGACAGTGATGAATTGGCCAATTTAGCTGCTCCAATCTTCTTTACCAATCTCCTCTAATTGTTCCCAAGTCCCTGTGGGAACAACAAGGAAGCAGTAACTTCACTTAGAGAAAAGGTCCATGGGATTAGCTGTACCAGGGTAGAGTTAATTCATGATTTTTGTCAGGTTGTGGCCAAAACCAGGAGAGAAAACCCAAGATAGGGAAGAGGTATGAGACAAGGTTGATTTGTATCTTGAGTAGTCAAGAAAAAAGTAAAAAATAAGAGCCCAGACTTGTTTTTAAGTCGTGTTGTTTTTTAATTTCTTTAGAATCTCTCCTGTGCTATAACCATTTCTTTTCAGTTTTTACCTCACAAAGTGCATTGCCCAAAAAACTACTTACTGCTAAAAACTGGGTAGCTATCTACTGTTGGAGAAATTTTTTTGCCCTAAGAGGACACAGTCAGTACAGCTCCAACACCTCAACTTTCAGCAGCCAAAGAGTTGCTTTGTCACTGAATGCAGCTGCAAAAAAGCCAGAAAAAACAACTCACTGCACTTTAAAACATAAATTTCCCAATGTGAAGGAAATTCTTATACTTGGCATAACACATGGGGGCCAGGTGGTATTGAGTCAGTTCAAGGTAGAACTTTCCTCCAGCCAAAACTCAGTTTGACTGCAAATTCTCTGGGGCAGAAGAAAGTTTAGTTCTGTCCTGGTTCTATGCTGCTTCTAGAACAATGGGGCCAGAAACCCATGGGGAAATAATCCTAAGGGCTCCTGTGCTGTAAATAACAAAACCCCAAACCAGCAGTTACACTTGAACAAAAACCTCTCTGGCTACCACTGTAAACAAGGTTTTAACCAATCAATCAGCCTGAAAGATGACAAAAAGGTCAAGGATGATTATTTAAAGTACCAGTTATCACATAAGTGATAGAGGAACAGCATGACTCTGCAGCTGCTGGACCAGAGACCTGATGCCTAGACCTAAGAAAAGCTTATTATTGAGATTGTGAGGCTGAGAGGGAAAGAGGTTTTAAAAACACACTCAAATAGCAGCCCTCCTTGAAAACAACCTTGCTTATACTATTCTGTAATACTAAACTAACACAGTGAAAAAGCAAGCAAGCAAACAAAATTTAATATCTACATGAGGGAAAAAAAACCCCACAACCAACCAAAAAAAGTAGGCAATATTCAATCTATTCTGAGAATATTTTTAAAAATAAAACTTTCTTTCCATAACAGGACCAATCAGTCCTGACAAACTTTCTTCATGTTATATATGCAGCAGATTTGAGCTCAGGCAGTTACAACAGAGTAATTCCTGTCAAAGAGCTCCAAGGAGAAACTTACACCGATATCAAGTTTCTGCTCTTCAGACTCCTCAACCTAAGGGCTGACCAGGTTTAGAAAAAAAAAAATTAAACAACAATATGATGAAAAAAGAGGCCACGGCCCTGGCATATGGTATTATAAACACAGGAAAGCGCCAGTATAAACCTTTATCGGGAGACTGGGTTCTTTGTCAAGCCGTGCCTTTCTTCCAAAACATCCTTGCTGCCATATGTCTGCATCTCGCCAGCTGCAGGCCTAATAAGAGGCTTCTTATTCCTGCTGTATAATGTTTTACAGGTTTGCCACGGGGGTCACTCGCTGGGAGTCATTTACGTCACAGCCCCAGCAGCCTCGGAGCTGAGGGGAGCCAAGAAGTGTAGGCTGGAGGAGGAGAGAGGAGGGGGACGAGGGGAAACATCAGACTTGGAGCTCTGTGATTTCATCTCCTCACTGAAAGCTTGGCTTTCCAACTTGCTCTTCTGCTCCGAGGTGCTCTGGGACCTTCCTGCTCTTTTTTACACTCGGGAGAACAGGGGAAATTAGATACACATACTCAGATGGAGACTGCTGAAAGGCTTTATTCCCTCCACTCTTGTTCCACGCCTCATTATTTGCAATAGCTCTGCAGTTCTAACAGGCCAGCCATCAGTTTTTGCAACCTGTTTGGAGTGTTCTGTGCATTTGTAAAATGCAAATTGAAAGACATGCCCCACATGCGATGCAGCCTTCGTCCCAGCCGAAATGGAGCTGGCTGCCTGATGAAGTCAGTTTTTAAAAGAAAAACTGCCACCCCACCCTCACAGTTTATCACTCTAACTGGCTCTCTACAGTGGTTTTGGTTTGGTTTTTTAATCAGTATCCACTAGTTGTAGGAAAATGGCTTTTCAAATCTGCGTGTTTTTATAGAGAAGAGATACACTCCCACTAACAGTCACATCTAAAAAAGCAAAGCACCAAATCTGGAGTGGTGGCTGGAGTGGACCAGAGCATCTCTTCCAACTGTGCAATCCTGGAGGCAGGGAAATATTTGCCTTTCCTCCTCATTCCCTTTCACATAAACAGAGAATGACAGGAATGGGTGGAAATATGAGGGCAAGGTAAAAATTTGCCCTTTTTGCTACTGGAATAATTTGCTCATTTAATGGCCAGTGAGCTGACTGTTGAACAATTCAGTCTTGCTCACCAAATTCAGAGCCATGCCAACAAATTCACGCAAAGCTGCCATGTAATTGCCCAATAAGTGATGAACAACAAAGGCCAGAGCTTTTAATGGTTCATTTCCAGTCAAGTCAGTATTTCAAGGGTTTCTTTAAAGTGCAGGTATTCTGTAAGTGTCAAACAGAACAGGAAGGGGACACTCTTGAAACATTTTAAATTCTTGCTCCACTTCAGGGGACTTGGGGCTTTTGTTTTCCTTTCTGTCTGTCTCAGGGGATAGGAAGCTTTTTACTTCAGTATTACCCCCTCCTTTTAAAAGTTTCAAGCAAGACAAGCCCTGCCCAGTCAGAGGCTCACCTTTTTATTTTTCTTTTTTAAATGCTAGCAGGTCATTCACAAGGCAGGACACTTTATTTAGTTAGGAAACAGTTGCAACCGACAGTGACTTGGAAAAAATGAGCCAGGTATTTCCATGGAAAGTTTAATAGCTACAAGAGTTATTTTGCTTAAATTTTAAAAGTTTTAATGTTTTAGTCTTAGTTTTGGTGTAGTGTTTTTTTTTGGGGGTTTTTTTTGAGAGAAAAGACCTTAAATGTTCATGTTCCTTTTTCTTACCTGATTCCTGTCAAGTCATGATTTGAAAATATGCATCAAAATATTGTCTGCTCCTTGTCTTGGAGTCACACAGCCAGAGGAGAACTGCACTTTGCACTTCTGGAATGCCAGCCTTCCAGACTGAGCCCATCGTATTTTAATCAACACTTAAAATATCATCAAGGACAGAAGAAGAAAGTGAAAGCAATAACCAAAGAAGCTAACATCCTGATGCTTTTAAATGTTTCAATTTGTTGAAAATGATGCATATCTAAAAGATGCAGCACCAGCACTTGCAGGCTACAAATGCATCCTCTGCATAAGTGCAGCAAACCTCTGTGCATCCCACCCATCCACAGCTTCTGAAGGAAGGGAGGGACAGGCAACCAAAGCACTCTGGGCAGCCCCAGAGATTTATGAATTCAAGGAAGCCTCTCAGTGGAGAAATATATATATTTCAGGTCAGCAACCCCTAATCAAGGCTGAAAATAGCCCTTCAGAGCTATGCACACGTTATAGCACGTTAAAATTAGTGTTATGAGTGCTGGAACTGCAGCAGCTCTGCTGGGAGTGCTGTTAATGAGTGTACAAGAAGTGTAGCACTGAAGTCCTGTGGCACAGACATGCACACACACTCCTGTCAGCTAACCTATAAACGTTCTGTGCAAAAATCCAAAGTCACGGTCCTGGTCTATTTTTTGCCATTCTTCCCATACAAGAAACTAAAAATAGGCCCATGAGAACCACGCATGGGACTTTGCTCTTCAAAGGTTTAACTCCTGCAACAAAAACTGGCCAGCAGTGTTTATGAAGAGATTCTTCAAGGGTTTTCCAATGTGTAGATGGAGGATATGCTTTATGTGTAGATGCACACATGAGGAAGTAAGGATAACCCTAACAAATGGTGGATACACTCTCTTGCCTATTTATGTATTATCTCTCAAGTTAATTTATATATATTTTTATTAAGATAAAAATAAAGACATGAAGAAAATGTGGGCATGACCTCATACAGGTCTGAAGTTCAAACAAAAAAAAACCAAAAAAACCCCAAAAAGTGAAGGAAAGAAATTTTGAAGAATCACTGCTATGTCATCAAGCAAGGTTACACAGCTGGGTATAAAAGAATCCCTCTAACACACTGGAAAAAGAAGAGCTGTTAAATTTAAAATAAAAGATATGCCAGTAAGAAAAAACAAGAATGACCTTGCCCATGCAGCACCTCCTGTCTCTGCTACAAGGCCTTTTCCACACGGCTGCAAGGCAGCCAAACTGCAGGAAGGTCACACTTAAGCGCTGCGAGTGCCAAACAGGAACACAAGCATGCTAAACCATCAAACCTCCACCTTCCCCCGGCTCCTCCAGAGAAATGCTTCCCTGGCTTAGGACAGATCACCTTCCTGTTGCTATCAGAGAGGGCATGTGCTGTCTCTGGCTGCAGCCAGCTCAGGGGAGCAGATGGCAGCAGAGGCAGATGGCAGCGCACACAGGTTCTGCAGGGCTCGGAGAGCACAGTGCTGCATCTTCCAGTGTGGAAAACAAATGTTGGGAGACAAAATGAGGCTGAATTGACTGCCCCAGAGCCTCTGCTCTTTGTTTTCAGGGGCTGAAACTCCAAAGAAAAGAACTGCTAGGTTTCTGCAGTGAGGGCCAGCACTAAAATGGCTGGAAAGGCTCCCTGCACCTTGGCAGAAAATTGCCTGAGCATTTGTCTCAATGCTCCATCACCAGCTCCACTTTTATCTCATTTCATTCATTAACAGTGGTGCTTTGTGCTTGTAGACTGCTGAACAGCTTCTTACACTGATTTTTAAATACTTGGGAGAAGGAGACTAAACAGCCTTATCTCCCAGGTAAAATAAGGAAACAGAGGGGTAAAAAGTCTCACCATCTTCTGCTCTGAAAGCTGAGAGTCACTGCCAGGAACAAAGCCAGAGTGGCTCAGCTCCAGAGTCATGCTACAGCCACTGCAAGGGACTGCAAAGGGATAGGGTCATGAGGAGCTGGAGGGGACGTGGGACAATCCTGGGAAGAAAACTGTAGTAACAATGAAAGGGGCGTTGAGCAGTTAGGGATTCATAGTGGGACTTGGCAAAACTAAAAACACAGGACCAGAGAACAGCCTGGGTTGGAAGGGACCTTAAAGACCACCTCATTCCACTCCCCTGCCATGGGCAGGGACACCTTCCACTGTCCCAGGCTGCTCAGAGCCCCATCAGACCTGGCCTAGAACACTCCCAGGGATGGGGCATCCACGGCTTCTCTCAGCAGCCTGTGTCCCCACCCACACAGGACAGAATTTTCCCCTACTTTCATTGTGAAGCTGTTCCCCCTTGTCCAGGAGACAAGGAGCTGGGATCAGCCACTTCACAGTGCAAACCAATGGAGCAAAGGAGACAGGGAGTCACTGTGGCACAACGGGGTGGAGTAGGGACATGTAGACTGGGATCTTCAACAAAACATTCCACCACTGAACTCCTTAACAGTGGGAACAGACTGGGCACCACGACCACAGATTAAAGATACGAGCCAGGGAAACACCTGTAAGATGAGTCAAGAGCAGCGAGAGTTGGGAGAAATATCCAAAGCCTTCACCCAACAAAGCACTGGCACGTTTCAAACCTTGGGCTGAGACACATGGACCTCCTATGGCCAGAGGCAGCCAGAAACCTGATCTCTCTGAATGACTGCTTCACCTGAACAGTGAACGAAGAGGAAAAAAAGGCTGCAAACAAAGACGCCCACTTTTTAACACAAAAGTCCAATTTTAATTCACTCTGTCTTCTATTGCACAGCAGGGAGCTTAATGAAGTGGCCATAAGGTATTTCACTGCAGGGTGAAACACTGATTTGGCAAACAGAATAGGTGCTGCCTACAAATGCTTTTGAATGAGCAGCTGCATTTTCTCCAGTATATATAGCACTGCAATTTAACTCCAAGCTATGGAAATTCTTCTGTCTGTTCCTTTGTTTTCTGGGAGCTTTTAACATTCATCATCACCGTATCTGAAAGCTTCAGAAATATTTATTTGAATAAAACTTCCTGAAGGAAGAGAGAGCTAAGACAGAGAGTGTCAGGTCAAATCTGTCTCCTAATTTGAAAAGTACAGTATGAGAAGGCCAAGGCTTATTTTTGAGAATTTTTCTTATTACATAATTCTTTCCATATTCAAAAGAGTACCCATTGATCTCTGGAATAATTCAGTAATAAGATAAGGAGTGAAGCTGTCATAAAGACTGGAACTCATAAGAATCTGGATTTTAAACAAATAGCCTAGTACTGCATAAAAAGGCACCACTCTAGAGCATCATTCACCTATCTGCGCCCTGAAATTTTTCCTTCTGCAATCTCCTGACTCATTCTCTAAACACATTCTGGCATCCTCAAAAATGTGATCTGAGAAAATGCTGCTGCCCTCAGTGGAGAGCACAGATCTACTTCCAGCACAAGTTTGTTCTGTGCAATGGGTGGATCAAGGAAAGTACAGGAAAAAGAAATATACAGAGACGTGTAGGAGATGTATATCACTTTAAAGGTTTAGGACAGGAGGTGAACATGAAGGGGATAATGGGATGTAGGCTAGTTAAGCTCATGCAGGCTACCATATCTCAGCCTTCTCTTTATCTCTGAAAGCTCAATAAATCCTTTTACAATGTTTTTCAGTGGAGTTTTATGAGGTATACAGCCAGAAAAGTGAGACCTGCCTTCATTTCTGTTTCAAGTTTCATGAATATTTAAACAATGCAGCAAGTGAAATCATCCAGTGTGAACAAGCTCAGAAACTGTGCCTCGTTAAAGTATAATCAAAAATAATTTTAGCTTCAGATTCAGGGGATTTTTTTTAGTTATGTAAGACAAGTTCCATTTACCTGATTCAGTCGAAACATTAGTCTCTAACAGAAAGAACAAAGCAACCCTTCAATCATAAGTTTGGGTAACCACATACTGCATTAATTAAGAAAAAATAAGGTTAAACACCTTTCATAGTTTCTAAATGTATTCCTCATTGAAGACCAATATTGCTTTGCTAACAATCCATTTTTCCTGGGAACTCAGTCTTTAACCCAACAATTTGTAAACCTGAGATTTCATTAGTGTTCTTCCAGATGGGTGTTTTTAACGTGCACTGATATTTTGTTGGTGGTGCTTTTATGTCATTTATGTCATTTTGGAGGAAAGAAAGAAAAAGTGAGAAAGGGCATTCCATTGATGAACACTTGCACTTCAGGCTTCTGCTTTATCAGGTGTCTAATTTAATGTAGGATGTTGATGCTTGTGCTCAGGGGAAAGACAGAAGGAATGACCATTTGAAGCCCAACTGGTACAGTAGCAATCAGCTGGGGTTGTAGAGACTGTAAAAACAAGACAGGTCTCAAAACCAATTTGTTTTTAAAGCCCTCAGACAAGTGACTTTTGCCCCTTCATTCACAGAGTTAATTTTTTTTCTTTTCCTTTTCCTTTTGCAAACAAGTTTCTAAGGCTGAATATTTACATATTCTGAGTTCCAAGAAGGAAAGCTGCAAAATATCAAAATAAGTAATTACAAAGAGGATCTTTATATTGAAATACAAAACCTTCCTGCAACAGCCCTACTGCTTACAGTAGCTCTAGTGACCTGGTCAACATGAAAAAATACATTTTATTGAAACATTAACATTTTTATATCTTATATAAGATTTTTTTATTTTTATTTTTTAGCCATAAAAATCTCCTGGAGTTGAGTTGAAACCAGCTGTTACTTTGTACTGGGTTTCAAAGACTAATTGTATATACCACTGCACATTTAGCTAAAAACATATGCTTACTGTGAGCATATTTAAAAAAAAAACCTCTATGCTTCTTTGAAAACATACAGATCTTGGCTTCATTTGCTCTTCTGGCCACACTTACCTATGCCTAAGAATTTGAATTCTATCAAAAAATGAAGCTGCTTTTTTTTTTTTTCCTATTTATTCTCCTCACTCCAAAACAAGGTAGCTAAAATAAACCCCACAGAGTTTTGCTGGGTTACTCAAGACTGTAAATTCCCTCCTGAGCTGCTCCCTCCCTCAGCTCCCCTGTGACATCTCGGGGTGGTAGAACCATTGTGTTCAGGTCATTTGATGTAGCAAAAGCTCAGGGGAGGACAAAGCTTTCAAGTTTTGAAAAAAATGAGGTTTCCTGAAAGGTGAGGAAAGGCAGAGGAGAGACCATACAGACACCTGTCCTTTCTGTCCCTCCCCTGTTCCCACTTGGGCCAAATTCTATCAAGAAGCAGAGGATGGGAATGGTGAATGAATGGTTCATCTTCCTTTACAATGCTGTTTAAAGCTCCAGATTTCTTTCCACTCTGAACAGACTGAAGTAGCAAAAATTAACTAAGCAGCGACTTTTGACTACTGCCATGGGTGGGCTGATGGCACAGAAGTCACCTCTGGGTCACCACAGTAATCTTGCACTTTTTAGTGTGAGTTGCAGCAAATTCTACAATGTCAAAAACCTGCTCACTGCTCATGAGAGGTCACCCAGAATTATTTCCTTATGTGGGGCAGTGACAAGTCTGTGTAAAAAATGCAGTGGTCTTGACTCATGATAATTTCAAATTCGCTGGAGAAACATAGAAATCCTTAAAAGTAGGACAATCTCTCCACGTTAAAAACACGTAACATTTTATTTTCCTGTGTTGACCCAAAGGATAGGCTGCAGTAGGTAGGTGAGTACTGCAGAGCTGCCTCTGCAGTCATGTTCTACAGACTGTTTTCAGGTTTTCTCAATGAATTGCCTTGTACTGGTGGAGGGGGGAGGAAAAAAAGACCCACAAAAACCCCAGAAAAAAATCCGAAGCAGCCGACCGCACATCAGTACCTCTCCTGTGAGGAGAGCTCATACTGTCCAAAGTCAACATTTGTCTTCCCTCTCTGGTTTGGGGTGGTGGGGAGGGGGGCATGGAATTTATCAGACTTTTAAAATGAAACCAAGATAAAGCTGAATGTTTTTTTTTTACTTTCATCTCCACAGTGACAAATATGGGCTATAAGAAGTCCCTCGTTTCTCCTGTCCAGGCCTGGAGTTGGTTGAGAGTAAGATTTGAAAGACATCGCTTGCACTTTTTTACATTACATCACTTCATATGACTGCACGGGCAGAAGAGCCTACATGATGCAAGCTAAACCTCTTTGGAGAGGAAGATTGTTTCTCTTGGACTTACTTACAAGCTTCAGAGGCCAAGGGCACAGTTGAAATTCAAGTATTTGAAAACCCAAACACGCCACTTTCTTCAACAAATGCTCTATCTAGCAACAGTCCTCTGAGGAGCGTGAAGAAAGCAGATTCCTCCTGCTTCTCTCTCATTTTTCGTTCTTCATTCCTTTCTCTTTCCCCCCCACCTCCACAAACGAACAGGAGAAATCTCCTCCCCCCGCATCCCTCCTTTTTGCAGGCAGTGATTGGGAAATCAGAACCTGAGGCAGCTTCCCAGCCCCTTCTAAACATGTGGGCAGGCTGTGCACTTCTCCAGCTCTCTCGCTGGCTCCTTTCCATAATGAGCTCAGAAAACACAGAGCCATCCCCAGATTTTACAAGCACCAGACTGTTCTGCTTCTGCAGACTCCATCAGTGAAAATGATGAAGCAAGACAGGAAAATATCCCTCCTTCCCCTAGCTTTCATTTATAATTGACCTCTTTGATCCTCTCTCTGGAGTGGTCTGAAGTTTTCCTTGAGGTAGGCCAGCCTGATGACAGGAAAAACAAAAACTCAATATTCACTTCAAGAAGTGTCAGGCGTAAAAGAATGAAGTCCCTGAGAGAAAAGCGAAGGGGAAATTTGGGAGTGGCAAACTACCAAAAAAACTTACCCTGGAAGAGGACAAACCAATGACAGTGTTGTCTTTCTTGCAAGCAAGCAAGTATATCTGCAAATTTCTAGGTTACTTAAGCAGTGCTTTTAAAAATTGCTAGGGAACCAAGTATAAAAAAAAAAAAGAAAAAGAAAAAAAAGGACTGTCAAAGCAGTATGATATTTTTAAATTATTAAATGTAGTTTTGATATTCTTTTCAAAAGGAACAGCATCAAGGATCCACAAGTAAAAAGCCTGAGAGTACATACTGGGACCCGAGATATAAGTAACTAGAAAAAATATAGAGTTATTCTTAGTTTCACAGAGCCTAAGAAACTCCAAACATTGTCTAATCTTTTTTATCTGTGTTGTTGCAACAATAAACTTCCTGGAGAGACACAGTGCTGCTCCCTTGCCACGCTGGCCTTCCAGAGAGTATTTTATCACCACTTCAAAAAAAAAAAGTGCAGGCACAAAGGTCCCCTAGGCTACCTAGGTACAAATTTGGGGCTACCATGCACAATGATGAAGGCCAAAGAGAAGCTGGCACATCCCTGCCACACATCAACACTGGGGATGTGCCCTCCCAAAAGAACAATCACTGGATTTGGTCACAGACTGAAGCCCAAACCCAAACCTGCACCGTTCACACTCCTACAATCTCACTTCCTGAAAATTTTTATTTTCCGTGAATGCAAAAAAACCCTCTTGGATTTCAGTGTTAGCAAATAGATCATCAAGCTCACACTGCCCAAAGTTCTTTAAGAAGCCAGTACAATTCAAATATTATGGGTAAACCTCGGTTTGGATTAAAACCTGAGATTTGGATGGAAGTCAGGTTAGAAAACTGACACAGTTAAACGTACAAATTTTTGAATCATGAATAATTCAGGTTGAAAAGGACCTCTCAAGGTCACCTAGTCCAAGTGCCTGTGCAGAGCAGGTTAACTCAGGGTGTTGGCTGATGTGAGTTTTCCACCCTCAGGACAGATGTGCCACAGCCTTACACTGTACTCTGTTCTGGTGTTTAACTACCCCTGGTATGAGAAGTTGTTCTATTTAATCTGACTTTCTCTTGTCCTGCTGATTGCCCCTGGATGTTACAATATGCACCCTTGAGAAAAACCTGGCTCCACCTTCTCTCTGCTCCCTTTTCAGGTAGACCTGGAGAGGACAAAGAGGTTAGAACCTGCTCCTCAGCCTCTTGTGTCAGCCTCAGTGAGAGGAAATCAGACACAGCAAGTCACAGAAAGTCTTGGGATGCCTGGAGGGAAGGGAAAGATGCCTTCCACCAGCTGGCCAGCTCCACTCTTGCACGGGCAGCGAGTTCCTGGTGAGCCCCCATGGCCAGCGGGCACAAGGATGACTCAAGGTCTGGCCTGACTCCTTGCTGACTCATTTCCCTGGAACCTTTGGAGTTAATCACTCCAGAGTGCTAATGGACTGCTGAAAAGGGCAAGTTGCTGCTTTTGCCCTGGTATATATTCCATGATTCACAGAATTCTGCTAATAGTGCTAAGAGTGCTTTGACTGAGTGCTCCGGAACTGACTGATGCCACACTTGATGAGGCAACTGGCAAAGAATTAATTTTCTAGAAAAAAACAAACCAAGGTGTCTGTATCCACCTTAACAATGTCACCTACACAACAAAAAAGACACTGCATGGAAGAATATGTAGCAAAGAGATATTGGCCTAAGGCCACAGTCCTGTGAAAATCTATCCTCTGAAATCAAAGAGTTTCTTAGTGCTACAAAGCAAAAGATAACCAACACTCCAAAATAAATCTCATTTTCCCTGATTCCCAATATGCAACAAAACAAGAAAACCAAACAACGACCAGTCAAACCAAACACCTGGTTTCCAGCATGCAGCCCTCAGCTCTGCACTCAATCACAGTTTTGGACCTGTCACACCGTGAATCAGGAGGAAATACTTTAATTTGAAAAGCAAATGTAATTACACTAAAGAAAGAAGGCAAGTGTTCAATCTGCTGGCACCACAGCTCCATCTACCTTCCCAGCTCCCAGGGCACGCACAGCTGGCAGAAAAACTGGGATGCATTTGTGCTCCCAGGTGTTTCCTCCAAGAACTGAGCCACACTGCTTTAGGGGAACCCAGGCAAGTGTCTGTGCCACACAGAGAACGTGTCCAAGGCTTCTGCATCTTCCCCCAAAAAGCCTCTCTTACAACAAGTACATAAAGCATTATCTTAACTGTCTGAGTCTTTCCCCCTGCCGTGCCAAAAATCTTCTGAGGTTCTGCCAAGAATATTTAACTGAGTCTTCCCTTAGAAAGGTGGTAAAGGGGGAAAATAATCAAAAGAGGTTAAAGAGAGAGTTTTCCCCTCCTGATAGTTACACAGAATATATCTCAGCCTGACAATGGAAAAATGATCACCTTTAAACAAGAGAACTGTTGGTTTGTTGCTGTTGTGGAGGTTTTTATGGCAAAGGCCTCAGGTCACAGCCAATTACTGTTGTCTTTTTCCATACAGTGTTACACTCAGACATTTGATGAAGATACAACACAGATGGAGTTTCCTTTGCATTTGTCACATTACTTTTCTAGGCATTTTCTACTGATAAAATCTATTCCAGCTCCATTTCATCCAGTTTTTTTTCTGTTGTTACCTGATATCAGCTATGAGCAGTACATGTTTCAAATCCCACCTACCAACAGAAAGAAAAAACTTATCTGTCTGGAGCTCTCCCTTACAGGCTCCAAGGCAAGTGACTATCCATGCCTTTCCTGGTATGGACTATTTTCCAAGCCTCAGTGAGATACAGACCACTTAACAGTCAATAAAATCATTGGCCAGTCATCAACTAGAAGACTGTAAAAAGTTAAAATGATCTTTTGCAGGCAGATACAAGCCACTTTTCTCTTGCCTCAAGGCAAAGGAAAGACAAATGAAGTTTCTTTTAGTTTAATGTCAAATCCATGTTAAGAAAGTGGCTTCAATTAATCTGTTTTTCTTTATACCAAAATGAAATGGGAGCTCACACTTCTGAGTCTCAGTGGAGGGAAAAATGAGGAACAGTTAAAAAGTGACATCTTTGTAAACTGGTATTGCTGAAATCATTCATTGAAATCTATATGAGGCTATATGAAGAACATAAAAATTATTAAAGCCTTTTTTTAAGATGCCACTACAGTTTATAAAGACAATGCACGGCACCAAAATGGTACACACACTGTTTTGACACGGGGATTGTTTTATTTTTAATGTATCACATGCATCCCAACACTGGAAACAACAGGAGCAGTATAGGAAACTTCCTACTTCCAGCAAAGCACAGAGACCACCACTGATAGAGCCATCCAGAACTTAATTCTGCTGTGAGTCTGAGTACCAACAGATCCACACTATATCTCTTGCAGAAAGATTCAACAGGCAAACAGTTGTCCCATAACTAAATAACCTCTTGTAGACATTAAATATGCAGTGACAGAGAGATGTATCTGACAGGCTCAAAAAGGACTCATTGATTTCCAGCACTGACATGTCCACAAGTAGAGCAACCCTTCTAAATCAAATAACAATTTACTAGAGGTATAGCCTACAAAGGAAAAAGTTATAAAAACAGTAACTTTTTTTAATCTGACTGGGTGACATTCTAATACTGGCCTGTGGTGTAGACAAACCAGAGTATCAAAGATGTGTTGGATGAATAAATTGTGTTACATTAAAAGAAAATGAAGAATTTTTTCAATAGAACACTCTACCAGGATTTTACTGATCCCACTGCACACTGATCCTAGATGATTGGAGGGCTCTGTCTGTGATGCACATTCATGGACAAGCACACACAGACTAGCAGAGGTTTAGGAAGAGAAAAGCACTCATACCTCTATATGGCTCTGTTATATGGCACTGCAAATAAGGGCAAATACAGTAAAATATATAAAAGGACTCACATGGTGAGCAAAATAAAAGCACAGACAGACTGGAAAATTTCCCACTAAAACAGAATTCATTCCTGAGGTATTAATTTCAATGGAAATATGCTTTTGCTCTTACTGAATTCAATAAGGAGATCTTCCAGTTATTACAAATGCAGAAGAAGCAGTTACCCTGAAAGACTGAGCCAGTCAAGAACATTAAATCCTACAAGTCTCAAAAGGTTTGTCACTTTTAATAAAAGGCTCAGACACTGTACTGGTAATCAAATCAATCTATAATAACTATTACACCGTACACAAAAGAATGCAAAAGCTCTGTAATCGAGATAGGGAATTGTCAGCTCACATGCATCAGGTGGAATCCAACCCAGGCCAACAGCAGCCAGAACCATTATCTGCCTGAAAACTGTTTGGCAGCTTCTGCAGAACAAGTTAGGCATGTCTACAGCAGGTAATGACACCACGGTGCAGAGCCAGCTCAGGTGTGGGGAGCTGCCTTGCCACGTCAGTGTGCTGCAGTGTCCTGGCTAATTAGTGGCTGCTTGGGGCACAGTCCTGCTGCTTCCAGGAGCACAGCTGGATTCCTGCACAGCACTTCCCTGTCTAGACACACCAGCCCATGCAGAGCCAGCACTCCCTGCCAGCCCTGCACAGCTCGGGACAGAAAGGTGTCCAGATCACTGAGAGCCATCCTGAGAGCTCCTGCTGGCAGGAACTCAGAGCCCTGAGCTGAGCTGAGGTGCTGGGACATACAACACTTCCCAAAAATGCTCTCTTCCCAAAGGGCTCAGGACAAAGTGATGAAAACACAGCTGTACAAACTTGTTCCAGCTTCCCCAGTCTCAGCGCAAGCAGCTCTGCGCCGCTCTCCCGTGACGGGCAGAGCTCCTAAACAGCACTCACAAGAGGATTCTGACTTTCCTGCTGAAAATTTTAAGGAATGTTATTGTTCCACTTTCCACTGTAAAGGACACAAAATAGTTGGTGATACCGTGGGTACACAGGAGAGCCTCAGGCACTTTCAGTTAACCTACCCCTTGTGACACCCACGTGAGAAAAATGACTTTGTCAGATGCTGAATTGGTAGGAAACTGGTTTATGTACTGGTAGCAGGGCCCTGGTCATCCTGTGCTCTGACCAGTTTATTATATCCTGATTTCAAGACAAAGAGCAGTTTTTTCTGCTCTTTTTCTAGTCTCTCTTGGTACAGCAGATGTGACAGTGAGTGCAGCACCAACCATTTCAACTCATGAACCCTAAAAACTGCAGAAAAGTGCAGGACAGCTGCTCTCTCTACTGAGCCATGAAGGAAAGCAACAGATGACAGCCTTATGTTTCAGTGTCCTGTGGCACTTTTCTTAATAACAAGGATCAAGAAGACACTCAAAGAAAAAGCACATATTTATGTCATTAAAAAACTTACATCTGATGCTAAAACCAGTGAAACCCCCAAGACCATTCCAAATGAGGAGTATAGCAAGTCAAACTGTGATGATGTCTCCTGGGCATTTCTAAATTAAAGCCTAAAAATCAACACACATTGTAGCCCTCTAGTAAAGATTGCTTTCTGCAGGGAATTTAAAATCATAGCACACCTTGACATTTGTCTAAGGTATTGGGCTATTATTTTAAACACATATTTATGGCATCTAGTTTTCTAGCAGTAAATGAGGTGTAGAAAAAAAAAAGAGAGAGAAAGAAATAAGGATTCAGTGGAAGCTTGGGAGGGACTAGTGTTTCAGAAGTTAAAATCAGAAATACTAGTTATATCCTCATCTCCCAGTATTCCTTCAGTATTTTTCTTCCCTTGTTTCTTGCAGTCAAACAGCTGCTCCTAAAAGTTAACCTGACTGTTTTGGAGTTTTTTGAAAGGATTGAATCCTTTCCAGTTTCTGCAGAGAGTGGCTCCTACTTCTTCCATCAAGTTCTAATTAAAATGAAAAGGTTCATTTCTACACTTCTTACATAATTGTTACGGCAAACTTCACCCTAAAGCAAACTTCAAAAGGGAAGTCGCTAGAAATCATTTGCATTGGTGTGATCAAAAAGAAAGACAAAAAAAAGTAGATTTAGGAATTTGATGAGTTGCATGTGTATCTATGGGTGTATTCTTCTCAAATTAGCTTTGATATGGGGAATGAAATTCCAGCATAAAGAATTTCAGACTTTGGTCACCAAAACATCATCTATGTGCATAATTATTGAAAGAGACCAAAATGAGCTACAAATTGCCAATAAATCTAGAAGTGAAAAGCAGCAGGTTCATTTCAAGTACAAGACTATGCTTCAATCCTTCTCTCAACCACTCCTCCTTCCCCCTGTGTTTTTCTGGGAAAACTTAAGACCCATTTATGAACCGAAAAGACAAAAAAGCAAACTACAAACTCTCATCTGGAATCAGATTCAGCGCTCACAACTGCCAAAAGTTGTGCTATTATACTGGGGGTCAGAGTGTGGTCACTGTTGAATCAAATCTGCCTGGAAGCAATCTGTAGATTACCTCAGGTCATAGCCCTGCCTCTAGTCAGGATCACTTACCACGGTGCCATTCCTGACAGACACCCAGCTACCCTTGTTTGACAGCACTGCTTCCAGTGCCAGCAATCCTGTTCTCCACTAATTTACGCAACAGATGATTACTTCCTCCTCGTGAGAGCCTTTTAAAGGGTCATGTTACTCCTCCAGCTTTTTTGCCTCCGCTCACATTCTGCCAATCTTTCTTCAGAGGTTGTGTTTTCTTTATCTCCAGTCATTTTAAGAACTCTCCACTGGACGTGGGTTCATATCTCTCCTGGATTGTGAAGAACAAAATTAGAAGGAGCCCAGTCTGAAGCCAAAGAGCTTTGCAATTTCAGAGCAAAGTAGAAAGGTTATGTGATCTGTGTTGCTGATACAATAGTATAGTTTAGGTATTCATTACTCACTAACTTTTTTCACATCTATGTGACGTTATTTTTCCAAGTGTGGGCTGTGATCCACAAAAAAACCCCAGATCTTTTTCTAAATAGCTGCTCCAAGCAGGTTGTTTCCCATCCTCCTTAGGATTGCCTAGCTACACTAATCTGCATTTATCAAACTGAGCTGCAGCTCAATTCCCACACTGAAACTGCAACTTGCTCAGATAAATTTTGGAATTTAAACCTGTTCTGCAAGATAATGACAGTCTCTCGTGGCTCCACAGGGTTTCTGTATTTAATGAACATTCCCTGAGCTCCACCATTCAGCTTGATAGTGAAATTACTAAACAACAAAATCAGCAGTAGTTTTTTTACTTTTGTTTTTCTAAGTGGCTTTAAAGATATCCTGGCTACACTGATTTGCTTCAGTGTTTTTTTGAGAACTGAACATTTGAAATTTCCTCTCTCACCTACGTCCCCCTCTTCAAAAATCGATTTGGACACTAATCTATAGGTCTGTCTCACATGTGCTCTCATAAATGGCAGCTCCAAGATGTGAGCCACCAACCCTTTACATGTCCTAACATGGAATTCATCGAGTCAAGGTTACCCTAAAACGTGTGAATGCCCTCTAACCTTACTGTATAATGCTGTCATACCTGGGCACATTATTTGTACCAGGCATCTTCCACACAACTGACCTTTTCCATAAAGACAGCTGCTCAACAGCCGTGAGTAAATTTCAAAAATATTGGCCATGAAGAAGTGGATTGACCCTTTAATCTTCCACTGAGTACTTTCATACCATGACTCCCTTTGACTTTGTGTGTATCCTGCTATTCACCTGTTTTTGGCTTAGCCTTTCCTGGTTTGTCCATGGGTACTTCTAGTACATTTCCTCATTTTTCCTTAGCTCCTAGACTCAGTTCCCATGGGTTGGGTATGTGCCTATATATATATATACATACATACACACATATGCACACACAAAAGCTGACAGTTTTACTTTGCTGTCATTTCTTGTCACTCCTGTTGCTTTCCCACCTGGATATACTCAAGCTCTTGCTTCCTATTGGCTAGAGTAAAATCAGAAAAGTTCCTCTTCTATTTGTGTTCTTCACCTCCTGAAACAAAAGCCACTTTAGCTGCTGGTGCGTCCTCTCACGCAGCCTGGTAAAACAGACCTGGCATTCATCATCACAAAATCTACAGGCTTCTCTTCTTCAACTGTCATGTAAAGACTTGGGTAAAGACCCTCCTCATACTGACAGGATTTCAGAGCAAGTACAAAATGGTTATACCAGGATGTAGCTCTGTTCCTTGTTTGATCTTCTCAAGCCAACTGACCACTTAAATATTAATCCTCTGTTAAAATTACTTACTGGGAAAGTCTGTCACAGGTAATACTGCTTATACCCATCCATGGCTTCTTTCCTGGTATCCCTCTCATTACATATTCAAAGAAGGTTTTCCAGATTTTCTCCCCTCCCATTCCCTGCCCCCTGATTTTAAATTGCTGCATAGAAATCGATGCAATATCTATGACCTAAAAAACAATTAGCCACTAATTCCATACCAGAAAGCCATCACCACTCACTGTTAAGTCCTCAACATGGATACAATACACAGCTTTGCTCCAAAGAGATTATATTTCAAATAATTCCCTTCCTGCAATGTAAGTCAGCCAACAGTCCCACAGAATCAGAATAATTAGCCACAGCTTTCTGTTCTTCAGTGAAGATGTACAGGCCAACAGCTTGATTTTAATTCCCTGCTGGAGCAAGTAACTAATTACAACCTGCATTAAAAGTTAGCTCCAATAATTTAACAGGGTAATTCTGGAGATCTCACAGACCTCTAAATTATGTGTAAATAGATTGTTATGAATGCTTGAGAAAATTAGATTATAGATTTAAAAGTCTCCTACAGAGGAAGTCGAAGACCAGCTAAGCATACGAGTCCCTTATCACAGCAATTTCAGTTTTTGTGGTTAATAGTGCTAACAGTCCCAGATGGCTTCTGGCCCAAATAAATAAGTAGCTATACAGACAAAAATCCAACTGAAAAGGGTCAGTCAGGAAAAAATAAAACAAAACAAAACAAAAACAAAACAAAACAAAACAAAACAAAACAAAACAAAACAAAACAAAACAAAACAAAACACAAAGAAAAGGTATGAAATTAAATTAAGGTCTTAAAGTTTCAGATAAGAAAATAATTCTGCATAAACATCTTTTAAAAATAGAGGCCCTTATCATCATGGGAGGGACAACATAAAGAATGTTTAGGTTTTATCCCCAAACCTGATAGCCAGCTAACATAATAAATACCCAACACACTGGACTGATTGCACCTGAAGTTCATTAGTGCTTTTGCCTTCAAGAAATAAAGGTTTTCTTTGGTGACCAGTGTGTGGCTGCTCCCTGGTCTCACAGTGTTAAAGCCTGTCTCCCAGAGCAATGAGAGACTGGAGGGAGAGAAAGGGAGAAGCAGACTATCTTAGTTCATATTAGTTTAAGAAGTAGAAATGGGAGGGCATCACCTAGAGGGTTGCTGAGAGGAAATATATCAACTGCAAATTTCCTGCTTCAGCAGAAAATCTGTCTTATTTCAGTTCACAGTTACAAGATCACACATCTTACCAAATTTAATATAGAGATTAAAATAATTTCAAAATTCAGCCTGGAGATGTAGGAAGCCTTTATAGTCATGCAGGCAATATCCACAGGACACAAAATGAATTTCAAATCGATTATGTCCTAAAAGCCTTGAACACCTCTCCTTTTGCTTTTGTGGCTATGTGATAAAAGCATGCCCAAGGCAATATTGCAGCATTTCACCTCTGAGTTCAATGGAAAACTTACTGTCTTCTCAACAGAAAGGCACAGCAGGTCACATTTCCTGAGCTTTAGCACAGAAATATGTATATTTCTTTTCCAACTTCTTTTTCACACTTCTCTCTTGCACCTGTTCAGACCTAGCTTCTCCTTCCTCCATATCACAAAGACAATTCTGTGTGCCAAAGGAAATGCACTTGAGAGATCTTGGGTCCAAAAAGGCACAGCCACTGGAGTCCATCCTTTCCAAGAGCAGAGCAGGGAGCGTCCCCTGAGCTCTGGGGGCTCCCCAGCTGCCCTGCTGCCAACTCCAACACCAATGAAAAACAACCAGGAGTTCCCAGTTGTCTGTCACGAGACACTGAGGCAGCAAGGTACTTCCAGAAAGTGTTTAAAAAACCTCCAGGTATGTGCAAAACAGCTTTGGATAGCACAGGCCAGGGAATCTGCAACTTAAAAGGACTCCTGAGCAAGTACAAGGCTAAAAAATCCAGAGGGAAGAGGAAATTCTTGTCTTTCATCTCCTACACACGTGAACTATCACTTCTGCTGGGGAAAGGACTTGCATAAGCTTATGTAAGGAGAATAAGCTTTAAGTAGGATATATATCTAAATAAAATCATCTGCTTTCAGACTCTTCCCCCCAGATGTTAAAATTAAATAAAGACACTTTGCTACTGCAAGCCAGCCTAGTTGTTGTATTTATCACTGGTCAGAGACTGCCTAGAAAGCTACACTTCTGACACACTAAACCCCATTGGACCTACTGGAGACTTTTCCATGAGTTCACTACTCATGTAGGTGCTGCTACAATTCTGGTTCTGATTTACAGCTCTGATACTGCTGTGGAAAAGGGAGAACACAGCAGCTTCAGCCAGAGGGTGGCTGTGCCCTCGAATAGGCTCCCCAGGGCAGTGGTCACAGCACCAAGAGTTCAAGAAGAGTTTGGACAACACTCTCAGACACATGGCCTGATTTTTGGGGCCGTGCTGTGCAGGGCCAGGAGCTGGAGCCAATGATCCTTGTGAGCCCCTTTCAGCTCAGGATATTCTATGATTCTGTACCATGGAAGCCTCAGAAATGCAGTTTATTCTGTAACTGTTAAAAATTTTGCATTCTTGAGCCTAAGAATAGGCAATTATTCCCATTCATCAAAATTATAGGCCCTAGAAACTGTTGAACCTATTATGTGTAGCCCAAGGCCAATTGCTATGCATACAATTGAAAATAAGATTTAGATGTCTTTCAGCCTCTTGAAAGGATTTTTAAAACGTTCATATGTTATTTTAATAAAATTCACCCCAGAGCACCACTCAGAAATCAGTTTTATCAAAAACCTGAATGATAAGATTGACTCAGATTCCTTTCTTGAAAAAACATCCATATCTAATTGTGTGTAAATCAGACTGATGAAAAAGGAAATTTGTCCCCTGAGATACAGCCTGTGGTATCAGCTTTTACCCAGGAGTTAGCCATACACTCTTTCATTTCACTTCACTCAGTTTTCCCAGTCTGTGCTTGTTGCTCAATTATCAAAATATATTCACTCCCTATAAACTTCCTGTACCTCTCTAAGTCAATTCCTTCACTTTTTCCAGGACAAATGCAGATCCTATACATAAAAAATCATCCAGACTGTTCCTGCCTTCACTTTTGACACATCAGAGGACCTTCCTGTGCTGTGTTCTGGTGTGTTCTGGTTTTAGGCTCAGTCTCAGACTGCAGGAAATCTCCTCTCTGCAGGGTTTCACCTCCTACACACAACAGCTAGAGGTGGCACAGGTTATTCCACGTAGGGTTTACAACTCCAGTTGGAGTTTGCACCTCGAATAGTCCCAGCAGAACATGGGACAAGCAGGTGTATTGATCACCACAGCACTCACAGTCGGGCTGGGAAATCAGTGCTGGCCACGTCAGTCCTTTCCTCTCAACAAAAGAGCCCGAAGGAAATCACACCACTCATGGATTTGCCACTAGATTTGCCCTTCCGTGGTGGAGAGCCATCCTTGCTCTGTTCTGCTGGAATGCAGTCACTCCAGGCTGCCTTGCCTCACCTGCATGTGGGTCAATTTATCCACTTCCATCCCAGGCTCAGCAGCAAACCCCAAAACTCCATTGAATCAGCTTCTCCAGCTGAAGTTGCTTGTTACTATGCTTTTTAACTTTCTAATGTTTACTTTTGAGAAATTCTTTTCTCACACATTTTCTGTAAACTATAGTTAGTTTACATTCTTTCATGGGAGTGGAGTTCTTTTGATAGACACCTGTCTTAGCTAGTGTAGCTAGAGAAGTGTTAACTTTACTTACTAATCATACTAGTCTGTTTGCTATACTATATATATGGAGTCAGTAATGTAATAAAGTTAGTCCTCTTAGTTAATCTCAAGTCAGAGTCCGTGTAGTCCATCTAGTGTGTCTCTGTGACTGTTGCTTTTTGTGTTCTTTGCAACTATTTGCTTTAACTTGAGGAAAAGATAAAAATCCTCTCGGAATGTTTTTAATGCCAGCCTGTAGAGAGACACAGCTTCCCCTTTGCTGCCTCTTTCTGCCTGCACAGTCAAACCTCAGCCCTCACGCTCTGCTCCCCCCACGTGCTGACCTTGGCATGCTCCAGGGATGGCAGGGAAAGGAGAAAGCTCTGCCTTCAGACATGTGAGAAGCTGCTGCACAAAGCATGAAAAAAGGCACTTGCCCTGCAGCCGGTAGCGCTGGGGAGATAAGGGCATGGCCAGACAGAATCCACAGCACTGATAACCCAGCTATCTGCTACAGTTACCAGATAATGGATCCGGTCTCTCAGCCTCCCAGAGAAACACACAGGCCCTGCTCACTGGATTTAACACACCCCTGAAACCATTCATTCCTCTGTTTCTTTGCAGATTCCTGAACGCTCACCAAGCTTTGGACAAGGATTTGCTACCATGAGGTTATCAGCAAGCACTCCACCTCTGGCCTGCCCTCAAGATGACTTTTGGATCTCTGCAGCCCAGTAATCTTGAACAAGTTATATGAGGAATGAGGATCCTCCTCAAGGGCTGAAGCCACGAAATTAATATTTCCACAGCAGTATCCCTTGACTGAGATCATCACTGCCACACCTCAAATAGTGTGCTTGGGTCCCTCACTACAAAAAGAACATTGAGGTGTCGGGATTGTGTCCAGAGAAGGGCAACAGAGCTGGTGAAGGGTCAGGAGAACAAGACTTTTGAGGAACAGCTATGGGATATAGAGTTATTTAGCCTGAAGAAAAGGAGGCTTAGAGGGGACCTTGTCACTCTCTCAAACTACCTCAAACAAAGTTGTTATGAGGTGGAGGTGGGCCTCTTCTCCCAGGTAACAAAGGATAAGAGAAGAAGAATTGGCTTCGAGTTGCACCAGGGAAGTTTTAGACCGGATATTATTATATTATATTTAGAAATATATCCTCTCACCCCCCAAGAAGGAACAGTCAGCTGCAAAAATCATGAATAAAAACCCCTGAACCCATAGAAGAACGACCATTACTCCCATCTGGCCACTTTAAACTGTGACTTAAAGCACCACCCTATCAATGAGTCGAGGCAAAAAGCTCGGTGCAGAGAGATGCTGCACAAGTGTCTCGAGAAGACTAACAGACATCCCCAGCTCTAATGCATTCCTCCTTCTTCCCCAAGATTCCATGAAACTTGCACTGAAGAAAAAGCACCCACACTCTAGTCCTGAGTCTCAGTAATGGATGTGATGCTCACTCCCACACTCTGCTTGAGGACAGACT
This sequence comes from Nicator chloris, assembly GCA_013400495.1. Classification (NCBI taxonomy): domain Eukaryota; kingdom Metazoa; phylum Chordata; class Aves; order Passeriformes; family Pycnonotidae; genus Nicator; species Nicator chloris. The sequence continues at coordinate 99,681 of WAAE01026611.1, forward strand.
AAAGGGGATGATTATCAGCTCAGCAATTTGTTAAGCATGAGCCCTAGGATTTAAAACATTACCTACAGAACATCAAGGGAAGGTCTCCATATTCTCAAGCAAGTCTGTGGCCAGGTCACAGCTAAGTCTTTATGATAAAGGCCACACATTCCTGGCCAAGCAGGGAGCAAAAGGCATACCATTGAAATGGGCTGAGACTTGCAAGTATCTCACCAGCAAATGGGATAGCATTTCCCTGCCTTCCCTGAACTTGTTCCAGCTCTCTTAGAATATTATCTCCCTTAAAATTGCACACAGGCTTCAGTGTCTACTGATGCTGCACCTTCAGCCTCTGCTGCAGCCCAACAGCACTGCAAAATACCAGGGCTCCTAACTTGCCTCAGCAATGGAGGGGGAAAAGACATGGAAAAGGGACTGTCTAGCTCACTCCTGCTATCAACAAGCTAAGCCATAAGTAATGACAAGCAGCAGCAGGTCTGGTGAAAGGCTGCTGTGTGTAGAAAGCTGAAGAACAGAAATAGCACCATGGGAACCCAAGCTCAGGTTGCTTCAAGGGACACTGTAAGAGATTCATAGAGCCAACTTACAAGCAGTTGCACATTTCAAGCCAAGGGCATAACCACTTACTGGTGCAAGTCTCAGCATTTGCATAAACAAAACCATACCTCCTACACACACGTATGGAATAGTTTGTGTGTTTGAGACAATTTTTGGTTTCTGTTTCAGGGAATTCAATCACAGCTGACACTATGGTAGAAGGTGACCTTATATAGCATCTGTGTTGCAACGTGTGAACGTGTTGCTAGGGTGAGCTGAGGATAGGAGCTAAGCCTTGGCTCTACATTTTCTGGCTTTTTTCAGCTCATGTCAGCCCTTATTGTTATTTCCACATAGGGAGAGGAAGGTGTGATTAAGAGGAAGAATACTGTTGCTTTGCTTGACTGTTTCTTGGCAGTTGGTGGATTTTGCTAAGAACCTTATCAGAACAAACCTCTTTCATGTAGTGGGAGCATTTTCATCTACAGAAAAACATATGCTGCAACTGAACTGTTCCCCAACCCAACATTACACACAGCCTCCCTGTCAGCAGGGGGTTCATCCCTCTAACCTGCAGGAAAGGAAGACTGAAGTTGAATCTCTTTGAAATAACCTTTTAAATCAAGTTTCAAGTACTTATTGGGAAATAAAACAACCTAGCACACTCAGGCAGGCAGATGATTCACTCCCAGCTCTTAGCACTACCTCATTTTACCTTTCCTGGAAATATAACCCACCCAAAAATTTTTCTTATTTCCCTACCCTTCCTGACACCGTTATATTGCAGATGCCTGTGTCCCCCAGTAAGAACTGTGAGATATATTATGAACAATTTTAAAGTCCACAGACTGTGCTTGTTATTTCTGGTAGACAACAGAAAAGGTTAGCAATTTATCACTGTCTGCTATCTGCACTTAAAAAGTGGCAATTATTGATAAATGTGTTCTCACTTCAAGCACGTTACTGAGAACTGGTGAGAAGTCTGGACTACTACAAAACCTGAAAACATTAACTGGCCAAATAGCTTTTGAGGCCAGAACACAAATACCAGCCTGGCTAATTGAAAAGATGACGTCATTGGACTGATTTATGAAAGGCACTGCTGATGTTTAGATTAGGAAAATTTACTTGAGATGGCCAAAGTAAACTCCGTGGCCTTTGTTTTGGACAGTTCAGTTTATGAAGCTGCCATTTAAAAGAGCCATTAGAAATAAACAGACACGTGGTGACAGAACCTATGGAAGAGGCTGGGGTGGGGGGTGGTGGTGCAGGCACTGTTTTATTTTTAAACCCACATACAACTGGCCCAGCAGTGTTTCATCCAGGCTCCCACTCTTGTCCCCTCTCAGAAGTGAAAAGTTTCCAATACAGCCTTCTGCCTAAAATACCATGAATGATAGCAGCATATGTTGTTTACGATACAGGTCTACTCAGTGTTCCAACAACTAAAGAGTAGGGAATATTCTATATTCCCAAGAGAAACAGGCTGAAAATACTCTCCCTGAGCCACAAATATTCTCTAGGCCACAATTCAGGTAGTTTCCAAGAATTCAAGCTGTGGATGAAATGATTTATAGTCAAAGCAATGAATTAAAACATTTGGGATGCTTAGAATTATTACCGGTTTATAGACTTTAATTACAAGTAGCTTTCTTAGCAATTTTATTTTTTTTACTATCTAATATATTTGACATTTACTGCTTTTTCCTGGCTGAAGACTAGAACACAAAGATGTTTTAAGGCACCCTACCCCAGAACTTTGGAGCTTTCCTTGTGCAGCAACCAGAGACATGCCCTCCTGTACAGACCGCATTGAAACAGGTTGCTTGAATACAAGCAACCAAGTGGCATCCATTCCCCCAAAAAACCAGCAGAAACTCCTCCAAGGAGTTGTGCCAGGTCCTGTGATGCACAGTGAACTCAGTTACTTTTCTGCATTTACACAGGCTTTACCTGTTTAGCCAAACATGTGGAAAAGCTGCTGTCCAGCTGAATGAGAGTTGCTACGGTCCACTAATAATGCCAGTGGATCCCAAATGTTTATTGGTTCAGCTGTTCAACACACAGCAAGGGGGGGAAAAGAAATCAAAAAGTGCCTGATTGCTCACACAAATTATGGGCTTCAGATAGAGTCACTGCTAAGGAGCATTTATAGGCACAGAAGGATAAATATCCATAAGAATACAGGACTAAACTGAGTAGTAAATGTCATAAGTGCCTTGCAATAAGGGAAAGAATAAAAAGGTGTAAGGGAATAGGTAATGCAGTGAAGAAGGACACCTGCTTCAATCATTTCATAGCACAGCAGGAAGAAATTATATAAATCTTGGTTAGAAGCTCTTGCATATGGTGGGACCCAAGACCCCATCAGTCACGGCCAGAGTAAAAATTAACTAGAAAGGTTAACTAGAGGCCTGTTAGGTATCACATAATTAGACAACTTAGAATAATCAATCAGGCATAATAAATTAATTTAAAGCCTCTGTCTTCCAGGTGCTGTACTCCTTAAAGTATGAGGCACCCTTAAACAGTGTCACTTGTTGGTCACAAAAATATCAAATGTTGTCTGAAATCATTAAAAAACTGTTTCCATTTTGAATTTCCAAAGATTTTCACGTGTCTTTGGTGGGTGTTCTCTTCAGGGAAAAGAGAGAAGGGATATTTGTGTAAGAGAAAGTTCCCACCTTATTGTAAATGCAATCAAAAAAGCAAGCAGACCTCAAAATTCCCAGCTTTTATAACCATAAGTAGAATACAAATCAGCTCACAAGTAATTCCTGGGAATTTTAGATAAGTTAAGCATTAATTGCTGAAGGGAAAAGAGATTTCTCCAAAAAGGATTGCTCTGTTTTCTACCCATTGAACAACAGCAGGGCAGACTCTGCCCTGTAACCCATTAAAGTAACTCAAATTGGCTTCAGTGGTTTACACTGAATTTTTAATCAATGTATCTATATTAATCTTTCAGTAAGCAGCTTTTCAAGGCCTAGTACAGTACAAAAAATTTCATACATGCTACTTCAAATAGAAATTAAAGTGAAAACGTTTAAACAAAACCGGACAAAACCAAGCAAAAATCCCCTACAACTTCCCAAAAGCACAGTGTAAGGAAGAAAAAAAAAAAAAAAGGCAATTTCAAATACATAATCTTAACGAAAAAGCCACAAAAAGAAACATCAACATTGCCCCCTCCAAAAAAAAACCAAAAACCCAACCAACCAACCAACCAAAAAACCAAAGAAACAAGCCACAAAAAAAGAGAGAACAAAACAAAAAATCCCAGTGGCATCTCAGAAGCTTCCACCAGGGCCACAATAAACTCTCTGCTGTCTGATCAGCAGTGCACACCCAGGGCTCCTTCTCCACTGTCTCCAAACTCCAAACACAATGTGGATTTCCCTGCTCTAACTGGCCACGTGGATTTGAGAAACTGATAGAAATTTAAGACCTTTACCATTCTCTCCAAGACAACTAGAACTGTTTAAGTTAAAACCCAGCCTTTTGTTTGTTTTCTGGAGGAGGAAAGGGAAATTAATTAGGCATCTACATTCAAGAAAACAGTGCAATGGTATGGTTTTATATGCAATGCCATTATCTCTATTATTTACGCAAAAAATTAGATATTTTAAAAGAGTACACAAAATAATTGCAATCTATAATTATAGGAGTTGCTTATCTTGAAGAAATTGTAGTCATTTACATTTAAAAAGTAACCTCCCTCAACAAAGTGCATCCCCTGATATTTCACCTCTTTTTTGACAGAAGTTGAGCAGCAGCAATGTCTTCCTGATTTTTACTTTTGCAAAAAGTCCTTAAGATGATGGTTTAAAACTCCAGTATTACCTGTAAAAGATGGAAATACCTTACCATCAAATCTTTTTGTAGATATTTACTAGTTTATGTCTACAACAGAAGGACAGAAGGCCTTCTCCAGGCCTCCTGAGCAAATCAGCAGAGCCAAGATTAATACTCTTACTCTCCTGATGCTCTGAATGTGGGAAACTCACTGTTAGAATGGGATAGTTAAAAAAAAAAAGTCTCCTGCAGACATGCACACTCACTCCCATCAAAAAAGTGCCAAACAGCATTCCATTAAACTTTCCAAAAAAACCTTTTGGAGTGAGAATATGGAAAAATTTCAGCTCCGAATTGCCTGCAAGTTCACAGCTCCTGTTTTCACATACTTCTAACAATAAACCTTCATTACATAACTGCAAAGTTGTTCTTGCCATAGGAAACCTTTCAGATGACTTCCACGTTGCATGTGGCAGGTCATGCCCTCTCTGGAGCAAGCAGAGGCAGCTCCAGCAAAGCTGTGCCTCAGCTGAGAGCAAAGGATAATCCACTTCCATGTCCCTCAAAAGCTTTCACAGCAACGTCACAGAAACACTGCAGTTGTGCCTGCTCCAGTCTGACAGACTTGAGCTACTTCACAAGATTTCCCTCAGTTTAACAAAGAAAAAAAAGAAATAAAATCTTTCTACTTGGTTGACTGCAACCAATACCCTAAATCACAAAGCAATTGGTGTCAATGGACACTGTGGTACAGCTGCACCCATTTAAAAGAACAGCTGCTCAAGAAATAAAAGCACATTCTTTTCATCCAGCCACAAAACTTTCAGAAACATGAGTGACAAATCTGCCTTAAGTGAATATTTATTAGCAACACTAAGGGCTCCTCCTTAGATCCCCAGTGTTTTGTTCCAGGCCCAAACCTTCCCTCAGCATAAAATTACTCATTTTTTTGTGACTGTCCTGGCTTCTATGAGCAGATGATTTTGCCAAACATTAATCATTAATATTTATTTTCAGATTCATCATATACTCAATGTCACCCATGCACATGAGGGTGCTCTTATGAGACCCCCCCAATACCAGCTGCTCTTTATAGCTGCTCCTGTGCCCACATGGAGCCCCCCCAGCTTTACTGAAGGCATCTGGGTTTGTGGCAAAGGAGGAGGCTTTACTTTTTTCCCATGGCCTCTGTGTCATATCCTGTTTCTCAGAGTCCTCCCATTCCCCTAAACATGACTTATCTCTCCAGCACTTCTCAGACTCCAGGCTGACTATGCTGCTGACAGTGAAGCAGCATGGATGCCAGCTTTGCATGTAATTACATAAAGATTTCAAACTATGCTCCATTGTCTCCTGGCCTTTGGTGATTCTAAGAAACAAAAACTTGTGAATTTGAGGTTTGTGAAATGTTTTGGAATGCAAGATAGGAGTATTATGCACAAGTACTGTTTATATTTATTTGGTTTACCAAAGAATTTAGTTCAAATAAACCTTGTAAGCGATAGGAGTAAGAAAGTATTTGTTTGCAAGTCTGCACTCTAAAATGACTGAAATGTGTCACCAGATTAAAAAGTTACAGATGCACAAGCCAAGACCAAATTCTGCTGTCCCTAATCAAGCAAGAAGACCCTAAAGATACTGGAGGTGTAAGACAAGAGGAGGACACTGGATCTTTGACGTGTTGGTGTCTGGAAACAGATGATCACAATGATCAGCCCCTACAGAGGCTGCTCTGAGAACAGATGCTGCAGCAGTACCAGAGGTGGGCTGAGACTTGGTGGGTTTGCTTTGTTCATTTTGGTGGCTTCTTTCCTTTCCTGGAAATAATCCAGGGACAGCATATGGAAAATAGGACACAACAAAAAGGAAAGAGTGCTCCTGAGAAAAATATCCTCAACAGATCTATGCAGGGGTCAGGAAATGGACAACTGACCCCTGCTCGGGAAAGATTTTTATCAATGAAGAGTTTTTTGGTTTTAGAATCAACATCATTCCAGAAGGGTGGAGGAAGGCAACACAGCTTATCATATCTGCTGCATTTTTTTCTCAGCTTCACACAAGAGATTTAAAAAACTGCTATGGAAATGCTGGCCTTTAATGTACAAAAACCTTTTAAGGAGGATCACAGAGCAGGGGTGAGTATCTGCTAAGAAGTTCCATCTGCTGAAGCCAGTGGTTCAAGCAGCTTCCTCTGTGCAATCTGAAGCCTTTTCCAAACACACATTTTGCTCTGCTAGCCAAAAAAGAAATACAAGATGTGCTCACATTTGGCCCCAAATGAAAGCCTAGAAATTATTATGGGTTCTAGTGAATATCAGCAAAAACAATCTTTTTCTTTCTTAACAATCCTCCCCCAAACACCTCTAAGGAACAAAGGCTAGGAAAAATGCCTCAGTGCTTACCCAGAAACACACAGAAATAAATCCTCTATAAGACTGCAAAAATTAGGTGAGCAAGTAGTCCCAGAACAGGGGAACCCAAAAGCATCACTTAGGGAAGTCCTGGAAGGGAGAAGATAAGCAAGGGAGGGGAGCACAAGTGACCAAAATCAGGGCTCAATGCCAGTTGTGAGGTCAATTCTGTTCAATGTATGTAGGCACACATCATTCCTTTGTAAAATGGACTACTGCATTCACACAGCAGAGCAGCAGTAGCCAGCTTTAAGAGATTCACTCATAAATTTGGCAGAATACACACAAATTTGATGTTACAGAGCCCTTTCTGGACTCAAGGTTGAAGGGAATAGTTTTCAGCTACATCTGAACTGCACAGACAGCACAGGGAATGATGGTTCCATATTTTCCTATTCTCAACTGACAGAAAAAGGTGTTGGCTACAAATGTAAGGCTCAGGTTATTGAGCTCTGTTCAAATATTCCCCTCATTTAGACCACAGACCTCAGAAATGGGTCTCATTTTTCTTTTCCTCCTCTTTGAAAACCTAAGGCAGTAATACATGCAAATGTAAGAACTAGTTAAATTTTAAAGCATCTTCATACCAGAAGGTACCAGAACAGGTTTCTAAACTGCTTTTCCAACAGACATAGCTATCCACTTTTAGAAGCAAACCACTTCCACAGTGCTCCAGATATGGAAGAAGGAGCTGAACCCACATTTTTTAGATAGGATGATCTGATGCAGTGCAGGTGTTGAATAAAAATCCCAAACAACCATACAAACTGGACTGTCTCTAGCCCACACAAGTCCTTTTGTATCTTTAGATTGCCATGGCTACTTCCTCAACCTCTTTGGGGTCTCTTTCAAACACACACAGATCCACAAAATTCATTTGCTGTCTTTGCTGTTTAAATGAACTCCATTTCCCTAATGCAACCCCCACCATTTACAACTGAAGTGCTGAGAACAGAGACAGGATAGATGAGCAGCTTTTATATTCAGCAACATATGATTATCTAACTCCATCGTTCAAGAGAAGAACCTACACCCAGGCAAAACAAAGTAATTAAGAAGTAAATGGTAAAATGCATCCAACTCCATCTTACTCTTTCAGTCAGTGAACAGACACAAACCATTACTGTCACTGGCCTATGTATGAAATTTTTTGTCTTCTCTGTCTAACGGCTCTAGGATAAAATCATCTAAGGAAATCCCACATTTTAAAAAATATTTTTCTTTCAGTTCCACATGGGTAGAACTGGGTCCACATGCAGTCATGCCTAGCAGTATGAAAAGGCTGTGGACCCTTATCATCATCCCCCTTTATCCAACACATCTAACACAGCCCACTTCATCTTACAAGCAGTGGTAGCAACACCGTGATGGTTTAAAACTCCCAGTTCCATTAACATTGAATCAACAGCACGTTTGGACCAGCCCAGAGCCATTTGAAAACTCTGAGGGATGCTCTCTTTGTTACATTCACACGGGTTGTGGTGGTGGTTTAAATTCAGCCTTGAAGGCTTTGGCACTCTGGGGACTTGGTGGAGTCTGGCACGGGGTGACTCCTGCTGCAAGTGGCTGCCAGGGAGAGCTCTCCCTGTCTGGAGAGAGGCAGGCAGCCAGAACCTGCACCAGCCCATTCATGCATCCCAACAACAGCCCAGTCAGCTGCCATTTTTTTTTTTTGTGTGTCACTTTACAGCAGGACTGAGTTCTTAATGGGTTTCCCAAAATAAAAGCAAGAAGCTGTTAGTCACGTTTAAGACCACCAGTGTCCCCGTTTGAGACTGTGTTCTCCATTATGCCTGCTATTTGACATGCTTTCCCTTTGCCCTGAGACATTCTTTCCATTGAATTTGCAACAGAATGAACATAAAACAGACCTTAAAAAAAAGCCATTACTCTGAAATAATAAGAAACAGACAAAGCTATAGCAATTTCTGTTGGCATAAGACAAATTAGTGGAATTTAGCACATAGCCCGATGAGTACCTCCCACCAAAGGATCAACCCCAGACATTTGAGAAGATTAGAAGTAGCCACTGCCAAATAAAAATTCTTATTGAAGCTAAAAGTAATCCAGTTTCAAGGAAAGTTCCAAGCAAAGACTAAGAGCATTGCAATGCTAGCAGAGTTCCATGCTTTTTCAGTAAGACAGGAATTAGAAACTTGTTTGGTTTGTGAAGAGGAATGCATAACACGCTTGACCATGACAGGGAAGGATTGGAACAGATCACACCATATGTCCTTTCCAGACCTAAGATTTTTAAGATGACTGGATACTGAAAGCAAGATGATCCAGATGGTTATTTGTTAGCCTGTTATCCTGCCCTTGTGATTCCCTCTTTCCTTCCCAATCAAGTGTACTTTCTCTCTTGGAAATGCTTCCAAAGCACTTCCAACCTCAGATGAAACATGGTCTCAGGAAGCAGTACATTATTTCAGAGTGCTAAGTTTGATGTTAATGGTAGTTGAAACAGGACAACATTTTAAGTGATCAATTAATCTGGTCAACATTCTGAAATGCCCAATTATATGGTTAGCATAAGCATGCTGAGAGCTCAAAAGCTGAGGTAAAGGAGTAATGAAATTCTTTGACTTCATGGTTCAGTAAAAATGAGGAAGGGAAGTGGGGGGAGCAGAAATCATCTTAGGCCGAGAAACAAGAAAATTTCAAAGTAACCCCAGGAGCAGGTTCTTCTCAAGACAGAGATTTCTGTAATTTTTGGCTAGGACATATTTCTAATAACCTTTAAAAAGTGAAACATAATTTAATATTTAAGCACAAGTGACAAATTCTGTTTTTGGAATAAGGTCTGACAAATTCTTTACCTAGCTTATTTGCTATTTCTAGAGTTCATCCTATTGTGGCCTTTAATCCCTTGGCTGAAAATACTCAAATCATGTTAGTCCTCTTCATTTTCTTAAACATTTGTGAGGGGGTGACAGAAGGGACACACTACTCCACTAACCATACTTTCCTTTGCACAAGTCAGCAAATGCTACTAAGATGCCACTGAAGCCTTAAAGACTTCACTCCCAGATGATGCCCACACAGCTGCTGATGCCAACACACAAAATCCAGGGAAAAATGAAAAAAAACAGCTTGAGTTCCAAAATTACTTCTCTCAAAAGTGCTACACAGTGAAACTAAAAAACCCCAACAAATCATTAATTAAAATATTTTATAAGCATAGAGTAACTGAGGTTGGAAGGGACCTTTGGAGTTCATCTGGTCCAACTCCACCCAAAGCACAGCCAACTCAGTAACTTCATGTTTCTCATACTTTTTCAAAGAGACAACAAGAATAAGCACAACCACAATGATTTAGAGAGGGATTTCAAAAGTCATTGTGACTTAGATAAAAACAGAGTGTGTAAAATCAACCAAATTAAACAAAAAAAAGGAATGAAATGCAAGCCTCCATAAGTGCTTTCCACATTACCTGCTGTTGATTTAAGACTCTCCCTTTACAAACACACTTAAGTCCAAGAGGAGGCATGATATGAAACCTAGACAGGAATAAGATGGTGACAGATGAATGAAGGCACCTCAAAATTACTTTCTTCTCTTAATGTATTTTTTTCCTTCCACTGGCATCCAAAATGCTGACACCTTACAACATTCTTTGGAAACGGATAAATTAAACCCAGAAAGGGAAAGTCTTTAAATGCTAAGTGTCTCCATGTTTGGACTTTCTCAAAGTCACACTTCTGGCATGGGCAAGCCCCTGAACAGTTCATTGCTGTTTCAGTTCAGTGTCCCTCACCCAGCTGGTGAGGATGTCTAAGAGGATGGTCCAGGAGCTCCCTGACAAGCAGATATGGGACTCCTTACTCTCTGGGAAGGTCTCTTCCTAAGCCCTAACATTTGGATGTAGTTCTCAAGAATGCTGTATGGTGCTCCTTTCCAACACTTTTGCTTTTCTCTCTTAAAAAACAAACAAACAAAAAAATTCCAACAAATCCTAAACATCATTTTTGCTTGCAAAACCCAGACCGCCATCACTGAGAGAGGCCAAGAAGCTCACACATAACATGATAAATTTATCTGCACATTTTAATGTCAGCGAAGGTACAAACAGGCTGAGATCTGAGATGCACAAACCTGGGCTTTTGTCAGGGCACCCATGAGAAAATTACAGTCCTCCAGTGTGACCTTTAACAGGAATCTCAAGTGCAATCCTTCCATACAGGCTGAGCTGACAAAGCATGAGGATAAGGTTAAGTTAGACAGCAGAGATTCTTCTATAATCAGGAAAGAGTGACAAGAAACTCCTGAAGGTAATTCACATTGGTGTAAAACAAGGAGAGAACTGAGAGGAAAAGGAAGTGGAGGAGAGTAAAGAAAGGTTTCTGAATAGGATTTAGGAAAATAGCACAACACCAAATTTTCTTTGCAGCCTTCTACGCCCTTTAAAAGCAATACCATAAAAACACACGTATGTTGAAGGAACCCTGAGAACAAAGACAACACAGCCCTTGGGAAATTGTAAGTCCAGAGTTCAAGAACTGTTATTTCTGAAAAATTCTGCCAGATGAGACATGTACATGTATAAGATCAAAAACAAACAAACAATACTCATTATGTAGTTTCATTTTCTTTACAACTTGAGACAGTATTGTTAAATACTTATTCCCAGTGTAATTAATTTTAGATACTGGAGGAAAAAAACCACTGTTTTTGAACACGAATGACAGCAGGGTGCACTTAACACTATTTCTCCTTTTCAAACATATCTTTACACTTGACTTAAAAATGTAGAATGGAAGCATAATACCCCATTCATTGCTAACAGCACCATGAATGAAAGGCTCTCTGAACATCTGTTCAATGATATTTAATGCATGGTCTAATAAGCATTGGCATTTCCCGCTCACAGATTTGTAGGAATTACTTATGGGCTGCAGTTCTGTTGACAGATCCTTGCTCCTCTGGAAAGGCTCTGCCCAGTCCTGGAGCCTTTGGTTTAATTCCTTACGGACATCACCACATGCTTGCAGCTCTGGTTAGTTACACTGAGGCAGGTCTGATCATGGCATTGGATACTCATTGTCTAAATACCATAGAGCATCAAAAGCCACTTCCCAAATTAGCTGTTGCTAGGAGAGAAGGGGATGACAGAGAAACACAGGAAGTAGAAACAATGTTGTTTTTTCTTTATTTTTCACAGAGCTGGCATTTATGAGGCATTATCATAAAGTTTAAAGTTTACATAGTCATGTCCACAGTCTCTTCCCAGCCCTTTAACTCACAGAAGACCTAAAGCATCAATCACAGAAAACAGCAAGGAAGTTCAGAAACCATTTTCCTTATTATACAATAATTTTTTTTTTTTTTTTGCATAAAAACCAAACACCTCGATTTTTTACCGTTCTGGGCTTGGAAACACAAAATACGTAAGTTAACTTTGATTTGCACATGAAAGCACATTCACTCCCTATTTCCCTACTTAATCTTTCAAAATCTAGTAGGGAAAGTTGTTTTACTTCAGGGTAGTAGAACGACAAGCAATAGAGAAAACTTTTCAGGGCTTATTCCTTGCATTTGAATATTCATGGAGAAAAAAGATCTGAAATTTATGCAATATTAGTCACACTGAAAAGGTCCAACATAATGACAATGCAAGAGCTCACACAACATCTGCGTGGAAAGAAACCTGACCCAGCATAAGTAATATCTTTCTTGGTTTGTAAAGCTCCCTGTGGACTTCCTCCAACATACTTTGTGGATCTGCTCTCTCTATTCCCCTCCTGCAAACTTGCACTCATCTCAAGCTGGCTGCCTTCTCAGCTCTCTGCATAACCTCAGTGCTCCAGCTGCTTGAGCCAACTCCTCTGCAGCCCTTGGTGTCTGGAGCAATCTCCCTGTGAATCTACACCTGCACAGCTTTTCTCCTCCCTCATCCTCCCCCTCTCCACTTCATGAATGGCATTACACAGCCTAGCAGTGCTGAAACACATTGCAAACCCAGAGAGACAAACTTTGGTGAAAATAAAGCTATGGGAAACAATGTGGTGTTATCCAGCATACATGGTGGTGGAACAGGAAACACAGCAGGAGGAAAGCAGGAGTGCATGCAACTTTCAGGATGAGGAAAAGCTGAGGAATGAGCCAGCTCAGAGTCCTTACCAGGCACAGAGGATGCTGCACTAATCCACACTGCTCACTGCTTGTTACCCTGCTTGGCCCCTTTCTCTTCCAGAAAAGACCCTCAGAAACTGTCACTGGATAAACACACCATTCAAATATCAGAAAACTCTGCTGTGTACTTGATACAGGTGATTTTGGGGTGGTGACTGGCTGCATGAACAGCCCATGTACGGAGCCATGTAAGGATCCTGCTCCTTGTCACGAAATTCAAATGATATTACTGTCACCTGACACCTCTGCCACTCTTACTTGCTGCTCCTTGACTAAATGCAGATAAATTATTGAGCACCACAGGGGCACTGGAGAGCAACCTGCCTTCCTGTGGGAGATAACCCTGGAGAACATGAAATAATGCACTGAAATATGGAGATCTGACAGTGGGGAAGAACAAGCTGTAAAAGTGAGGGGCATACAGCTGAGGAACCCAGCTGAGATACCAGATCCTGTACACGGACTGATCTTGAACATAACAAACAGAAAAGTAATGGAAAATGTTGATTAATGTCCCTTCACCTCTGGAACAGATCTGTATTTCCCTGCTGTCAATATGCTTTTCACTAGACAGCATTACAGATTAATAAAAATGTGCCTTCCATAAAATGTCTAGATTATGAAATACTTCAGACAGCCAACCTTGGTAAGAACAGTAGATTTTTACAAATTAGGTTTGAATTCACAAAGCTCACATCAATGAATTAAATTGTAGCCTTTGGTTTACTCCAAGCCACCAGGTACGGAAAGTATGGCAGAAACCTTAAATATTTGGTCCCTGGGCTCTGCACATTTTGTAAGCAGCAGACATTTCCACAAACCTGTTCACCTCTTGAGACAAAGGGTCCCTTATGGCATGTAGGAAGCCTTTCCAATCTGTATTTTTTCTTTCAAGTTAAATTTTCAAAGAACTCACAAAACGAAAGAAAGGGATATAGCAGCCTTTTCCCATTACCTTTGGTGGTGATCAGGACACATTAAAAGATGTTTTGCTTCACAGAGGTTGAGCAACAGGATGCCTTACAAGGACAGGGAAAATATCAAGTCATTCATATCTAAAAGGCCAAAATAAATTCCACAGTTGCAGCAGTAAAATCTAAGAAATTGAAAAATACAAACACTTGCTGAATATTTCAAACAAAGGAAATGGGGGAAAAAATCAATTTAGAATACATTCTGGAAAGCAAATGGTAACAGCACCAATCCAAATACTAGGTGGAACATTTTAATATTATTTGGCCTATTCCATTTGTTACCATTACAGTTAAACATGTTTTTTAGACAATCTACAACTTCACGTTGACTTTCCTCTCTAAAAAATGTCTTGCTCGTGTCAAGACCCAAAGTTTCAGACAAAAGAGAAAGAAGTAAGGTTTCTTTAAAAAGCAAAGAAACACAAAAGAAACACTCCCACACCACTTTTAACATGAACAGTAAAGAGATTCAGCATTCACTTAAAGGCTGTAACTTCGACCATCTGTGACTTAAGTGTTATTATTCTTTAGTCATATATCACTTATTGCTACATGCTGTGAGGAGTAGGGGAGAAGGGCTGGGGGAAAGGCATTTAATGACAGTAAGCAGAGTACTTGCTAATTTAAATAACTCCCAGAGATGTTCTTATCTACTGAACAAACATTCCAGTGTTTTAATTAAGCCAAGCAGACAGAGATCAAATGACCATGTATATAACAATTTATGAGTAACTCTCAGCAGTACAAGATGCAATTTTGTTCCTGAGGCCAAACTAGACTTTGAGTCATTTTTCTCTTCTTTCAGTTAGAATACACGGGGAAAAACATTCTGGAGAGTAAGTTGCATGGAGGTTCCTTAACCTACTTTGTTAATTCCTCTATAATTAAATGCTTTTAGCATTCAGCTGAATAGATAAATCACTAGGTAAAACTTGGTTTGTTTTTTTGGGGTTTTTTTTGGGGTATTTTTTTAATCTGTTGCTAGGGAAGTAGAGCACTGAGTAGTAGACATTTCAAAGACTTATCCAGAATTACCAACAACTGCTCAAAACAAAGGGTTAAGAGCACAGGACTCAATGTCTACATGCATTGCTTTGGCAGGAAGCTGGAGACCAGACTGAGCTGCAGGGGTGTCCCTGACACAGATCTGCACAACCACAAATTTCACAATGCCTTTGAACACACATCATCAGGCTTTTGTAGGAAGAGGAGTCACACTGATGTGTTTGCTCAGCATCTGTCGCTGCTCCACATCCAGTGCCAGAATCTCACATGAGTGCAAAAAGCAAGGCTCCGATGGGCCATCAAACAGCTTTATTACAGCTGATATTATTCCTAGTGATTCAAGAGAGAAGGTTTCTCTCCAGAGAGCACGAAATGAATGACACATCCTTGGCCACAACCTCTCACAACACCTGGAGTCTCAAGTCAGACTGAGTCAACCAGCACTGCATTACCAAAGATAAATGTAGGTGAGTGCATCTTAAACCAACTATTCCTCCATGTCATGGTAAACCAAGTTAACAGGCATTCTGAAACTTCAGCAGAGAGCTGAAGGTGCAAAGAGGTTGCATCAAGATCACAGTCATGCAAAAGTGGAGCAATGCTTTTAAATGACTGAATAAGGAAATGTCAGAACAAGTCTAGTCATAAAATATTTTTTTTCACATAACCTTCCATGTGATCTGTTCTAAATAATGTAGAGGAATGGCAGAACTTTCCACTGCAGAATAATCTGTGAACATGCTTCAGAAATTGACTTCAGCAAGAAACCAAGATAGGTTAAACAGGTTCTTCCTTCCATTTTTTGATAGCATAGTTCTTTCCCCTTCAAAGCAGCAAATACTGTTTTCCAAAACTGCTCTATTACATCACAGAACTGTTCTAGAATACTTCACTTCTTAGATATATGTCTGCTCTCCCACAGCAACATAACAATTTCAGTTGAAACCAGGGTAGACAACCTTTAGCAAATTTACACCTTACAGTTGTCTTTAACTTACCACCAATCATATAAATAACTTTTATTTCAAAACAGATTTTAAATACTTCAATGAGTCAATCAAAAATGTATAGGAAAATGTTCACTATATATAGAACAATTTAAACCCCACAGCTCTACAGATATTTCACTGTGAATACTTAAAAAGCATCAAAATGCAGTAGAATCAGTTGTCTGTGTGCATCCAAAGAAGAGGATGAAAAGGAGCCCAAAAAAATACAGAATTATCTGGGAAACCAAAACTGGTGACTCATGAAGATAACTCAAGTTTAAGTTTAAATTTTGGGAATCAAGAATAAGGACTCAAATTCCTTCCACTAAAGTCCAGGATTACATAAAATTTCAGGAGGGGGAACAGACCCCAGACACAAACAAAACACACATGGGCACTGCAGTTTTTTCTGAGTCTGTAAACTGAGATTAATATCCAAAAGAGCTCTTAAATATTCACTCTTTTCGGTGCTGACTCTCATTTTGTACTGGCCCTTGATTCAAATTCATCTGTCCTTTTTTTAACCTCCTAGACTCATGTGTTCGTATATTGCCATTCTCAAGAACTCAAGAGAAAAATCAAGCACAAATGTAATTAGGAAAATCCTCCAGAGCTGCACATGAAACTTCTTTTCATGCAAGAGACACAAATGATTATCTTTTAAAGTCTGAAACCAGAAAGATTGTTACACTCCCATTCCTAGAAAGTATTTAGAAGTCCAAAATTAGCATTATTTTAAAAATAATGTTTAACTAAAAGATTTTAGACAGAAGAAAATTAGCATTTTAAACCTTCTCCTGTAGAAACTTTACATACATCATTCTCATAATGCCTTTTTCCATTTGACTAAAACACTTGACTTATTTCTCAGCCATTTCAACCCTTCATCTCTCAGTCACCGTGAATAAAAGACAGGTTGCTGTGGGGAAAGAGGGTAATGGAATTTATACCTTGATAGCACCCCTGCAGTGTAAAGGACAAATCAGCAACCAGGCAAGATAAGCATGGAAGTAAGCTTGGAGATAACTCCAGGCAGGGAAAATTTCGGATAGCCAGCAAGAGGCACTAGGAAAAGGGTAGAAACATCTCTTGGTAGAAAAAGAGAAAGGAAGCAGAGCTTTTTGGGGGTAAGGAAAAGACAAGATATGACAACTTCAGGGAGTTCAGCAGGGTCTGAACTCTCACATGCAGAGCAGGAATTTATGATGGGGAAGATTTACCTGTGGGGACTAAAGAGAAAGCCACAGAAATGATGACTGTTCTCAGTCCCTTTTAGTGCTGAAGATACAGGCAGCACTAAACATGAAGAGCTAGAAAGCTCCTGGGAAGACACCTGAAGCACAGCAAGAACAAAACTCCTTAAGGGTAACAGGTCCTCAACACAAAAATACAACACAGACACCCAAGGCACGCTAAGAGCAAGCCCTCTGTGGAGAGCCCACCAATGCCTGTAGAGCTACCTAGAAACACTTCAGCATTCCTGGGAATTTCATCTTAAACATCTTGCCAGACCCCTGCTAAACTACAGCCTTGCTAGGACTGAAACATACCTGATTTCCCCCAGCTGTGTTCTGCAGAAACTAAGAGGGAAGACACACTCACATTCTCCTTAAAAATTTTGAGGGAAAAGAACTGGTCATTAGTTTCTGGTGTGGTATTCACACCCCTCCCTCTTCATCCTCCCTCTCCATTATGTACCTAAGAGGCTTTCTAAATATTTTTCTCCATGAAAGTAAAAGAAATATGCTGTTATGAGCTAGATGTGATGAAGAAGGGGGTAAAGGCTTTGGTGTTTCTGTAAAGGTAACGCATTCCACGAAAACAAGAGCAAACATCAAGTTGCGCCGAAAGTTTGCAAACCTGCCATGACATTGCCCCTCCCTCAGCCCTGAGATGCAGGAAGCATGGTCCCTCCATGACCCAGTCCCAGCCAAATCAAACTTCCAAGAGCCAAAAGCTCCTGATTTGTATTCTAAATTATATGTTAAGATTTTACAACGTGAACTCCCAGGGTCGGAGCAGAAGCTGATACTATTCACTTTAGAGTCCCAATGACAAGATAACTTTATTTCCCCTGCCACCTCAACACACACCTAGTTCTGATTCTTTCTATGTGTCCTCTTTTCTAAGCTGGATTCGTCTGGAACTTGTTTCATCAAATGTGGGAAGTGCCACAAAAGAGAGGAAAGAGCATAATTTCTGTGAGGAAGGGGTCACATCTCAGTTCTCTAGAGAAGGAAGTGTACAGGACCTAAATAAATTGCCTGCTCACTACAAATGGCTCTGAAAAGATCTACAAATGCAATGTAATTTCTGTAACAAACTTTTATATCATCACCTTAGCTTTGGACCTGACTTGGAACCTCCTCCTTAAATTCCAATCAATTAAATTAATTCCTGATTGCCACAAGGAGAACTGAAGTTCATTTGCTTTTAAGGAGTAGGATTCTTTTTGTCTTTGTTCTCACTAAGCTAAATATGTCCATCAGTGACTTGTAACTGTGCTTTCCAAATTGCATTCCTCTGTCTTATGATGTGAGATGGATCACTTTGTGTATGTAGCCCTACGCTGTGATGAACAAGTCATTTGGTATCAGCCTTTTCAGCAAAGGCACCCTTTATTAAGGCCAACACATCACAAAACCAGATCTCATGAAATCCTGAACCAAAAATGAGAGCTTACCAAGTGGTTCTGATTATGGGGAAGAAAAAAAGAAAGGCATGGGAGAAGCAACAACAGCAACTCATCCTCCATATCTTTCCCCCACAGAACAGGTTTTTTTCAGAGTAATTTGTTTGCAAACAGCTACAAGGACAGGAAAAACAAGCCCACCCTGGCCCTCCAACATCCAGGTTGATGTCTGCTAAGAACAGAGTGCAGTTTTCAAAGGCTGCATTGCATAACAGCACAGGGCTCAGCACTGGACAGAAGGGTGGGACTGGGAGCTCACAGGGAGTATTTGGACATAATTTGAGAAAACAAATTTTCAAACGGGCCTTTTAAAGAGGCCTCCAAACTTTATCAGCCCCTGGAGCAGCCGTTGTTTTATCCAGCCTAGACCAGAACGACTTACTGATTGCATTGTATTTTTTTTTTTGTTCCTGGGAAGCGAGCAGATCAGTCTGGCACACTGATTCGTGGTGTTACTACACTGGCTTTCCTCAGCTGGAACATTCCTTCTGCATCCCATGAAGGCCTATTAAAATAAGCAAACCACGAGAACCATCTGTGCTCTGCAGAGAGGAAGGAATGGGGAACTACAGTGGGTTTCCCTCTTGCTGCACTGTGTTGTCCCCCTCCTGCTTGTGAGACCAGCCTGTTCATGCTGAGAACTACATGTGATATACAACAGTTTGTCTGTTCAGTTAAACTTTCGGTTGCAAAGGAAGAAGAGCTAGACCTGGGGCCTCATGGGACAAGAGACAGCATGATAGTATGCTGGGAGAAAGGAACATCATCTTTCTCTTCCCAACAAAACCTTCATCAGTTGGGTTTTTTATTTCACATTATTGTCTTCCACTTGAGCTGACATCCTTCCTTTAGGCTAAAAAGCTACTATGTGCTAATGAATGTACATATATATTAAAAAAGAACTTTGTCGTTGGTCTTATAAGAGAAAAGTTGCATTTTCCATGAAAATTCACTCCTTACAAGAGTGCCTGCTTTCTGTGTTTTGTTAAAATAACATTGTACTGAATTTTCACTCACAACAGCAGAATATTTGTCTGCCCTCTGAGCAAAGTGATTTACTCCTCCACTGGCATCAAAGCAGAGGAAGAGTAGGTTGCAATTAAGCAATTAAACACACAATGAGGTGATGTGATCTATACCCTTACATGAAAGTGAGTGAAAATGGAAAGGAATAGGCACTTATAGAAGCATCTTTTAAGAGTAGTATGTTTTTGCTTTGAGATAAGCATCTAATCCTCTGTGCCTCATCAGGAGGAAACACTACTTGTCATCAAAGGAAGTTATTGTTTCCAGTTGATTAATGACTGTAACATGCCTTGGGATCTTGGAATGTAACATGTCATTGCTGTTACATGACGCTGAGGTCTTTTCAGTCTGTTAAATATTTCTATTAATGTGGATAACCCAAGTGTGTTGTGATGTTTACTTCGAGCATATTCTCTCTAAGCCATTTCACAATCTCCCTCCAATCCTGCAAAATATGGTTTGAAAAAATCTGCAACAACAGCTATAAAAATATCAACCCTTACTGATGCTCAAATAAAAGATCCACGTTCTACAAATGTTTTTACAATTCCTCCTTACTGCAAACAGTTCCTGACTCAATGGAGCAATGTGCTACATGAGTGTAATAGCCTTTATAAATTTGGGACGTGAAGGGTTCCCAGCCATTAAGACCAACAGGATTAATTCCTTTCTGTATTAAAAGACAGACATTAAAGATCCATATTTTTTACTTAAGACCAAACAACATCACAGAAGATGCCATTTTTTCTGGTAGGAATGTGGAAATCACAGGAGAAGAGTACATGTTATATGCTGCAGTCCTAACAGACATACAGACTGCCTCATCTACCTTTAAAATTTCAAGTTTTCATTGATAATCATCCTTCTCTACCTCAGGTTTTGTAAATAGGTTTTATAACCTCTCTTTTAAGAACAAAGGGAGCTTAAACCAAAATAAAATGACATTTGTCATTTCTAAGTGGTGCAAGACACAAAAATATAATTTATGGCAAGCAAAAATATGAACTCAATCAACATACACATAGAGAGTGTATATGGGAAATAAGTTTGGAGATACGGAAAAATCACATCAAAGTAATTATTTATATTATTTATTTCTTATATTGTTAAGAAATAAAGGAAAACAACATATTTCTGTTCACATACACAGCAAATCTCTCTTGTGCTTTACACATTTGCCAACAGAACAAATTGAAATTTGATTGCTAGAACCACACAGCAATAAAGAGCTCCCTAGTCAGAACCAGCATAAAACCACAAATAAAAACCAGTCGCTTGCCAAAGGCTGCCTGAAACCAGGAGGAGGCTAAACCTTTTTACTCGGCGAAGATGAGAAAGGCAAAGTTCTGTTGTGGTTGTCAGAGTGGAGCAGGTTTCCCAGCCAGGCACAGGGCTGCCCTTGCTCACTGCAGCCCTGCACAGCTTCTGCCTCTCAGGGCACAACAGGAGCCCTGATGCCAAAAAAACCCAGCAAGCAAAACCCTGGTCAGGAAGAGAACAGAAGGCAGCAGTGCTGAGGAAAAGCCGCTCTCCCTTCTGCGTCTGGTGGTTGCAGAACACAAAATAGTTACCAAGATGGATGGCTACAAGTTTAGAAATTAATTTAACTCTTCAAAGTAAGGAGGATAATATGTCAACCACCTATGACAACAGCACATGTACACAACCTAATTAAAAAGGCAGTAACAGGGTAATGAGGATGTCAAAAAGCTGTCCTGGAACACAGTGCTGTTACCAAACCCTTACTGTAACTATATAAAAAAGCACATTATAAATAGGCAATCTAAATGTTTTTCCTTCCTTCAATCCAATGTTTAGCTTTGTCTCTACCTATACCATTCAATTGCTTGTATTTCTTAAGGACACCAGACGTACAACATGGTGATAGTTATACAGGCCTGTATTTTACAGATGTAGTGTCAATATTCTGTCTGTATTGTAGTGTATATATACATGTCAACAGAGTAGTGAAGAACTGGTACTGAAAGAGCCATTCTGTTCACTTTGATGAAGAACACTGTGGTAAAGCTTACATAAAGTAACTCATTTTCTGTTTACTGGCATGAAAATTGATTTATTTTAAGTATCTGTCCTAAGACAAAAATTACTGCCAAAATACAAGAAAGCAGAGTGACTTTAAAATGTACTTCAAAAAATTTAGTAGAATTTACCAAAGTACATTCTAGCTCCACAACAGAAATTTCTTATGTACATTTCTTATTTCTTAGTTTTTCCCAAAGGTGAGCTGTTACAAGCTTGCTTAGTTAACAGGCACTGATTTAGAAGTTGTCCCATTGTTTATAGTAAAGGCATAAAATGAAGACCAGCACTTCTGACTATTAGGAAATTGTATTTTAACCAGACTGGTAAGTCAAAAGCTAAAACAACGAGCTGTTGATGTCTATTTCCATAAAAAGAGCTTTTGCTGAATTTGTTTTAATACAGTTGTAATAAAAATCCTCACGTGCCCAAAAGAATGCAAGAGTGTAATGTGATACTGTTTTCTCATATAACACAGGCTGTGACCTAAGAACATGAGTATGTGACTTAATGGCTGTAGATTTGGATCCTCACAAGAACCAGAGCCACTCACTTATCCAAATGTTTTCCTGTTCTGTTCCCACACAATAATGTTTAAGAGCATAAACTACTTTTTGATATATTTTTTTTTATGTATCAGGATTATTTGCCATTCCTCAGGACAGGAAAAGAAATACAAAAAACACAAAGAAGGCATAAAATGTTGAAATCCAGTATTCAGACCCTACGAGAAAAATAGAACAGGTTCTAGCAGAAACCTGTGTTTCTTGGCTTTTTTTTTTTGTTATATCACAAAAAAGCAATATACCAGTTGATTTGGGATACACGAAATAGCAGAATTTAGGGTATTTCTTTAAGCTACATCTTCCAGAGCAGAATAGAAAGTAAACCAACTCATGACTAAGAAAACTTAGTAATAAATCAACGTGTAAACCTTTTTTCAAACAACAAAAGTCCTGAAATTAAGAATCAGGAAGTTCCTCTATATTTGGTCCTAGTTGCCAAAGGCAAGGTATTGAGTGTCATTGTTTTGAGCAAATGTTCAGTAATTCACATCAAATAATGCTGTAACAATCTTGTTATAGATTTTTATCATTTTTCCTAAATACTGTATTCAATGATCAAATTTCTGTTATAAGAACAAACAAAGACTATATAGCTGAAGCTAATATCTTGGGAAGGCATGAAATAGTAAAATGCTATAAATAACTAATTAATGGAACTCTTCCCCACTTTGAGGTAATTCATGCTATTCCTTTGAGCAAAGCATGGAAAAGAATCTGGGCGATAAAGATCAAAGTAATAGAAAGTCTTTTTCTTCCATCATCTACAACAAAAATATATCTTGTTTCATTGCCATTAAGTTAGGAAAAGCAACAGGAGTCAAAGTGAGGTAGCACGTGGATGTTTGTTTTTCTGAATGCAGAAAACAAAGCTGCTCTACTCAGGAGCTGGCAAAGGGAGACTAAACTCTGCATCTTGCTTTGTATCTTCCTTTTTCTTCAGGACTCTACCACATCCCAGTTACATTTCAGTATTCCAGAGGTTGGAAAGATTTTAGAGTAAAGTTTGTGGGCCCTACCAGGGATGGCAGGCAAACTTTTCCAACCTGGTGAAAAGGAAGAACGTGTGGCACAACCCGAGGGACATCCATCCAAGCCCTGCCGTTTGTTTGGTTAGAAAGCCTCTCTTTAAGCTGCCATGGAGAACTAAAAACCACTTTCTTCCAGTAAGACAGGTGGTGCAGGAGCAGAGATGCCTGGACACACTGGCCCAACGAGTTTGTTTTCCTTGTGCCATATGGTTCTTCCTGCAGGCGCTGTGCCAGGAGCCCCGTCAGAGCTGAGGGACTGGCAGAAGTGGCTGACAGGACAGGGCTTCCCAGCTCCTTTCACTCACTCCTCTGGCTTGGCAGACTCCCTGCCACCAGACTGTTGGAACTCTGGCTGCTGAGAAATTTAGACTTTGTGCCGACAGGCATTGACCCCCAAGAAAACACTGCATTGGACCTGAGGCCGTGGAGAAGGCTTCCAAAATTGAATGAGAGAACTGGGATTATGGGTGTGTAGCTTGAAAAAAAATGTGTAATAGCAAATGGGGGAAAACTTAGAGTTTAAGGTTTTAGAATATAGTAGTATATATATTAGAACATAGTAGTATATATATTATATATAGAGAGAGAGCAAGATGGAGGTTTTAGGATGGAGGTTAGTCTTCTTCACCTTCTTAATGAGTTTGGGTGGTATTTTGTAATTGGATAGAAAATTCTGCATTGTGGACCACGGGTGGTTATTGGGTTAAAAGTAAAAATAATGTAGGTGTCATTTCTTAACTGGACAGTTTATCCTTGAAAAGACCCTGTAGAGCTAGAGATACAGCCATTTTTCACCTTGTTAGTTAGAGAGCTGTAGAACTCATGGTTTGTGAGACTGTAATATAGATAAGAATTAATAAACATCTGAGTCTGAACATGAAACATCATCTCTCGAGCATCTAATCCAGACTCTGGCAGAAAAGAGGATAGAACTGTAGCACCAGGCTGCTCCCTGGGAGTGCATCAGGAGCCCAGCCAAAGCTGGCACTCCCTGGGAAGGGTCACATGGGCTGCAGCAGGAGCACAGCTTCCCACCTCTGCCCCATTCTTCTACCCCATTATAAATACCCCGTACTACGAGTGAGCTGGACCAACAAAAATTCATCTTCCATCGGCCACCCACTTCTAAATCCAGCAGTGACATTGAGACAACTCACTGGGCCCTGCTAAAATAGAAACAAACAAGAGATTCCAGCGGCCACGGAGCCAAGTTCCAGGGCACCAACGGAGTCATGACGTGGCAAATTAGCCTTGAATTCATCAGTGCTCAACTGCTCTATTTAGGACAGTCAACAGGGAGACAAAACCCCATCTCATCTCGCATTGTTTAACCCACACTGCCTCATGCACTTTGTTAGAGTCTCTCTGGGCTTTCCAGATTTCTTTGGAAGCCCAAGATCGAGTTTTTGTGAATCCTTATCTAATATCATGATGACAAGGGGTGCATGCAAAAAGCAAATGGGAAACAAAAAGAATACCAGGCTTGACTCATCAACAAGTTAGACCAGTGGTTCTAACCATGCCTTTCCATGCTGCTCATGGTCCTGTTCTCTATGCTGCTACTTTGATTTCAAACACTCCACGGAGCAGCATTTTTACCTTTAACAGCCTGAAATCCCTTGTTTATGAAAAATTAAAAGAATCCCTCTGAGTATGATGGGGAAAAAGCAGTAGGCACGAAACTCTAAACTTAAGCTTTTATGTAATGTTAGTTCAGCAGGAAAGCAGTACCTACGGGATAAAGGAGTTTACATTTGTTGATAAATAGGGGACTTATGCCAATAGAAGAAAAATTAAAACTAACTGGATGAAACAAAAATGGGACCCCCTGAGGTCCAGACATGAAATTTGTAGGTGCTACACCTCCTATTTATGGAGGTTTTCTGAATGCTCACAGTCTCGGTTAGAGAAGCAGCATGCACTTCAGCTGGACCTGCAGTGTATTAAATTTAAGAATCATTAGAGTTAAGCAAGCCAATTTTCACAAATGTTGAGCACCCATAGTACTCATTAGCTTCTCTATAAGCCAGAATGAGGCAGACTGGGGTGAGTGAAGAGCAAAGATGAATACAGCCTCTAGTTGCTCAATAATATGTATTTTCTTCCATGGAAAAACGCCGCTCGCTTAGTGTGGGCCTGATATTTCTGAGAGATTTTTAGCCTGATAGCCTGCTAACTTTCTCCCAAGGGAGAAATTCTTAAAATGCTTCTTCTCAAAGCAAATCCTGGCAAACAACTCTTCTTTCTCAAAACAATCTTTCTCCAGGTGGGGTTTTGCTTTTCTAGTTCTCAAAACATTTGAGCTGTTTCTCTGGTTTAACCAATAGCATTAGAGAGGTGTCGTTCCTATTCACCAATCATGTTAAGTCTGTATCAGAACATCTTATAAAAGTAGCAAAAACGAGACAATGAATTTTTTTCTATGCTCTTTGCCTTCTGAAATATTTATAGTCTCTCATCCTTTTTCGTGTGCTACAATGACAGCTTAGGGAACTCCTAACCCTCGGGTCAGTTCTCACTGCAGTCTGTCACCTCTCCTTCCCACCCTGCCAACATCCAACTCTTTGTAGAGCCACAAAGAAACTGTTAAATGACCTTGACGAAAAACATCTCCTTGAAAGGATTTCAGGTTCATCTCGACTTCTAGGCATTACATAAACACCGAGGTAGAAGCAAGTCTTAAATATAAGAGCTACAGGGAAAGTCAGTGGTCAGTCAGTAAACAATTTGATGCTGCCAGTGAATCAACAGGCAGAGCCTGCTGGCATCCTGCAGTGATAAAATGTGGCCCAATGAACACATGTGCTGTTGTGTGAGTAAATAAATCCAGTTCAATTTCAGGCTTGTGAAAAAAAAACCTAAAACAATCAAGGGATAACCAAAAAACCCGAACTAAAAACAACAACAACAATCCCAACGAAATAAAAATAAAAAAAAAAAATTAAAAAAAACACACAAAAAAACAAACCAAAACAAACAAACAAACAAACAACAACAAAAAACCACAAAACCCCCTTTTCAGCAGGGTGAGTTCCTGACAGCTTACTATGCAACTGATTTAATAACACTGCTGGTATAAAATGGATAAAAATGGTTAGAAAGCACTATTACTCTGTCAACAGCCACCTGAACTTAACAAGATAAAGTAACTATGAAACCACAGCCAGTTAAGCACCTTGGAAATAGTTTTTTCAGAAACTCAGTTTCTGGGTATTTTGTCTGACCACCACAAACAACTATGGGAATAAGGAAGCTTATCTTCATTCAGGAAAGAAATTTGCTTGTCTCTATCTTGTTCCAAGAAAAGCTTCCCAATTCTGTATCACAATTCTGTATAAACGCAGTAATCTGCTTCCAAGTCAATTCCACTTCCCTTGACTGTAGCACTTTCATCCATGCAGCCTTCAGATTTATTTTCACCCTCCAAAATAAAGGGAAGTCGTGCAGCTTCTCCACTGGCTGGAAAAAGAATTTGAACTTGACTGAGTAATGAAAAAATTCCTGTTAAGAAGAAAAATTAACTGACTTGTATTACAACAAGGATACAGTAATTTATAGATGAATGAGGGTGAATCTCTGTTTAAGATGCTCTCGAAACTGCATTATTTTGTTAATGCACTCAAAGCATTAGCAAGGAGTATACTGGAACATCTGGAAAATGGATTCTGTGATTGTGAAATCCAGTTTGTAAGCAGAAAAATCCCTCTTCTGGGAGAGAAAAGAAAATGGACAGCCAAAGCACTTCCAAAGGAGGAAGATGATGGCATTCTGCTTGCCTTCAAAATCAGCATAGGTGAATGAAAAGAGTTAAATAATCTGTGCTTCCAGCGTACTTAACAAGAAAAACATTGCCACCGAGTGAAGGCCAAGACACTTGTGCACTCCTGACAAGAGTCCTCCTAGACACAGAGAGGTACATGCAAACTTTGAGAATTAAAATAAGTCCCCCAGCTGAAGATGGCTTCCCTTGGTGTTGGCACTCAAGAGGAAAAAAAAAACACCAGCAATCACTTCTACAAAACAGGAACTGCTTTTTTTTAGTTTCACAGGAGTGGCTGAATCTCCCAGGTGTTCCAACTCCAGCTGGCACGGCGCAGTTCCATCAACAAAATGTGTGGACCATCTTTTATCACTGCTAGAACTGCCTGCACAAGCAAACTCTCCAAAATGCATTCAGATCATCCCTTAATGTGAAAACTGCCCAGTCCTTCAAAGCCATCTGGAAAACATCTCATATTAGGCAGTAAGGTCCAGACATCTACACTGGTCACATATTTGAATATCTGTCGTAAATAAGGCAGTATCATACCACTGTAATGCAAAGTCTAAGAAGTTTGGTATTAAATAGCTTATGTACTGCTGAAAGAACTAATATTAAAAACCACAAAGATAAAAAAACAAAACAAAACAACACAAAAAAAAAACAAAACTAGCTGCAGCTTCAGATCCTCTGGAAATGCCACCAGTCTTCAGTCTCCAAATCAACACAAGCACAGTAAAAAAAGGAACTAATTTGACCTGCATGTTTAGTGAGGAAGATGGAAAGCCAAGGATCAGATAACTTTCCAACACACCAAAATGTATCTGCAGAAACTGGTTTCTCACATAAACCAACATGAATGCTTGGTTTGCAGGCACGAGGCTGTCCAAGTGAAGTAGCTGTAGCATCACAGGAAAAGGACAAAAAAAGGCATCAGCTGTTGGTATGAGAAAAATCACAGGAACTACCCAAGACAGACAGGCTTGTGGTTTCCTTTGGGTTAGCAGAAATCATAGGAGTACTTTGGTGATGGCCTTAGAGTATTTGCCAGCAAATTACCACAACGATTTCCTCTTAAGAATAAAGTGTGTGCTCAGATTAGGATCCTACATCGCTAAAACAGGGAAGTTCTGTTATTGATTTTCATGGTTGTTAGAAAAAAATACAAACCAAATCCTTTGTAGCTGATCTCTTCTGGAGCAAAAACCTTACCAGAAGCCAAAAGGCAGAAGGCTTTGCAGCACCAAGCTAAATGAAAGTGCAGAGTGGTAACTTTTGGCAAATGCTGCCATTATAAACAGTGACCATGGTAACAAACAGGAGGATTTTTTTTTCCTCTAGATCCTGGGGGGGAAAAAAAATGGACATTTCTCTGTGTGTACATATCTTAGTCTTTTTATGTCATTGAAATGTTTGTGTGTCAGGATCTTGCTTTAGAACAGCTGCTTGCTTACTTAGGATGATGTATATTCCCATTGATTTCCTGCTAAAAAAGGAAACAACACACACACAATTCTTCTGTCTTTGTTTGTTGCCCAAAATGGAACACCTCTAAAACGAAACCTGAAGAAGTTTTCAGCTGACAAACAAGGGGCAAGAAGAGAAAGAGGATGCTACATAATGAACATATAACAAAATGGTAATTGTCTTTTGATGTGTTATTTCTGGCCAGGTTTTCTTCCAAGTACATCTGTCTAGGAACCACAATTAAATTACTTTACTCTGCAGCTAGCATGGGGGCTGTGGTAAAAAAGAAAATCAGCCACTAAAAATGCTGATAGCTAAAAACGTCTTCTTTGGGAAAGTGAGAGTCAACTTTTTAAAAAAGATTACAAGGCTACAAGTATTTACCAAGTTATAAATCACTTTTCAAGCATACTGTGGCACAGGAAAATCTTCTGTGATGAAAACAGTGTCTAGATTATGTACTAAAGTGGCACCACATTACTCAAAACAACACTTGTCATGCAAAACTGAGACCTTTGAAATCTCAGCACCACTTCAATCTCTGTTCAGCAGAGCTGCCTGGACTAACTCACTGGTTAAAACCAGGTCCTGTTTGCCTTCCTTAAAGATGTGGATGACATAACTGAGTAAAATTTCCAGCTTTAATCTTGGATCATAGGCTTTTGCATCACTGTGCTTTATATTTAAGGTTTAAGATACACACAGTGCTCCCACCTTATTCAGGCATTTCTAGTTTGCCTACACACAAGCATCAGAATAATTTTGATTGGCAGGGACCTCCGGAGGTCATCCAGTCCAACCCCCTGCTCTAAGAAGAATCAGATGTCAACGGGAAATACAAGAAAAAAGCATTCTTACTGAAACAATTTCTTTATGAAGTCCTCACAAAAAGAGGGCTTGGAGTGATTTAACCCCTTGTTTGGAGAAATGCCAACAACCTGCTGGAAGCCTGACTGTTTCTGCTGGATTATGGAGCAGCCAGTGCACAGGAAGGGTTGCAAACCACAGATCTCTTTCTCTGGTCAGTGAGGAGCCCCACTAGGACACAACTATTAGGTACCCATCAGACATCCCATTCTCAGCCACCAAAAAATCCCACCAACTACACTGGAGTCAGATGAGCATATTTGTGTTCTGAGTGTATAAAATAAAAGCTAATGTCATGATTTCCTCGTGAAAGTCCACTTTGAAGACAACTCTACCAGATACTCATTGGTCTTGTGTAATATCTACCACACCCTTCAATAAAACTTCCCAAGAGCAAGCACAGAACAGCCCCTTCAAACTCACCACAGTCTATCTGTGAGTCACTCCTAAGAGTAAGCATATTCTTACTGAAATCAGGATATCTTACAATTCTGAATCAACAATACATTTTCATTATTCTGTACCCCCCTGCAATGAGCCACTGTTTTCAGATGCAAAAAATCCTGTGTTCTTGAGCACTGTGTTTCACAGTGTTTAATAAAAAAGTGTATGTGGGAAAGCTTTGTGACCTAGAAAGGAGATGTACTGTATGAATGATGCACCAAGCCCAGAGAGTAAGACGTCATTATTCTATTTATATCTATAGGCAGAGGAAAAATGAATCCAGTAAAAAGATGAAATACTTCATGCACTGCAGGAATTTTTATTTACATGAACAGATTTAAAAAAAAAATCCAAAAGGCAAAAAAAAAAAAAAACCCCAGTACCCAAACACAAAGAGTAACATCCTTGTGGTACAAAGAAAAAATAATTAAAATTGATCAAATCTCAGTCCTGGACAATTTGTTCTCTTGTGTATTTAGTTTGTCACATTGTCTCCAGTTGTCTGACATGAAGCAAAAATATTTCAAATCTGTGATTTATAAGTTATCAAACCCATTTAAAAATTTGTTCAACTGTTTCAAACAATCTCACAAGATACTTAGAAATATAGTGCTTTTTTTCTTTTTTAAGAAACACCTATTTTCTTTCCTGTCCTGTGGCTGCACATCCCCACGGGCATGTGAGCCAGAGACACCAGCACAACAGAGGTGCCAGACCAAATCACCACCCTGGGCAGTTCATGGAGTGGCTCTCAAGGGTTTGCAGAACACACTGCAGATTCCACACCTGTGATTTCATTTCAATCCAGATTAGATAAAGTGCAAGAAGGAAGGAAAGGGTAACCCATCATTCCCAGGATGTCACAATGTCCTAGGACATCGCTGGAGTCCATTTGTAAGAAGTAATTGTCACAATAACAAGCATCTCTCTGTCTTATCCCTGCTCTTCATTTAAACCTTAATTCACACAAGTAACAACCCTAGTGAACTGCTTCTCCCATTTTCACAGCGTTCTGAAAAATCACTGGCAAGCACAGGAGAGCTGAGGGATCCACTCAAGCACATTTAACCTACATACAAAGAACGAAGGGAGCTATTTCAGCCCTGCCTTCCAAAAAAAAAAAAAAAGGGAAAAGAAAAAAGAAACACATGCAAAATCAATTACCAATTACCAATTCTTCAATTCATAGCCTCTGGATCTAACAGCTGTAGCTCACAGACTCCCTCACATCACATGTTTATATGACAGCCCTTGTACGCGTTTTAGTCATGGAAAAAACAAAACCTTTGATGGCCATTTCAGTTGTCATCAAACCAACCAGAACCTGCTTCCATTCTGCATTTCCTTCTCTGTACTCCCCACAGACTCACAGCAGGCTCTGGAAGATACACCCTCAGACTACCTTTCCTAGAGGACTTCTGATTTGCAATGAAATGAGAAGCTGCCATGGTTTTTAGAAGGACGTTTCTGACACACACCTGCAAAACATTCCCCCCTCTTCTAAGCAAGAGAAGCAGGTTCTCTTGGCAGGCTAAAGCTGACACAAGTAATGAGTAGGTCTAAGCTCTGGAAAGAATGAAAGAAGGGATCCACCAGTAACCTACTGAAACATAACTAACCAGCCACAAAGGAGTAACACTCACAGTGTAGAGGCACTACCCGAGAAGGGACACAATTTTCTAGTGCTTCACCATAATGAAAATTCCAGTAAACAGTGCTATTTGCCCTTTTTGGCAGCCATCAACAGGCTGTCTTAATGCTTGCAAATGTTCTGTAGCTTCAAATACAGCTGACAGAATCACAGGAAGGGAACTCAGGAGGACATCTTGTCCAACTCCCCAATTTTTAGTTGTAATGAACACCAGACCAATTTTACAGCAGCTGACTCTAATCCTATATCCATTAATGTAACCAACATCAGCTCCTCACAATGAAAGCAAGGAACACGGACCTGACCAAAGGAGTTAAACACTCAGCTTGATATGTTTCCAACAGAACAAAATCTGTTCTTCATCGATTTTTCTCACCTTTGATTTGCCGGCGTTTTTTGAGCGGAAACTGTTGTGTGTTTCGCGTGCCGGCAGAGCCCCGGCTGGAGGCTGCCAGCTCTGCACCCAGCCATGTGTTGTGTTCGGCATGCTGGAAAATGTTTGGGACAGGCAGACCTAGGAGTGCCAGCTCATGGCTGTGGAAAATTACCAAATGGTTACTGAGGAGAAAACTTGGATAAATCGCCAATTGTTCGCCGAGCGTTTTAGTCTTGTGTCCCCTTTTTCACTGAGTGTCTCTGTCTTCTCTTACCAAAATGCAGCTTTAGAGTTAGGACATTTTGTACTTTTCCCCCCATATTACTAATTACTGCCACCAAGCCATGAAGAACTACCCCACACTAAGTAATTTTTCCTTCTTTTACATCATTGCATTCTTTGGTTGGCTAGAGTCCTTTATTGAAAAAGAAGTGACGAGGTTTAGTTGTTTCTTATATCTGGCTTATATACACACAAAACCAAACCAGACATCATGCTATTCATGACAGGTTTACTTTACTCAAGCAATGATGTTAGCAAGTCCAGCTTTACTATTTTATTTTTTTTTTCAATTCATCAAGTTTCAAAGCCAAACAACTTTTTTTAGTGAGAAGCAGCTTAGGACTACATGTAAACAGCAGCGTGAAAATAGGTCAGATTTTGACAAGTCTCTGAGTTACCTCACTAAGTCTGTGAGGAAATTGGAGATTTTCTGGGAAACTTATCCACATCATGTTTCCATTACTGAACAAATAATAAAATTATGAAAGCAGGAAGGAGGTTTTTCACTGTAGCCTACTGTATGTGTTTCTTTGTCTCCCATTAAATTTCCAACGCTATGCATACTTCTCAGTCCAATTATTGCTAGAATAAGAAACCCCATATTTGATTTTTCTTAGTTTATATGCACAGTATTACAAATCATATGCTGTCATAGCAAACCAACAGACAAGTCACCATGAAATCTAAGTTGTTTGCTTTGGGTTTTCTTCAACAAGCCAATCAATACCCATTACAGCAAAATAATTTATTTTTCAAGGAAACGTAAGTGGCAAAGTCTAAATGTTCAACCTCTTGTGTTTTTAAACTGAGATAGCTGATACAGGCACATATGAAGTCACAAATTACAGGAATGCTTTTAAGAAAGCATCTGGGAATGAGTAACTTTGGTACAAATTGAGCACATGGGAAGATCCCCTGACCTACCAGGAGGACATGCTAGAAAACATCTGGCTCAACTTCACCATTTGTGGAATTCCACAGGAGCACAAGCAGAAATGTGTCCCCTGTCTACAGCAACCAAACTGTGTTACCACTTCCAGGACTGATTCATTCAAGTGAAGACATGAAAACAAAGCAAGAAGTCCTTTTAGGATATGCAAAACAGGCCAACGTCTGAAAGGTAAACAGAGCCAAGAGCTGAAGTGGGGCTTCAAATTTCCCCTCCATGGGCTCTATCCAAGAAGGGTCACATTCCACAAATCCCTGCTAACAGGTGCTCAAAGGCCAGCCAGCAAACAGAGCTCACTGAAATCACTGCAGGCCTTCACTTTTTACTGCTGGGCTCAACACTTCAACACAGTTAAGAGCTCTTAAGAGCTCATCTGGTTTAAGGCCAAAGTATCCAGTGTTTTACTCAATCATGTCAATAAAAAGGATTATCAACCACCTACTTAACACACTCTTTTGCAGTGTTCCCATCCCTCTGACTGCTCACCTATTTGTGTCGAAGATAACCTGCTTTACAATACATGCAAGTTAATGATTCTCTCCAGTGTACAAGGTGTACACCACGTGCTTGGCAGAGATAAAGGCCCTGTGTGCCCCATAAAGCTTGCCATCAAAGCAGTCACATTAAAGAAATTAACACATAAAAGAAATTAACTCTAAATAAGGGAAATATGGAAAGTTAAAATAGCAATTTTTTGAGCCCCTCCTTCACACAAAACTTAAATACCTCTGCAGAAATATGAGGAGAATGTGTTATAATTTTTTTTTTTTTTTGTACTGGCAATTTTAACCAAATCCAGAGTAAAAGCAAGCAAGGCCTGAACCACACACAGTATTCCAAGCAAATCTCATCAGAGCAGATTGGGAATGGAAGTGTGCCAGCTGATCTTCAGAAGCACAGCATACATGCACTTTTGTATGACCTTCACAGACACTGCCACAGGCTCTACACCTTCAAAAATTCAAACAGTTCCCAAGGACAGAAATGTCAGTGTTCACACTTCTTTTGTGGTGGTTTTGTAATGGGAGACCTTTAATTTACTTCAGATTTTTTTGGCTTCTCCCACATTTCAAGAACCTTGCTGTTTGAATAAAGCAGGATCAAATTTGATTTAAAACCCTCCATTTCTTGGCCTGCTGCCATTTGAAATGAGGCATCTTCTATTTTATATGGAATGAATGCAAACCAGTCTCATGAAGATCTTCTCCATTCTTTGAACAACCACCAGTGAAACTCACGTCTGCATCTTTTTGGTCCTGATATGTAATCTGAGATCAAGCTGGACATCTCTGAATTAATTCAACTTTCAGTGCTTGTAACTCTAAATAAGTTTTACAATAGCTGAGGCTCTCTCTCAAAAATACCCATCAGTGGCCATCTCAGAACTACATCAAAACCTTCCCTTACACTTGGAGAAGAAAATAAAGCAAATCAGACCAAATCCACTAGGTATACCTGTGAATGGTGGAAAGAGAGCTTGAAACTCAAAAACCCTAAAGATTTGGTGGTTTTTGTTGGTTTTTGTTTGTTTGTTTATTTTTTTGAGAGGTGCATTCATTTATATAAACTCATAGAATCATATATTCTAATTTGGAAGGGACCACTAAGGATCACTCAAGTCCAGCCCCTGGCCTGGCACAGGACACCCCAAAAATCCTACCATGTGCCTGAGAGAGCTGTCCAAACATTTCTTGAACTCTGTCAGGCTTGAGGCTGTGACCACTTCCCTGGGGAGCCTGTTCCAGTGCCCAACCACCCTCTGTGTGAGAAATCTTTTCCTAATAACTTCACTTATTATCATGATTTTCAAATTCCTCTCCGAGCTCTAAGATGTGTCATTGGCCTAGAGTTTCTTGGCTTTTAACACTGTAGTTCTGCAGATTTGAGTTCTGATACATGAAGGTTGTGTATGATTACTCACGCATAAAAGTGAAATTAATCCAAGCTGCTCCAATTAGAGACTGTAATTCCAGTAGAGGGAGAAGTCATTAAGTCCCAGATTCAAGGGCATCCCTTTGGGGAACTTCCATAAACTTTAACTACAGGGGCAATAAACACAGAGTGACAGCTCACATTAACTGAAATAATAAAAACAGTGAGGTCATTTCTCTAGAATGCTTATCAAAATTTTATCTCAAGTAAATGATTTATAGTACCAGATAGTATCCATCAGGGCTACTCCTCTTTCTGCTTCAGACATTGTCTTAAGAGGAGATACCTTTCAAACAGAAGAGACAATCTTCCCTCAATTTGTCAATTGTCTCCAATAGATATGATAAGATAATGTTGCAAACAAACACCGACTGTTTATTTCCACTCTGGGGGACTCAATGCACGTCTACATGCAAAGAACATTTTTATTTACCTTCTTCACTGGTCTGGCCATACAGAGATCAGAAGCCACAACCTGCTGTCCTGGACACTTCCAGCACTACTACAGGCTCTTGAAGAACTGTTTCATTCAACCCAGAGATGGTGGGAATGTTACCCTTTCCAGGCAGCAAAGGGAAATCGAGCACAAGCAGTCTGTAAAAGACTTCAAAAACTGAAGCCTGGATTCAGAAGAACCCTAAGGTACTTGTCTCAACATTGAAATGACCTGGGCCACTGACTTCAACCACAACACTGAACTGGATTTCCTCAATTTGTGCAATGCTCAAAACTCCAGATTATTTTGACAGGAACTCTGGGTGACTCAGGAATGCTCCTCCTCAGTAGCAGTCACGTAAATTTACCAGGCGTTAATCTTTCCTTGTCTAGGATGAAGCCTGTCATGTGATACTGCCACCAAAGCTACTACTCCAAAGTAAACTCTGTCATTTGCACAAGCTAACACCTTAGCCTGTTTATTTACATTTTTCTTTAATGACTGCTGTGTCTAAAATTCTATAGGCGAAGAAATTTTAAAATACCAAACAAAAAGAACAAAACCCCAAATGCTGCACTGTACTTCCTTATCTTCTTCTCTCTTGTCCATTGCACTTGACCATGAGGAAAAAGGAGAGCTCTATTCCAAATCAGGGGAGAGAGGAACAGAGAGGTTAGGAGATACACCCACATCCTGCAGTTAGTCATTGCAGAAACAGCGTGAGAACCTGGATGTGAATATTAAAACATTCACTAATTAAAACATTCAAATGCCCACACATTTTTTTTCCTTCTGATGTTCTTCATTATTGACACTATATGTGAAGCTGCACTTAGCAGCCCTTGTGGGTGGGCATAGGTCATCCTCTGCTTCTGTATATTCTATTTTCCCCAAGAGAGGCTTATGCAATATCCTGATGTTCAAACAATAATGGAGTCATGGAAAATGTGCTCTCGCATGAAAACTTTAGGAGGGGGATGGGATGAGATGGAGAGCTGTCCCATTATACTTAAAGGTTTCAATTTAAACCAGCTGTACAATAAATAACTTCCTGCACTTTGCCACAAAGACACTGCAAGGATACTCTCTGAAAACAAATATTTTTTGGGTCAAGTGTGTATATCCACTACAATGATAACACTGCGAGTACTTCCTGCAAGCTTTGCAACAGCCACATGGGATTCTGCACAACCTCATCATTTTCCAGTGTTGTTCTACTTCAGCAGGACCTGGCTTTCTGTCTCTCACCATAACATTTCACCCTGCTCAAGTTGCTCTCCTTGATGTTAAGAGAGAGGGCTTCCCTAGGGAAACCTGTTTGCAATCTCCTGTCCTTGTGCCTGTGGGAAAGCCCCAGCCTGACCCCATGACCACAGTACACGTCCATGCCTAGTCCATACAGATGTTTCCATGTGAAATTCAGGATGAGGTCATCTCAGGCTTTTCCCTTCAGCTGTGAAATGGAGGGAACTTAATGGAGTCCCTTTCTCTTGCCTTCACCCATCCATCTTTTCCCATAACTGGTAGGAAATCAGTTCCTTTCACTTTTCTATATCCTGTGAAAAATTTGTCTCTAGCAGGCTCAAAGTCTTAGAGGTCAGGGCAAAACACATATTTATACAAGGAACAAAAAAATGGAATTTGTGTGACCAGAAGAAACCCAGCTAAAAACAAATACTTCATGGTCCATCACCATAAATTGAATGCTTTGTGCCGTATAAAGACACCCACGACCAAAACTCACCAGCAAGACACCATGATGCACACAAATTATGCAGAATTTTTATTTGTTTTCAGATATTTTAAATAGTTAAAGATAACTACTACACATTTCTGTTGTATTAGATAATGTGAAGCATGGTCTGGGTTCTTTATTTCTGCATGGAACCACTTAAAGTATGATAAGCTGTGACCTAACACAAATCTTTTGGTATTTCATATTTTCCCCATAGAAGTTTTGATGCCAACTGAAAGGTAACAATGGGGAAATATCTGTTTTCATTTTCAAGTAAAGTTTTCAGTGACAATAGCCTAGGAAAAGCTTGAGAAATGTACTAGGAAAAAACTCACAACAAACCAAACCACAAACAAAACTAAAACTCATAAGACAAATACAAAACAATGTTTTATATTAACAGATATATACAGTCTGATATCAACATATACACTCTAACATAAAGGTTTCTTTCTTTTTAACTTGGGGATGACATGGCTCATTCAGAAAGCTGTCACAATAACTCATAACATATTTGGCTGAAAGAGTATGTCTGTATTTCTTTGCTATAAAACTTTTTGTGCTGGTTTTGAAATTTCCCATAAAATTTTCCCAGCCAAGGCAGCGGGCAAACATGCCTGATCAAACAACCACACAAAATATACATTGTATATCCAACCTGAATGCATCTGCCAAGTCTTTGGGGCTTCAACAGCTTTAGCTTTGACAAATTGACTTCTCCTCCTCAAAATCCTTTGTTTACCGTGGAGAGTAAACTTACATAGAGCATCATTGCCAAAGACAAGCCTTGCTGGCACAGAACAAATATTTTCTAGCTTCTGTGGTGGCAGGAGGATGCTCTGCTAGAAGATATCAGGCATGTATGACCTCTAATGACCCAAAACAGCTGTGCAAGGCTTGCACCTCAGAGGCCACATTCCCTCTGGACTTCTTACCTTGATCCACAAAAGCACGGCAAATTGTTGCTGGTCCAGGCAGCTCAGCTGTTCAAGACATCACAGTGAAGAAATGTACCATTAAATTACTTTTCCATGCACAGTTTATAGGTGCTGGTAGTCCATGCTGAGCTGGAAGAAAATGGGGGGATTTTTCCTTATGAGCTTTGTGCAAGCAGCTTGTGCGAGCACTAGACAAACACCATACAGGCTATGGCAAGAGAGCAAGGATGCTGAAATAAAAGCATCACTTCTTTTCTGTTGTCACATGCTCTGTGACCATGGAACTTCACCACAAAGTCAGTCTCTGTCTAAACTGATGTTTTAAACCCATTGTTTGCTATTTTTATTTTATGGAATGTTGGGAGGAGGGGAAAAAAGATTCCCTTCCGTAAGGTGATCATCACCTTACCTTCCTTTGAAATCCAGCATGTAGAATATTTTCTTGAAGGAGCAGGTCACTAGAAACCCTTCAATGATCCTGCTACACTAGTCAGATGCCTTTTATGTTTAGGGTATTTTTAAAAGAGCTTCTATAAGTAGAATATAAATAGAAAGCAAAATCCAATGGCAGCTACAAAACTCGTCAGCACAAAGACTAAAATGATCTCCACAGTACATGGCTTTAAGTAACCTCATAAATGTCAACATCTGCCCTCTTGCTCAGTTTCTGCTCTCTATCCAAAACCACCATCAATATTCTCTGCAACCTGTAACTCCACAGATTTTCTAGCATTATCATAATGAAAACAGCTATTGGAGACTTCCCTGTTATTCATTAAAAATCATAACCCACCAGTTGTTAAGATTACTTGAAACAGCAAATTTACAGAAAGTCCTTCATTTGCTTTTAGCAATGATCTCAGCATCCCAGGCAGACACTGAAGTCCTGGGGTCTGACTGCTTCAGTGCAATGAGCTCCAGGAACCTTCAGATTCCTTTCTGAAGGGATTCAGTGTGCTGGCACTCACAGTCCCCTGCCCGGGGTTTAGTGTGATTATTTAGAATAAACCAGAGCTGCCTCTGGGCAATCTCCAAGGCTTTGCCCCTGCCTTAGCCCAGACTCTCCTGGTCTCCCCAGCACCTGAGCCTCTCTGGCCATGGATCCCTGGACACACACCTACCAGTGGTTTTCCCCTTTAGTCAGTCTCTCTCATCTGAGGTGAATTTTCTACCAGAGAAGCCATTAACACATTAAAATTGACTTATCCTGACCAAATCCTGATGTCAAAATGGACCAGGTTTGCTGGCAAAGCATGAAGATAAACAGACACAAAACAATCAGCATAACAATGGTGCTTTTCATTCCTGTTTGATAAAGTTTTCAAATCAACACATCAAGTGCTCAGCATAGCAAACATCTGCAGGCAGCCAGGAGCAGGAACATACCTGTATTTTTGTGGAATTTTCCTCAGAGCATTGCAACAGCACTCACACATAGGACAGAAATCACTTCACGACTGGATATAACAAATCATTTATCAAACATGCAAAAAGAAGTTAATCTGACAAGATGAGCATTCTCTCCAGCTTCTTTACTTTCTTCCCCCCATGCAATCTCCACGTTTTTCCTCAGTTGTGCTTAAAACCCTCCGCTTTAAAAACGCTGTGAGCATAAGAGTGTATTTTTTATCTCTTCCCTTGCTGAAACTGAAGCCTGTGGTGAAGTGGGAAGAAGTGTTGATTATTAATTCACTGCCCCACACACAGAGGGATCAATTATCACCTTTGGATAAGCAGAGATGTTACAGAGAGACAGAGGGAGTGTGTGTTTGTGTTCTGTGTGTATGAACACACACACACATATATGGTAACAACTGGTTTTCCACTTTTCAAACTATTTGCTTTGAGACTGGAACATTCTGATCCTGGCAAAATGACGCAATTTATTAGTGGCAAGAAGTGACTCAGTGCCTTGCACTATTTTAGAAAGCCAGAAAAGAGGACTGCTAACTCTGCTACTTCCAATTCACACACACTTCCAAAATCAAACTTTATTATGGAAAAAAAAAGGAAAAAAAAAATAGAAGTACAATGGAAAAAACCTTCAAAATAACTCATAAGAAAGTACAAAGAACACTACAGAGCTTTCAATTTGTTTTTTCTTAAAATGACCAGGAATGAGAAAACGCCTGATCAACTATTTATTCTAATTAGTTCTGCTTTTAAAAAAAGACCACGAGACATCAGAAAGAAAAGTTTACAAAAAGTCTCCAGGTTTTCTCCATCCATAGCTCTTCCAATAAGCTAGAAAAAGATCAATTTAA
Organism: Nicator chloris; assembly: GCA_013400495.1. NCBI lineage: Eukaryota > Metazoa > Chordata > Aves > Passeriformes > Pycnonotidae > Nicator > Nicator chloris. The sequence goes on from WAAE01026611.1 coordinate 139,977, forward strand.
CCCAACTGTACATCCATGTTTCATACAAAAGTTATTTCCCTGAGATATTTTGTGTGAGCACCAGAAAGAGTGAAGAGTTGTCTCCTCCAGGAAGCAGTAGTTTCTGAAAACTGTGTTGCATCACTGGCAGAGCACACACTGTATCAGGGCAAAAAGAACATCCCAAAGGCTACTCTAGATTTGCAAAAGTAAAGGTGGGAAGTCTTCAGTTTACTTTACTGTCAATCCTATTTCTCCATACCCACAGTTTTGTCTGGTTAAACAAAACTTCAGGGGAAGCATTTTACTTTATGCATATATGGAAAATACAGATAAATTTATATATGAAGGCTCTTTGACACAGTGGTCACAGCTTTGTAGAGAGCTACGAGACACAGCTTCCATTTTGAGCAAGAAGTGTAACTTATTTCACCTCTCAGCTGGCTTATCCCCAAAGTGGGACTCCTGGTACCTATGAATTTTGAAAAGAAGGTTTGAAAAAATGTGAAGAAAGCACTTTTCTGGATGTGACACTCCAGCTCTACCAGCCAAGCCTTCTAATACAACTCCCAAACACCAAAAGGAGGTTTTGATAGCACAGTTTATGACAGGTTTGTAAAGTGAAACAGGCTATGTTAAATACAGGCATGTTTAACTTAATCACCACACATAGAGGATTATAAAAGTTACTAAAGAAGAAAATAAATTTCCATCCCATAATTCTGAAAAATTGTGGCACAGGTTTAGCTGTAAAGTTATTAAAGCAGTTTGAATATTGTTTATTAAAGAAAAAAAGGAAAGAAAACAAAAAAAGAAAAGAAAAAAAAAAGAGGGGGGGCTTAGCATTTGACATTTATTAGAGAATACAATAATGTCATACTGTATCTGTGTCATGCTGAGTCTCTGAGCCCTTATGCACACAATCAACACAGAGATGCAGGCATAACACCCAGAGAGAGCAAGAGACTCCTCTCCTACCTCTGTAGCAAGTATTGAAAATATCAGCTAAGCATTTCTCTGACAGCTATTTCCACAATTGCCATTTTCATGTGGATTTTAGAATCCAGAAGAGATGGTTTTTGTTTTGAAGCCAGAGTAGTCTACATAATCCTGTAATTTCACGTAGTGTAGTTTCTGAGTTCACAACAGTGTCAATGTCATATGCAAGCTCTACTACAACAAAACTCCCTGTAATCATGTTTGGTAACTGTTTATGAAGAAAGAGAAACCAAAGTATGCCTAGAGAGAAGGAAAAATTAGGAGTAAGATGATTAAAATAGAGATGGAAAAAAAACCCCCAAACCGAAGGCTTGGGAAAAAAAAAACGAGAGAGGATTATTGTCTTACTTAAGTGATCCCCTGTATTGAAAAGAGATTGCAATCAGAAATCTGCCACTTATCCAACAAATTAGCCTGACTTTCAAAGGCATCCTTCAGCAGATGTGTGCCTTGGAGTAATCAGTGCACCCATTACATGGAAAGCCATTTATTGCAGGAAGCAGGATTAGACTGAATCAAGGAAACAAAAAAAAACTCTCCGTCAAAAAAACCCTAATTAAAATCAGGCAATGTATTTTTCAGACAAAAGTATTTTCAACCTGAAGCATTGTCTGGTGTGGAATGTTGAGAATGACTGGAGGAGTAGAATTCAAGGATCTCTACATCTTTTTTTCCAGTTTAAGCCTGAAGGTTTGTGAGCAAGATGACACACTCCCCAGAAGAGACAAGGAGTGTGCTTTATGTCACCTTCAGTGTCAGCCTCTGACTTTATAAATACACCACACAACATAAAAACTTGGTTTTTCACCAGCCAGGGAGGATGAGGGGTTTATTCTCCAGACCTGCCATTGGCTTTGGAACATCACACCCTCTTCTTCCTCTCTTCTCCTCAGGGAAAGTCATGAGGTCAGAGCTGTCTGGGCCCTACAAATGGCTCTTCAGCTCCCTAAAACTGATCTGAGGACTAAGTCACAGACTAGGAATGCAAAAACACTCATCCATACTGGTAGAGAGGAAAAACAAAAATAAAACAAAACAAAACCACCAGAGAGACACACTTTCAATTGTAGTGTCTCATTCTCCCATTCACCATCAGTGACGTAATGGTTGAAAGAAATTTATGGGAAATGCCTCTCCCTCCCATTCTAAACTGCAGCACTGATTCACCTGCAGAACCCTGCAAGGTCATTTAACCTCTCCCTTTGTTTTAACCAGCTGTAATGGGAGGATGAAGATCCACATCATCTGAGGTTTGAAGAAGCTTCTTTGAACAAAGATGCTTTGAAGCGTAAGCAAGCAACAGAAACAACACAAAGCACAAGTATACAGTCATGAATCAGCTACTACAAAACAAAATATTTTTCTTTAAGAAAAAAACAAAGACAAAATCTGAAGGTCAGATTTCTAAGAAGCAGCAAAAGAAGTTAACTCAGATTTTACCATATCTGATTATATTTGGGATGCTCTGAAAAGGAACTTCACTAAACATGTTTACAAACAAAGAAAAACACTGTTCCAAAAATGCAAAATTTCACAAAAAATGTACATTTATAACAAGGTTCAAATCTTTCAGATTTTTTAACGTTTTAAGTCTAGTTTCTCTAATATATGGGCATTTTTGGCCATTCCTACTACTTTGTGATCATTTGCTCAAACATTCATCAAAGACAGGTATTGAACATGGGAACCCCTCTCCTGCATGTCAAATATGCCCTAAAAATCCTAAATGGCTTAGCACAGACATACAAATGCATAAGAGAAAGTAATATGAGCTTTTGGACGTTTGACACAGTTTGGAAACGATCACCGCTTTTTTCAGCTGGTTTCTGTTCTTTCCATTGACCTCCTCAATGTCCTGCCTCCCCAGCTTTTGGCTTCTCTGGTTAAAGAATGAATCCCAGGCATTCTCTGCTCCTACACACCCCCTTTTATTTAGCAATACATTTGAATGAAAGGATGAGCAGCACAGGATGAACATCTTGTCTAAGCCACAGTGTTATTTCAGTGCTCCCAAAAACACTAAAGAGCAGAGCCATGATCTTAGCAGTTACTGTAGGATAGTTTTTCCCTGACTTGAAGAATAAGATGAAATGCATCCATAATCAATATGTTTCATCCTTTACATGGTTGCCATCTTCTTGTGATTTACAATGCTGGTCATTCAACCATTAGCCACAGACATTCCCAGAACATCCAGCATCTGAAATAACACGGAACAGCTCTGTTTACCTCAAACTCCATTAAATCTATTGTGCTAAACAGGACTGGAAGCAAAGGAAAGACTGTAAAAATGTAGGCAGAAGCACTTAGTTTTATTGCCAATTCAGAGATTAATGAATTCCAAAATTCACCTAATCTGGAGTGTACCACTGTAACAAACTCTACCCTGCACATACAATGACATGTGCTTACCCCAAGGCTTTGCTTCAGAGCCCTTTGCTTATTTATCAACATGTTGCACCCCTTATCATTAAAGTATATACATTACAATCTGACCTATTCCCAGGAGTGCATTTTGCACTTTATTATAATTATACATTTCTAAGAATTCAGTTTCTCAGTTCCAGTTAAGAGGGAGTTTTCATAGTCTCACCTGTATTCTTGCCCTGGCCTCTGCAAACCAGTGTCTAAACTATCATCTGGTACTCTTGAAACTGTGACACTCCAACCTGTTCCTAACTTCTCTCCTAACAATGAAGCAGCAATAGGTCTCGACAAGAGCCCACTTAAATTTTACCACCTAACTCCATGTGAGGAAAAAAAAAAAAGCCTTTTTTTTTTTTTATTTTTTTTTGTTTTGGTTCTGTTCAGTCCCTTAATGGCTCTCATTAATTGCCAGGGTCCTACCTTCCAATTGAGCAGCTCTGGTGTTTAACAACACACACAATTAGCTGGCCCTGTTACTGTTTATCTCGGAGGCAGGCACGGAAATTTCCAAGTGCGTGGTGTCTGATGTGCCCATTAGAAGGAGGAGAGAGGACATTAGTCTTTGTGACATATGGTATTCAGATGCATCCCACTGACACAGAACACAAACGGCCCCGGGGCGCTGATGGCCAACACGTAACTTCTGAAGCCATCACGGTCCAGCTGTCCACCAATTTATCATTGTCTTACAAGAGCCATGTGTATCCACTCACTCCTGTTAACCATCATCTCAAAGGGGCTGGCGTGTCACTACCAAAGGGACAGTCAATAAAACTGTCAGTGCACTCCACAGCTTTTCCCGTGCTGAGCGCGGAGTTGCGCGCCGGGTTGGGTGGGAATCAGCAGAAGGAATTCTGCGTGCCTGCCTCTCTCTGTGCCCACACTCAAATGCACATCTGGGAGCAAACGTTACAAAAAACTTCATTGGAGGCAATTAAAAATGAGAGCCAAATGAAACTCTTACCTCTCATTTTGCCTCCGTGCTTTGCAAATCCTCTCAAACCCCTGGTAACAATGTACATGAAAATAGATGCAAATGCAAGCAGAAGAACCAGGAAATAATTGACTGTCTGATTACCGTTGTCTGCTCCTATGAGAGCTCATTTGGAAATTATGAGGAACTGCAAACAAGCTGTATAGCTCTATAAATGCATTTAAAATCAACACATTTTGAGGGGGTGAGGGGAGAAATACATTGCATCACATTTTCTGCACCATTGTTCCTTTTAACTCTTTTTTTGAGCTTAATAAATGTACTACTTCACCTATTTTGAGTTTGATAGAAGACATTCAAGTCAGAGATGAATATTTTTGCTGCTGCACTTAAGAAAAGTGAAAAATCTTGCTGTCAGATTCTGGCATGGCTTGTATTTCTTGTTTACCTTAATCTATATCTTAACAAGCCCAATTTCCTTTCAGCTATGTACTGAAATACTGGTGTGATTGACATGGGAAAATGACTCATGTCCAGCTGCAAAACTGCTTAGAAGATGCATGAAGCACTGCCCCTAAACCAAAACAATCTCTCCTACCAAGGAAAGGTGTGCCTGTATTTCCAGACCCATTGGCCCTGGCCTTCTAAAGACACCAGACCTGTGCAAAGCAATTGAAGAGGATCTTCCCAAGATCCACCTTCTGAATACAGCTGGGTATTTTTAATACCAGTTTGTCAGGACAAAACAGAACTAGGTTAATACCAATATAGAATGGAATAACAGGATTTTTTAAATCCCCTTAGGCCAATAAAGAGCTGTCACTAGGAACACCAAAAAAAAAAAGAAAAAAGAAACATTCCAGTTGAAACATCTTTCCTCCCATGCTCAGTGCTTATGCAAGATGTATTATATTAATAATTTAAAAAGAATAGAGTATTTAGGATTCCTGCCTCTTTCTGTCCAGCTACCCCAAGCCCCAGTCTCCCATAAGCAGGTAAAAATTCATAAATTATTCCATAACCAGTCCACCAAGCCATTTTGTTAGAGAGGCTGAAGGGCCAAGAATGCTGCTTTAAGTGTCAAAGATCAGATATGGGAATAAAAGATAATGCTAGTTACTTCTGTACAGTATTTTAACATTAGGTAAAAAAAATGGAGTGGAACCCTAAGTTCTTGCACAAGAGTCTATCCGAGAAGGAAAAGCAAACAAACAAACAAACAAAATTCTGGAAGTTAAATACCAAATATTGAAAGCAGTTAAAGAAAATAAGTTTATCTGAAGTTCACATAGAAACAGAGAAAAAGAAAAGTTATTTTGGAAACATACACAAACAAATTTAGATTTAAATTTAGATTTAAATTTTAGATTCAAATTTAGAAAACAGGGCATTTTAGCAAATTCTCCCTGCTTCTCTTAAACTGAACCTGAAGAGCTGCTGAGTATTGAAATGCCTGATACAGGAAAAATACTTCATAAGATACAAGCACACAAGTCTTCATTTGTGCTGGCTAGTGCTTGAATATCCAAACTGAGGATATCACAGCCAGAACTAGGAACAATTGCTTCTGCTGCAAGTTGTAAAGATCACCCCAAATTCCCACTGCAGTTTGCAGTGGGAAGAACAACCGCAGCCTCGGTGATGAAAACTTATCCCAGGTAAGTGGGAGGCTGCAATGAAGAGCTTCTACAACATTTTTCTTTCCAGCTGTTGTCCTCTCCACCAGAGAATGGCATCTTAGGAGCAGCTGATGTTCAGCAGTTTTCAACAGTGTTGTCTGACTGCCATACCAGGAGCAGCCCCTGACCACATCCTGATTATTCGACAGTCTAATCAATACAGATTTCAGTGACGTCCAAAGTCAGAGGAGGACTCCTCCTTTTCCTTGGAGGTTCCAGGAACAACCTGACTGTACTTCCTATTTATGGGTGTCATTCTGTCAGAGGAGGAGGAAGTGAGAGGGAGGAGAGAGAAGGTAAGGAACGTTTCCATTTGGTAGGCCACTGGAATTTATTTTAAACCCCATGAAAGTAGCACAGATTTTGCAATACATTTAAATTGTCTTTATATTTGTTTAAGGCATGTCTGAACTGCAAGCATGGGAATATTTCTTCTACAAATCTGACCTCACCTTGTCCAGTAAGTGACCCATGGGACCAGACTACAATATTACAGTCTGGAGGTAATTTAATTCAAGCCTTTTCACAACCAGTGGACAAATCCTTGTTTGCTCAAGGCCTTATCCATGCATCAGAAAACACTCTGGAGTAGCATTTCAAATTACTTAGAAGACAAGGTCTTATCTTTGAAAAATAGTTAAGTTACCAACTCAAAAATGTTGTTTTTTTTTTAATAAAAGTGGCAGATTCTAAGAGCAGCCCATTATTTGTAGAGCCCTAGAGTATCAGAGAGATGAAGTTTAAAGCTGCACGTGGTCATCACACCGTGGAGCTGTAGCTGACACAGGGACAACCTTTTCCCCATGGAGAAATGGAAAGCACATGTGTCCAGAACCCTGCCTTCAGTCACACTTTACAATGCCAAGTACAAAAAAAGACAACCACAAATTGTTTGTTTGCTGATGAATCGGCACCAAAGCCTTGGAAAATGCTACAATTAGTGGGAAGGAATTTTGTGCTAAATAATATGTCTGTGGCAGAGATGAAACCAATTCAAGGGTGATTAGAAGCAGGAAGTAATAAAGAAAGAGAGTCAGCATCAGACTCTGTCAAAAGTCTTTAACACCTAATTATCATAACTATAAACAGCAGGAAAAAAATTTAAAATTTATTGAAATCAGGCTAGCACTGCATGCATCCCATCTAGGTTTTTTCTTTCTATGAAACCCCCTAGCATATCAATCAGCTTTAAAAAATTACTAATAAATTTTTATGTTCCTCTTGAAGCTCCTATTAAAGCATTTTACAGCAGGAGTTATTAGTTTATTACTAATAGATTAATATTAATATTGATTTGACATAATAAAGTTAGTGAGTATTCATTACCTTACTAATCTGAAGACAGCAGAATGATGGGAAACAAATATTACAGACATCTTTAATAAATATTGAGTATATACCAGATTTTGAAGCTTTACCTTCTCTTCATGAAGGGAGTCCTAAAAGAGGCAGAACTCCAATCTTAACCTTACTTGCCATTATGGTTACAACTGGATCAAATGGAAAAGAACATTCCCTTATCACCCTAAATGACAGAATAGTATAAAAATTACATTAGAAGACAAGACCTGTGAAAATATGCTTGTATTATATTATACATTATGCTGAGCCAACACCTAACAAAACAAGGAACTGCAGCATTCAGAGTATCAGCCTGAGGAAATTGCATTTTCAGAGAAGGGATCCCACAGGTAAAAACTTATAATGCTTTAGGACTGAAGAGTAACTACAAGTGTGGGTAGGTCATTTGTGAGCTGCCCAGTAACATCCAGGTGACTGAAAAGCTCCTGAGTACTTCTGTGGATCTTGCTCAAAAGGTACCATTATAAAGCACTTGCACTTCCTTAGCTTCCAGCCATGAAAACCGAGGCATAAATCCAGTTTCCAGCAAAGAAGTCAACAAGCCTCTTTATTACCAATAAAATTGCTAGTAGCAAACATATAAACCTATTTCTAAACTATTTCCTTATTTTTAAGTCAAGTGCTGCAAACCAGTTAGCTTGATGGTAATTGTTCAATCCTGAAATCTATTTCTGCCTTGGCTGAAAAAATAAAGCTGGAGATAAAAAACAACAAAAAGAAGAAATCTTAAATCCCAGTGTTGCAATAGATGTGGCTTTATTTTCCATGACAGCACGTGGGGTTTACAGGTGCAAGTACCACCAGAAAGAAATACTCAAGTCTGTACCTGACTCACAGGCAACTGTAGTACAGGCAGGACTAGTAGCATCAGTTTAAAGTGGCCCAACACTTTCCATAACACAGCTCCTTTTAAGTGGCATGTGCAATGTTTGATTCTCCATTTTGTGTCCAAAATTATGGATATGGGTTGGATGCTCGCTGTGCAGATCACAGAGAAACACATTGTTCTACCCCTGTGGAAAACCAAATCTGCTTTCTTGTAGGTCTTATTCCAAATCTGGAATTTCACAGTTTGGAGGGGATACAGTACTGCAGATGTCATTCTCTGTCCCTCTCACAAGCTTCCCCAAAATGGCCAAGTGGTAAGACAATGAAAGTAGAGCCTTGGATGCCTTAAGCCCTGCAGCTCCTGCCCTCTCAGGAAGCTGCTGCTGCCAGGGCTGGGGCACACAGACAGCAACAACCAGCAGAAAGGACTTCTCTAGCTCACCTGGTGCAAGTCTGCATTCACTCTTTAGGTACCCTTGATACCTAAATGAAGCTATAGTCTTGTCACTCTGTTTTCCCAAGTTTTTCATAGCCTTTTGATAAGATTTCATTCTTGGAGTCAGAATTTCACAGTTTTTATGTAAACAACTTTTGTTTTTGTAACTGCAGCTCTTTGTTTAGAATTTCTTCTACTGAGAGGAAAAAGTTGATTGACTGTTGCTTTGACCAGTGGGGTGTGAGAGGTGGCCTTTTCAGACTCCAATCCATGGTCACTTTTGGAAATCTATAAATATCGAAGTCAGAAATAAACTCAGCCCCCTTTTTGTCTTAGACATCACACAGTCTGCATCTCTTTATTTTGTGTCCTTGTGTGACATGGTCTCATTTTAGTTCCACACCAAAGCCACAAAATTTATCTTTAATAAACACTTATGAAATTCATTTTAAGCAACAACAAGGGAACAAATACACAAACTTGGGATGGCCACATAAATAATTTTAGAAGTTAGTGCAGAAAGCAGGTTGTGATTCAAGACACCAGGACATCCAAACTCTCTCCTCTGCTTGCTGCATGGCCTCAGACAAGTAATTCTGCTCATTCTCTTAGTATTTCTGCTCCCTTGCAATTTCCTCCGATGATAGGAGGATAGTGAATCAGATCTCACCATTTTGTAGACATCAAAATGCATGTGGAAAGTGGACTCATATGAGAAAGTGAGAGAATCAAAGTTCTTATGGTTAGAGTCACCAGGTGAAAATTAATCCCATTTAAAATGGGTCTGACTGTAACATATTTGATAGCTTACACATCCCAACTTGCTTACGTGTCAGAATCCCCCTGAGCGACAGAAATTTTACATTTTCCCTTGGGTAGCTGATTATTTCTTCTGACATTCGCAGAGTTCTATTTCCCTTTTGTGCTGAGGAAGAGGCACCTGCGTTTCTCCAGTCATTTATAATATTCAGATTCGGCTTTTGAACTTTCCTTTGCCCCAGTTTCTTGTCATCACTGCCTAGTTATCAGCATGGGGAAGCGAGCAAGTAGCTTTCTCTCTTCCCTCAGGCAGTACCATTGCTGCTCTTTGATTTGCGTCACAGAGACAAAAAAAAGTAGAACAGCTGCAGCCCTTAATTGCAGAAACCACGTATGTGAGGCCAAGCTGCAGTTTCACTGTTGTTCTTTCAGCTAGAAAAATTATTAAAGGCCCAGTCCTGTTTCCCCAAAAACAAGTTTCCCAGCTTGTACACTAGAGCAGCATGCCACTTTCAGACAGTGAAATATGGTAAAAAATTAAAAACATCAATGCTTTTAAGAAGAGTAAAGGCAATTTTCTGAAATAGACTGCTATAGCAGGTACATCACCTGAGTGCTTCCCATAAGTCTGTTAAGGGAGAAAATCCATCACTGCTTGTCCCTGTTCTCCAGAGCCCTCCTTGGAGAGGATGGATGGGCACAGACACTTTATTCCACTCGCTAAGGTGGGTTGCTGTAGTGGGAAGGGTCAGGAGTTTGGGCTGTTCTTTAGGTGCAGGAAGAATTATGTTAATAAATATGAGCTCTAAGAGTCACATCTGGCCTTTGCAGTGAGGGGAAGACCAGCAGGTTTGACAGTACATCCCAGGTTCCTGGGGATGTCATTCCCCAGGTTCCTGGGGATGTCATTCCCCAGGTTGTAGCCCTAACTCTTTCACACATACACACTCCTTTTTACACATCCATAGGTGCACTCCCACAACAAAACAAAGAGTGGCTTTCATTAACTGAGCATGGAACTGAGGAGCTTGACTTGCTGGGAAATTCCAATCGGTGAAATCTGGTCACCATGATCCAGGAAAACAATGACTATGGCCAGACCAATACTGCTCTGGACTAGAAAATACATACACAAGTTTATTACTTTCAGCTTCAGCACATAATACCTTTTTCCTACTGAAATACTTTCAAGAAAGTATATAATCCCTCTGGTTCTGAATGGCTGTTTTTGAGGTTTTCATTAAGATTGTCATCTCTTTCCATACTGTCCAAGTTACCAGATGGTTCCAGAAAGTATTTTAAAGTATGGTTTGTTTACTCTGTAGACCATTAAGATAATTTTATACTGAGAAGGATCATCATCTGATGATGATGATCTTTTGCTTCTAAAGAAAAGGGCAGATCTGTAATGGATAATGTGCTGATACATTAATATCTCAGAAAAAGGAGAAAGGATATCAGAGTGGGTAGTGCAAATATGAAGTGTAGAAAGAACACAACACACTAAGAAAGAGAGAACCATCAATTAGAATCCTAAACAATTATATTAATCCCAATTAATTATATTAGGAACAAATCTTACAGTACCTCAAGGCCTTAGCAAATTGCTACACAAATTCAGATGCAGAATGCTTTCAGACTCTGCACCCAAAACTTACACCTGCAGCAGCCATGTGCTGGTGATGCAACACCCTGATAAATCTCTTCCATCCAACCTCCACCAGCTGACTCAAGAACAGCAAGGAGCATGAGAAAATTTTCATTATACTGTAATCACATGTGTGTTACTGATGCTTACACAGCCCTGCTTTCATGAGGAAGAAAAGCCAAAAATAAAAACGTCCCAACTTAAAAGAGTGCCCTGTTCTAGTGGTATTTACACTGCTGCAGATGTGTAAGGTTTGTGTTACTAACATGGACTATTAGCCACCAAATTCCCAGGAAAGTGCAAGCTGTAAAAGGTTGTGCTTGCTTTAACTTCTTGACCAAAACTCTTCTAGACAACTTTGCAGTTTTGTTTAAAAACTATTTTGGTCCTGATGAAATTTGTCATTTTACAAAAACCACACTTACTACCTTGAAAAAAACCAATCACCTTGAAGCACTGTTTCATCTGTTCAAAGAACAAAAAAAAATCCCTAAGTCACTGAGATTTGGTTTTGCTGGAAATTCCATAATTATTTTCCCTACATTACTTGCTTGTACTGGGTGAATATGGTGAAGGTTCTGATCTTTACTGTCATGTTCTCAGCACACCCAATCCCTCTTTTCAGGAGAGCTCAATTCTGCCATGAGTACAGGGTGCTCAGTCAGGAATACAGTTTTTTCCCTATTCAAGGGCATTACTTGATCATACCAAATAGCTCTGGCTTAAAGCATAGACCTGTCCATTTATATGAGTACTCATTTTGGTGCCTCACAGTCGAGCTGTTTGCTCTAGGCAGTTACTGCTATGGCTTCTGCTCATGAACATGCTTTGTTCCTCAATCTCCTTCCAGAAAATAGGAAGCAACAGCCTGACAGCAGAAACCTCTGTTTCAGAGCTATCCTCACACATTTGCTTCCAGGTCTAGATGTACTTTTGGGCTCACTGTTGCTTATTCCAGTCAAGTTTTGTCATGGGAAATTTTGACAGACATGGAGAATAACAGCTTTTCACCTACAGTGAAATGTTCTGAAAGGCAAGATACCTGGTGGTTCATTTTCTCCTTTTGGTAAATATGCATATGGCCTGTCCTGTTTTTGACTCGAGTGAGATTTGAAGTATTTTTAGAGGCAACCACTGGCTAGACCAAACGTCCTCCCTTCCCTGAAATAGTAGCTCTATTTTATGGTCTCTGAAGCATCCTGGCTTTCCCTGTCCCAACTGCAACTCAGTTCTGCTGATCTACTCTATCAGAGCTCTTCCCCAACCTTCAGGGGTGCTCCCAATTCTACACAGCCCACCTCAGCCTTTGGCCACCAGAGCTATATTTCAGTGAGCAGTATCACCCAGACAATCCAGCTTCTGGTCTCCTCTGGAAAGAAAATAAGATGCTATCTCTATTCATCCCAGGTTCCTTGACAAAGAGATGGTCCTGGAAAAACAGATTTGTTCTGCCGCACAACCAGCAAGAAGAGATGCCCATGTTCCTCCATGGGCAATGAAAATCTCACACCAAGGATGGACCTGACTCTGAGGAGTGCTGGCTGAATTCTGTGTCTTCCAGATGAGTACCTAATGTACCTTGATTTTGTTAAGTTTAATGAAAGCATCACAGAGGAACAAGGTGTGCGTGCTGGAAAGGCACCAAATGGCAACATGTTTGTACTGCTGTTTGGCCAGAACAATACAGCATTTATCAAAAGTTAAACATTTACTCAAAACAGGACTTCTGAACACTTTCTGTCGCAGTGTAAATTGCTGTAATACAGCATGAAGTTCCATACAGAGGAGCACACACAATGGACGAGGCAAAACAATTCTGCCAACTTGACCCAACCCTTTTTGCTCTGTTTTCTTTTCTCCTGACCATGGGAAGAGTGGGATAAGACTATTCCATGCTTGTCTTGAAGAAGATAATAAATTACAACAGCATCTTTTCCTGTTTGATTTCACCTTTATTTAACTTAGCTACGAACAAAAAAATAATAAAGACAGTAGTACAACAGAGAAAGTAATTGACTTAGGATTTGTTGGCCCTGTGGCCTTGATCCAGTTTCAGCTTTTGTATCTAGATGCCCAAAACAGAAGGAAGAGTCAGGGAAAAAGATTTACACAGTCCAAACAATTGTTTGTACAGCATGTTATCAGTGAAGTGTCAGCCAAATCATCCTGCTTCTGGATGGTAAGGAATTTGCCCTAGGGCAGTAGACTTAGGCACCAGAAGTTTAAGTTGCTGGGATGTGGAAACCCTGCTACTGCCATTTCTCAGTTTAGAAGGGCAGCAGCCTGCCCCAGGAGGGGTCATCAAGCAGCCCTGCCACACAAAACCTGACTGGCTTTTTTTCCAGCATGCAAACCTCAAGACTGGTATTGCTTTAACACTGTCAATTGAGTGATGCTGATTTTCAGGAGTTCTCCAGCAAGCACTCAAGGAATTTATTCTTTGAGCCAATTCTTGAAACACAAATGCTCCCAGCCTCCAGAGGAGAAAGATTGGCCTGAAACCTCTGAAAAAAGGGGCTGTAACTTGGATATTCCTTCTCACCACCACTGCTGCAATGTTTATGTATTGATGTACAAAACCAATATACAATGACAAGTCATCTAAGAGTTCTCCAGGGAGAAAAATGACGTGGGAACCTCCCCCACCTCCCAAAGGGTGCAAACTGGCAGATGGACAACTGTAACTGAGATGAGCATGAAGCTGAAAAGCTTTTCCAAAGGTACTGGCTGCCCTGCAGCCAGTGTTTCTTCCTTTCTATTGTCATCTGATGCAGACTGGAAGGAATTGGTCCATCCACAGAGCTCAAGCAGCACAGAAATGCATTTAACAGGCGCCACGGAGGCAGTGAAATAATTACCTAACGTGCAAGGTCACAGTGTGCTGTACTAAATCTCCCATGTATTGTAAACAGGCAATTTCTGCAGGACAAAAGCACAGGCAGCATTGTTTTGCTCACCTATTATAGTGGCCTCACCTCCAGAATCATTACAGAAACAGGGTATGAGATTAGAGAGGAAAATAATCTAAATTTCGTCCTCAGGCCACAGGCTCTCCATCCCTCCAGCTTCCCCCAGCAAACACGGTGGTTTCACTTACACAGGGCTCGTGTTTCTGCCATCTGCCCACCACATTGGGCAGGTTTGAAAAAGCAAGACTTGTCTCTCTCCACCAGCCAAAGAGAAGCTTGAACTGGCACCCAGCAGGCAGCCTCTACATCAACAACTAGCCAGGAGCCTGTGAAGGCTAAAAACAGCAAGAGATCTCCTTTCTAAGAAATAATTTAAACAGAGTTGAAGATGTATCAAGAGCTGGAAAAGGGCCTATTGAAAGAGTGGTGGGGAGGGGGGAAAGATCCCATCAACTACAAGTGTGATAAAAAGACCCCATCAACTACATGTTCCTGGTCCAGCAGGAACCAAAGATTTATTCACACCCCTTTCTAGTAGAGCTCCTTGACTTACAGCTACATTAAGAAGCCTCTCCTAACTCCAGGTAGTGAGTGGCTAATGGCATTGCCAGAGAGGCTTTGTCACAGGTACCTATTTTCCTGTTACAGCAGGCAGGAAGGAAAGACAGCAACTGGGAAGAAATAATAATTAAAACCCAAACATATTTGTATGAAATGGGTTAACACAGACTACAACTCTATAAGAGATCAAAATCTTATCCAGAAATGGAAATTCTTTACTGGGAACTCAGGAGAGGCACTCAGACAATTGTTATCTCCCATTCAGTTTGGGGCTGGGCAAGCAGCTAGGGCTGAAAACACCAATTTCAGTCAGTTGCTCAACACTAGAAGTTGATACAGCACTGATAACAGGTGTCTGTGGCATTAGTGTAAGATAAAAGTCTTTGAACAAACTAAAAGGAAACTTCCAAAACCAGACTTTATGTCAAAGAAAAACAAAAATACGACAGGGCGCTCCGTCACTCCCTCAGCTTGGAGTCTACCTTATTTTCCAGTGAGCAGGGGGCCATAAAACAGTAAAAGCCCTAGAATTGGATCCCACAGAACACAGCATTTCTGAATAGCTGCTAACAATCTGGGGATAGGCCCTGGTTGGATGTTTAGTAAAAAGCTGCTGGCATAAAAATCATACATAACAGACCAACCAGAATTGATCTTACCATCTCAAGGGGATTCACAGTCTACTGAAACACACAGCTTCTTCATCAGTTATCAAAGACAGAAAAAGAAGGTGTGACTGCACACTGGAAAGACCTAATTGTTTAAGGAGAAAAAAAAAAAAGCAAATAAGAAGTATTAAAAGAAGCAATAAAACGGAGAGCTGAAGCGAATCTTGTAATTTTCAGATCGAAATAAATTAACGTGGTCTGAAAATTAAAAACATCCCAGATTAAAACTCAGTCAGCCACACCATTAGTGCATTCCTCCCAGACCGAGTGGTCTGAGGAATTTATAAATTTGGCAACGTATAAAATGTGCTATTCCTGGCAGGTCTTCCAAAGAGGGGAAGGGAAAAGGCCAGGAACACAGGCAGAGCAACTTCAAGAGCACAACTATGGGCTATTTGCTGGCATCTCCAAGTATTTTAAGTCCCAAATCCAGAGCACCAAAGAGGGTTAACAAGTTGTGCTAATCAGCCTCCCCTTGGCTTAACCTACAGCTCTGATAGTGCTGGGATTTGTAGGAAATCCACAGCAAGTTCTGTCATGTAGCAACATATAGACATTTTTCATTCTTTTAATTGAAAAGCACAAAAGTCCTGAGCTGAGACATCCCTTTTTAAAGGTTTGATATGGACCAATTCTGAACTGCAAAACACTACAAGTTTTCATTTTCCATGTTAAGGAAACGCTTTTGAAAAAAAACCCAAAAAACCAAACAAACCCCCCCCCACAATCAAAACAACGAACCAAATAGAAAATTCTTTTCCCACAAGGAAAAGCAGCTTTATGCACAAGATTATCTTTCCCCAGCTATGCAGATAGTCTGCCTCAAGGGAATGGAAAGACTGGCGAGGCATCTGTCACACACAGCAGCAAAAGGTAGATGGCAAAGAAAAAATTAATGACACAAAACCACACAAACTCCCAAACTACCAGGAGGGTTTGGATAGAAGGACTCTTGCAAATGACCATATTTGCCCACAGCAATGACATCTACATTGGAAACAGAAAACTTTTCTTGGATGGGCCTGATTTTTTAATATTTGGAGTATTCATTGCAAGCGTGCTGCTTCTTCAAATTTCAGCAAGAAATACATATTAGCAAAAGGAAGGAACTCACTTCCAGTCCACAGAAGAAGTCCTCTACTGAATTTCCAAGTGAAGGCAACAAAGTTACTGGTATCTGTTCAAACATCTACATGTCAGAGCATATTAAATGTACCCACTCCATCACACACTTCCAATTCAGTTCACTGCCACAGATTCAATCTCCATCAACCCAAGAGTTTGTGTCAGCCTTCATGAGTTACTCTTGGACATTGATCTGTGCCTCTGTGACAGAAAGTAGCTCTACCTGTCACTCACTAAGGACTGAAGAAGTGAGAGTGTGATGCACAGCATCCACAAAAGGAGGTAGAAATGCTACGCTGTGCTCAGGAACAGCTTTGTCCTGCTTTTCTACAATTAACCAAATTGTTGCCCAAGATATCGTGGGCCTAAACACTTATTCCTTACTGAAAAGCGTGTTGTGCCTTATGATTGGTGTTCCTATTCCAAAATATGTTCAAGAGAGATGAGCCACCTTATGGAAGTGCCTTGTGACAGTCCTTGGCTTGAGGTGGGACAGTGAGGAGCTGTGAGTTATGGACTGAAGGGAAATTTGTCTGAAAGAGTGTGCTGATCAAAAGATATTTTGGAACCAGCTCCCCAGCTGCTCCTGACACAGACCAAAAACCCAGGGAGGAAGCACACAAAACATCTGCCTCAGGAGACAAACAAAGGAACCTGAACCACTGCAGCAAGAAAAGATTCTCCAGTTTCCCTCTGCACCCCAGCCCTGTTAGCTCTGCAGACCCTTTGGCATACCTGGCATCATATCCCATGCCACTCCCTCCATTCCCTGGAGATCATAATAGCATCTTTGATTTGCAGAAGGTAGAACATAGGTAGAAAGAAAAGATCCCTTGGGTTTTACAGCTAAGGAACTTCTGAAATTCTCTATTTCTAAAAGCAAGGAAAGGCAAAGGCAACGGGATGAATCAGAGGTGCAAAAGATGTGAAAGCAGAGCCACTAAGAAGAAAGGAAGGAAACAATAACCAAAGAATGAATTTCTTCAAAATTCACAGATCCTAATGCTGCCCACTTGCTTTGCACTCCCTCAGCTGCACTTTTGTCCATGTAAATAAACAAGTGCAATGGGAATTCAGCTCAGGACCTTGCTCCCATTACTGAAGCTTGCATTTAATTGAAATGTGCAATCCCATGGAAGTCCAAACTTTAACCCATTTGGGTGGAGTGACTTATTACAAGCTTCATATTTTTCCTAAAGCTCCAGCTGCTGGAACTGTAAGACTCCGTGAGAATCCAGAGATTTCAGTTGCAGGATTTTTGTTTTGTTTATTTTAAAAGATAGCTCAAGTTCTCATGCTTGTGGAGAAATAAAAATAAATAAAAGGAAAATGCTTAAAACTATGACTTGCAGGTTTATTAAAGGCTCAGAAACCAGAAGAGGAGAGAAAAAAATGCTTTCCATCATTTAAAAAAAGTTTATGATTCTTTTAGTTTCCTAACTGCTAACTCCTTTGGGGTTTTATTCTGCAGCACTTTCTCTCCAATGACTTTTTTTTTTTGCAGAATATAATTATTCCTCAATAAAGTGATAGAGGGCCCATTCTTCCTGTAGCTTTACTGAAGGTGATCATATTTGATGAGTCCAAAGTAATTTCTCTTCCATGCATATGATAAGATGTAAAATTATTTCAAGGGTTAATTTAGACCACAGTGCAGGAGATGAGAGGGAAGAGACAGATCTGCTACAAGACCTCTCAGATAAAATATTAAAAGGCAACAAAACATTTATGTAGCCTCAGAACAAAGGAACCAGGCCACAGTCTGTCATCAGGTTTGTACCTATCACCTCATCAATGCCAACAATAAATGAAAACCTGGACAAGCAGAGAATATACCTGACTCTCCATGGGCATTTTTCTGGGAATCCACTAGAATGCCTTATCTGCAATGCCAACACCATGAATGCCAAGGGAGAAACAAAACACCCAACACTTTGCCTTCAAAATTGCTCCATTACTTTCTAATGGTGATTTCAAACCATTTTCAGGCTATGCTTTAGCACAGCATGTCTCATCACCTGGTTCACGTGGTTTATTCGGTTTTGAAAACACCCTGTGGAAGTAGGGGAGCAGCTTTGTGATGCAAATGTGTTTTACGTGGTAAAACACACATTTCAGCACCACACCACCTGTATCCCCTCCACCAGCAGAATAAAATAGTTGTCAGAACCCATTTTCTTCATACATGTTATGAAAGAAGTTGAGGTACACTTTGTCCACCTCTAATGTTTTTATGGTTTTTTTGTATGTTCATAGAGAAAAAGAAAATATTTCTTTCTGAGCAGTTTCCAGCTTCAGGACTCTCAAGTTGCAGAACTGAAGCCCAGCAAGCAACACAGGGTCATTGGTGATAAAGATGAGAGACAGAATGAAGTGCAGGCAAGAGAGCACACATGGGTGTGCATGTATTATGATCCTAAGCTATGCATAAGCACAGCTTGGCCAAATTAAGTTTTCAGTTAAACTCCCATTAGTGAAACACAGATTACGTGCAGTTAATTAAAAAATACCTTCTAATAATTCTTGCTGAGTAAAGCAAATTACAGCTAATATAACAGTGATGGAGGCATTTAGCAAAATTCACTCAGACCACTGTGCTGGCTAAAGAGGTTAAGCCTTGGAGAAAAGGGCAGAGAGGGGCTCTGCCATCTCACTGTTATGTGCAATCCCAGAAAGCCTGGCTGGCTGAAGAGGAGCTACTCAGTTCACAGAGCTGCTTGAAAAAAATTCCATTCCTTTTCAAATCTACTGTGAGGTTTCCTCTCCCTCCTCTGCAGTATCAAATGCTACTGACCACAGCTGGAAAAGACATATAAAATGAAATGGAGCCCTGTCTCCTCCCAGAGAATCCACTAATGAGAAGTTATTAAAAATATCCTATTCATTTCACCTACAAGAACACTTCCCCAGAAAATTTAGACCTTAGCCTGAGTGGTAAAGCCAGTGACCAAACTCAGCCTTTTCTACACAGATTGCAACACCACAGCACAATGCAAGCAGCACCTACTCTTGATGTATCCTTAAGTTTTTTGATGTGTCTAAGGAGTTAACAACCAGTTTCTTTCATCTTCAGGGCAATAACTGCTCAGGCCAAAGGAAGAAAGCAAGGAATTGTTTCCTTTGGCATCCTCTTGTATCAGTACATTTACCAAACAGCTCTTACGTAGAACTTGTCATGGTGATTCATTTTATTGCATCCAAGCCTGTTGTACTGCCCCAGTAGGTATTCCAGCTACAAATGAGTCATAAAACCCCTGAATGTGGTGTTTCGTAGAAAAGCCTGAATTCTCCATCAAAGGAGTTTCAAGAAAAAATTAAAAGAACAAAAAGAAAGCACCATTACTTGGGGGCTAAGGGGCTGGAAAAAGAAAAAGAATACATGAATAAATAATGTGGAAGTAAACAAAGTCCTTGCCGTGTTGAGCACAGCTGTTGTACAGCATTTATAAAGTCTCTGGTTACGGAGTCAGGGCCATTTCCCCAAGGAAAGAAAAGCCCTGTATTGCACAATATGGGAACATGAACATACAGGGAATATGCACTGACTTCTTAGTGCTGAGGGAAAAAGATTTTGAAAAAATCACCGATCTACAACAATTCTAAACAAACAAACAACCTGATGCTGCCAGAGGACTTGCACAGAGATGATTACACTGAACACAAAATTCTTACAAAGTCAACATTCAGCCTCCTGTGTTAGGCCTAAACACCACCGAATTTGCCTCTTCGAAGCAGTTATGTGGGTAAGAGAACAGCCTATTATAAAGTGCAGGCACTGAGCAAATCCTTGCCCTTGCTGAGTTCTGAAAGAGAGAACAAGCTGTTCCTCTCTGCCCTGCACTCCTCAGCCGTGCCCAGCGCCTGCGCGGGCTCTGGGTGTGGGCAACCTGTGCCCCTTCCTGCACGGAGCTGGGAAGGCAAGAAGCTCCGTAACAATCATGCTGGCATCAAAAGATGTCCAAAGCCAGTCTGTAGGGGAGGGAGGAGGGACAGCACACTGGTGGAGCAGAGCCATGGCACGTCCACAGGGTTGTTTAAGCTGCGTTCAGCCAGAGAGCCCACGGAGCTCAGAGCAGCCCACAGGCAGAGCAGCTCCCTGCTTTCTCAGGGCTACAGTCAACTGCCACAACAGCAGCAAACTAAGTGGGAAGTCGTGTTTTCCAACAGGCATGACAGCATGAGACACCTGCATTCATTCTCCCTCTCTGAAGGTGGCCATATAGGAACAGGCAGCTGAATGCACAATCTTACAAGGTTCAGGGGTAGCTCTTCTAAACTTGCTGCGCTGCAGCACAGAGCTAGTTCAAATATCCATAACAATATAGCCAAAGAGTCAGCCAGGGTTTGTTTTGCTCTGCTGGAGAAAAGCCTTATTGCTTCTAGTAAGGAAGCCAGCTCAGTATACCCATGTCTCAGGGCATACAGACATTCTTTGGCACTATATAAATACCATGAACAACTATCTTGCTCCACTGCTAGTTCCTTCAGATTTATTCACACGAGGCATCCCTTCTGTTGAAAGACCAGGATTTCTGCTCAACGTTTCCAGCTGATGCCAGTGTGACAACTTCATTCTGGAAATCAAAAATCCCTGCTTTCCAGTTCAAGAAAGCAATCCATTAGTCAGAGCAACCTCCTAGCAGTAAGAAAGCACTGATTGAATTTTCACTCCACCCAATTCAAAGGTCAGAGAGTAGTTTTCCATCCTACATTGCTCTATACCATGCAGACCAGGAAGCTGACCCAAGTCTTCCACATCTGAGGCCAGTCTCTTAAAAGTCTACCATGTATCTGCACACTCACGTGCACACACCCTGTCTCTGAGCTTCTTCAGAACTCTCTTTCATTTTCCCCTGAAAAAAAAAAAAATAGCAAAACTGATGAGTCTTGCAAAATGCCTTGGCTCCAGAAACAAAAAAAATATTTCAACAAAATCCCAAGTCCAATTTTTCTGAGCAATGCTAGTATTGACATCAATTGTCAAGATAACAAAACCAAATGGGCTGGCAGAGTAAAACTAGGAATACAAGACCATGAGCTAATTAGGATGGAAAGCAGACTTCTGTGGCATTGTATTGCTCAATGCTTGTGAGGTTTCAGGTGGTGTTAGACAGATCTGGAATCATCACTCTTATACTGGCATGTGTCTAGAGGAAATACTACACACATCAAAGTTGCCCTAGTATTTTCAGGAATGCAAGGATGAGCTAATAAAAATTATATTTTAATTTTAACATAGCCTATTTTTTAAATCACCAGAAAAAGGGGTATTCTGTTTAGAAAGCCGTTTTACTTTCACTGACTGCAGGGATGGAAAAAGGAAAGAGAAAAAGAAAAAAAGACTCAGGAGCCACATTCCTACTCCTCTGCCTTCTTGAATGACTCCATTATGAGGCTGAAAAGGAGATTTAATTAAATCAGTTCCACTTACCAACCAAACCTTACCTGTTTCTTTGCCAGAGGCACCATTCCTTCTTGTTCCCAAAGGGGTGTTGAGAGGAGGGAGAGAAGAGCAGCAAAACTGGATTTTAAGAGCAGGAAAGCAGAGGGGGCTTTAACTTTTAACCCAATGAGAAAAAAAAACAGTGGAAGAAGACCCAAACAGAGATATGAAGCATTTATTAGTGCCAAGGCACCACTGCTACCACTCTTCTGAAGATCCAGGACACCACATGCCAAAGTCTCGGATACTAAAAATAAGTAAATATTCTAAAAGGGCTTCTGCTGAATTGTACTTTCACAGCAGAAGCTGGACAAGGTCCAAGAAGAACCATGAAACTGAGGCTTTCTGTATATTGCAGCCATTAAAATATGCAGTGAGTTAAAAGGCTGCAAGGAAACCCTGGACTGTGGTAGCCCCTGCTAAACCTCATAACCATCTCTTTCTCCTCAGCTGTTGCATGAGGGGAGAAAAATTATTACCCTCTGAAAATTAAGAATCAACTTCTTTAAACAGATGAGTCAGCAGATGTAAACTTCAGCAAAGCAAATTCCCCAAGCTGCTGACATCACCACACACATACAGAGACCACCTAGGAATTACTGCAGGCATGCTACTGTTGTGAAAAACACGGAATGAAAGGCAGAACAACCTCTGTGATGGTAGGTGTTGTTTTACTGTGATTACCCAGGGTAACAGAGCTGCTGATTACCTCAAACAGTCCGAGTGCTACGCATTTTGCTCTTCAAAAGCTTTCATGTATCATCACCTCACACCCAGTTGTTTTTGACAACAGAGTTGGCATCACTCCGGTTCCCTGCTTGGACAAAACAAGTCCCAGCACTGTCAGGAGCAGCTGCTGAGAGCAAAGGGAGATCCATTTCTGCAGAGGCACAGGTCACCCCAGCCCAGCCACGCTGTCAGCAGCAGCCTTCACCCACAGCTTTGAGGGGACTCAGGTTGCACCAGTGATCAGCAGCTGGGGAGACTGAACTGCCCAATTCTGTCAGCCACAACCTGGATTTTTGCCCCGAACTGAAGCAGCACTGCAGTCAGCTGGCTGGATTAGGAACAGAAGAGAAACACAGTGTTGTCATTATGCTCTCTGCAAATAATATCAAAAAGTTGCAGCTCTATTCTTCCCCACGCTGCAGAAGAAAAATGCCATCATTAAAATCACTTGCTGATAAAACACCAGTGACATAAGCTGAGCCACCCATGTAAGCCTGTGGCCAGATCCAGACAGAGCCACGAGGCCACACAGGTTTTGGACCGTGCCAGACCTCCCCAGCCATGACACAACCCCCCCAGCCTGGCTCTACCCCAAGTTTCACTTCTGCAGGAGGAGAGGGAAGCCCAAGGTCACCCATCCCTGAACCTCAGTGGGCTGCCTGAGCTTCACAAAGCTCACCAGTTGCCCAGTTTGATAATAAATCACACTGTTGTCTCTGCCCTGACATTACAATGCAGGTTCACATTCACTGCTGGACACACACCATGCCACTGCAGGATGCCAATTCTCATGAACAAAAGATCCAGCTAGTTAAACAGAAAAATAAATCTCAGCTGCTAATAGGAGTGAAGGGAATTTTCAGTCCAAATAGCTGCAGGATTTCTTAAGAATATTTTTTTTTCTAGTTGGAGTAATTCAGACCTAGAAGAGGCCTGTTATGTCAAGCACAATAAGTTAAATCCACAGCCATGTCTGAAATAGGCATCTGGATCACTAATAAGAAACCCTGCATTTTGCACTTTACCTAAACATCATTAAAAAGGAAAAGCTCACCATGCCAATGCCTACAGACTTCACAAATTCCTTTTACTCAGAAATGTAATACTACCTTATAGACACAGAAAACAACATTCCCATTCTGGACAATATGGATAACCAGAAAAGATCTCAGCAAATTGTATTTTATTTTGTCTACTTCTTTAAACAAAGAGGAGAAAAAGTAGACTGAACTGCTCACTATCTGTTTTGCAGATTAAGGTGACACTGACAAATGAAAAGTCAATTTGCCAAAAATTCAAAGAATTAACTTTGTAAAAGGAAACAGAGATACTGAACGTATTACAGCTGCCTTTGACTTTGTAATGCAAAGCACTGTGCTGAACCATGGAAATTAGAAAGCCAAACTGACTTGGAAACAGATCAGTCTGGATTTCACTGCAAGCAGTAAACAGGAGAAAAGGCTTTGAGTTCTAGGGATTTTTTTTCAAAGCATAACACAACAAAAAAAAAAGCAACTTTTCCCACCTGCCATCAAACTGACTGTCTGCCTTTTGATATTTGTCTTTTTTACAGCAAATACACTATTTATCACTTTCCTAGTAAGCATTCAGCACCTCCCCAGTAATTGTGTACCCAGTTTATACTTGAAGTGCCTTTGCAACACATGCACTGCCTGCCTGAGAAAACAGCTGGCTTTTCTAGCTCATCCCTACACAAACAGAGCACAAATTAGTTTGACCATGTGACCACATAAAGAAATCATCAGATTAAGCATAGAAGATTATACACTTTTAAAGCTTTAAAACCATTTCAAGCCCCAAGGTGTTTTAGGTTAGGACACTGTTCTCCATGGCTTGGGATTCTCTTCATGGGAATCTGCAAACAAAACACAAACAGGACAGTACACAGCTACTCTGGCAGGGCTGTTCAAAGCTCTATGCTGTATTTACCCCAAGTCACATTAACAGATGCTGTTTGTTAGTCCTTTTAACTAGTCTAAGAAATATGAATGACCTTTCACAAGATCCCCAGCAAACTGATGTGGCCAAAATTAAGAACATTAGTTTTAATTTTTACTAATGTCTAACCCCCTGGTCCCCACTTCCTGAAGCACTTTTGCACACTGTCCTGCCAGGGGATGGAAAAGGCTAGGGAAACACGAAGTTACCTAGCGTGACTTGGAACAGAGGGCCTCTGTTTGGATGTAAAAACCACAGAGTGTTTTTAAATGGTTGCAGGCCAGCAGGACAGCTGATGGGAGGAACAGTGAGATGCACACACTGAAGGTCGGTGTCACTTCAGAGCTCCTGTCACACCGTGCACCACGGAGATAAACATTGCACACGTGAAATAATTGTCAGTTACCTCAGGCTGTCAAGCATTTCAATGGAACGTTGTCATCTCAGAGGCAGACAAGTAAAATAACTGTGTTTAAGTAACGTTCATCCAAAGCACACCTCACAAAACCACTGGGGGGGTGGAGGGAGGGCAAACAGAAAGCACCCATCACTTGCCCTTAGAACACACTGAAAGTTCATGGCAAAACCCTTAGTGCCACGCTTTGTGCCCGTTTGTGCAGCATACCTGCTGAACACTGCTAAAGTGACATAAATCCTTAAACCATGGGAGCACAATGCGGCTGTGTCTTAAAAGCCTTGTTGTTTCAGCTGGCAGACACAAGATGAAACTGAAAAGGAAATACACTGGTGCATACAGAGCCTTGGTTCCTCAGGCAGGATAGGCTGGGCTCGTGTTTTAGTTGTAGGATGGAGAAGATTCAAAGCCTACCATGGAAACAGCATGGCACTACTCCATTGTTAGGGAAAATTCCTTGAGCAGCCGTTCAGGAGCTACTCTGACCACCTGAGCTGGGACGAAAGCTCCTTTGCAGCTACACACCTCACACTCACACAGGCAGAACAGGGTTCCTCACCAGCTCTGTCCCAGGTTTACTATAGCAGAATGGCAGACCTCTGGATCCTTAAACCAATTTATTCACGGCACAGTAGCAGAGAAACAGCTCAAGGTGGTGTCTTCGAGAGGGGACCCAAACAAAGGGACTCCTCAGCTTTCAACCACTCACAGCTGAAGCACAGGAAAGTCTGGGATCTTCCTATTGACTCTCTGGCTCCTGCTGTGTCTGTGACTGTCCAGTCACCTGGATGTGCCACAGGTGCCCATGCCCTTTATTATCAAAAGGGTTGGCAGTTCACAGCCTCTTGTCTCAGGCTCCGGAGCTCAACCTGCAGCTGCACCCCAAGCTGCCTGCACTGAATGTGCTCCTCAACAGGAACATGGACATCTGGGACACTTAAGTGGGTCTGGAGCCACCCAGTTGGAGATGCCAACCAGTTCTATCCCCATCACAACAGCTCAGATGTACCTGTGTGCTTAAAGCTTGGGAAGGGACCCCTGCTGTCCCTGCTGAGGACCAGGACTGGCCCCTTCAGGAATCCTCCCTTGCTTCCCTCACCACAGAGCTGTGCATGCCTGCAAAGGCTTTGTTAACTCTACTCAAGGCTGTAGGGATGTTGTTATCCCTTGGAGATCACTCCCTTTCTGCTGCTGCAGGGGAGGCAAAATGCTCTGGCTCCTTACTCCATGGTAAGTCCATGCCTGGATTTCCTGATTTAAGTACAGGCAAGGCACCTACCTGGTCTGTGCCAGAAAATACCCACCTGTAGATGAACAACAACCTTATTTCCTCACTCCATCATCTGCTGCCATGCACTGCACAGTCCTCAAGGCAGGAACAACAACTGCAGGTGGGGCAAACCACGACAGATGTTGTAAACCCTGACAGATGTTGTCTTGACCCAAGCTGGCGCCTCCAGAGTTTTTCTGGCTGTGTCAGTACCGTGTGAGCAGCTGGACTGGGCAGGTTAAAAAGTGCTGGTAAAGGTGCCACAGAACCCAAGGGGGAAAGCTGAAGCTGAGAGCAGTGAAATTGGTAAAACAAACACTTTTGGAAGGGCTCTCCACCTCTGTAAAGCCAAGAGATTTGCAATGTGACCACAAATGGCCAAGAGCTGTCTTCTCCCAACACTTAACATCTAAACCACCAGTGCAATTAAAAAGCAAATATTTTGTGTACTAGAAAATGGAAAACAAAATTGTTTTTTGTTTAGTTGGTTTTTTGTAAGTTATTTTCTGTTTCTGGAAGTCTGATTTTTATTAATGTAATATTTCTGTAAGCAGCCTTGTCTACGTAAGGCATCTGTAGAAAGTTTTTATTCTTAACTTAATAGTGAAAATCTAATAGAGGTTCTGTTTGAATTTTCCTATTAAATTGACGTCAATCGCAGTCTGAGAATCAGATTGTTACAACCCAGGCTATGAAACAAACATTCAAGTCAGATGCTATAAATGTAGCCACTGCACACTGGTAAGTGTGTTTTAATATTTTTAATCAGGTCTCTGGGTAGAGCCAAGATACACTTGGCATAGAGATGAGGGGAAAAATTATAAAATGTAGATTTTTTAACTTGGAAAGTCAATTATAATTTATTTCCAGAAAAACTGAAAAAGAAAAAATGGAATACACACATAGAATTACACTTTAGCAAGCAGATGTACAAATATAAAAGTAACTAGAGCTTGATGTCTTAATCAGGACTTGCCACAGAACAGACTAAAGGTGAGACTTCATCTTCCCTGTAGGATTACTTCCACAGGAGCATTATGTGTGGCACAGGGATCCCAAAAAGGAAGGGGGAATAAGGGAATCCTATGGCAGTGCTGGAGCAGCAGAATGTACTGAATAATGGCACAGTAGAAAGAAAAAAAAATTGTGTGTAGGCAGAGGAGACTTTTGTTTGGAGATCAGAAGAGTTTCCCAAGAAAAAGATTACAAAAAATCTGAAAATTCCAGCTAAGATTCCCATCAAAGGGACCCCGGGGTCCTATCCCTCATCCAAGCCTTATGCGCTTTGGAAGAAACTCATCCTCCTCAAAGTTGTAGGTTTTTACAAACAGAGCAGCAGAAAAGCAGATAAAATCAATGCATGACAAAGCAGTAACAAAGAGCTGTGCTGGAAGAGACATGGCAGGGATGGCCTTCCCCTCTCCTGGTCTGGTGTCCAGAAATCTGTGGCTGTGGCATGGGCTGCCAGGGCACACAGCACTGATGCTTCTCTTGCCAAAAGCCACAATGAGATCAAAGAGAGCTGGGAAGAGAAAAAAAGTCCACACAAATACACATGGCTCTGTTATTTGCAATTGTTTACTGCCACAAAGAGGGCCTGAACCCTTATCAGATTTCAAAACCTTTTAGGGATGTGTGAAAGAAAGATGAATCAGAGCAGAAAAGCCTGAAGAGTTTTGTTATTTTTCCAGCAGAGGTGGACTACATAAGTCATATTTTCAACTCCAACAGAAAAGTGTTGGAGCTTTGTGCTAATTATAAAATTACTTAGAATATCATCCAAATCACAGATTCTTTTGTTAACTAGAAAACCAGATGGGTAAAATTTTTCTTCTCTTGTAACCCACAAGATATTTGTAAGGCCTGCAATAATGAGGTTTGAAATCAAACAGGTTTTTAAATTAAAAACAAAACTAAACTGCTTTAAAAAACAATCAAAAAAATTACATTTTACAGAACTTCAGATTGTTTCTTATTTAACACTAACAAGGCTGTAAGTTACATACAAGATTAAAAAAAGTGAATTCTCTTTCTGAAACATTTTTCAGGACTCTCTGGTGATAATAACCAGCTTGGGCTTGGATGTTAGATTTAGGAGAGGGGAAAAGAGCCCTGTGACCCCCACTTCATGTTAGAGTAAGAGCAAGGAATGGTAATTCCAGTGCAGGCACCAGCTACCTGCCACAGACTTGACCTCTGTCTGGAAATTATGGACACTGCGCTGAAAGATGGAGGGATGCCAGCCCTGCAATAGAAACTGAAGGTGCTGGAGCCCTCAATGCATCCCTCTCCCTTATAAATCCACGCTTGCAAAATGCAAATTCCCAACGTTCAGTAAGAAGTTGTTTTCTTGATGCGAACATAAAAACATTCAACTTCCTTCCAAGCAGCACCCTGCTGAGATTCACGGGCACCAAAACCCCTGCCCAGCCTTGTTGTAATTACCCTGGTGGGCCTTTGCCTTGCACAGAGCACCAGGTTTCCTGTGCAAGGCTGGAAAGATCCCAGCATGATTTATGGTACATTGTTACAGCCCCGTCTAGACGTGACTCGCTCGGGAACCGATAACAGCGAGCCCACGACAATGCAAGCCCAGCAGAGGTGGCACGTCCTGCCAACACTGCAGCAGGCACAGCCCTCGGGGACAAACCTCTTTTGTACAGCCTCCTCAGCAGGCTGGCCTCCTATTCCCAGCCTGTTCAGGGTGAGGGAAAGGCAGACTGAACTTCTGGAGGCTGTGATGCGCCTACCACGATCTCTCCTAGATCAGCTGTGGGGATTCTGTAGCCCTCTCATGTCACTTTGCCCAGCTGGGAATGGCTGTCCAAGTTATGGCTCCAGCAACAAACTCAACCCAAGCTGGAGCACGCTCCAAAGTCATCTTATTTGCACACTGGGAAAGAGCTGAGAGCCTTCTCTGGGGCCTTGGGCAGGATCTGATGGCTTTCTTTTGCCATACCAGTAAATGCCATTGCCCAGCCAAGACGCAGCTTACTTTGGCAGAAGACTCTGCAAGAGGATCAGCAACAGCACCAAAAGGACTTTCATGCTTGGAATAGGCATAGCTGCACCTGGCCTTCTGTTGACAGAATTATGCTGGTAAAAGTGGAAGGGGGAAAATGAGGGGAGGGAAATGGCTTCCTGACCAACCAAACGTGCCAGCAAAATCAGTAAGCGTAGGGTCAGGAACAAACCACACCACAATCCCTGGCACACGCTGTTAGAGTGGAAATTTCAATCACAATAACCTGCAGTAATTAAATGGACCACGGAAGGACTTTTGCCCTCAGGGAAGGGATAAAAAGAATAATATTTCCTTCAACAAGCTGGAATACATCCAGCACCAGCACAACTGTGCAGGACTGGGTGTAGCAGAATCAACGTCTCACGCGACAGCCACTGGCAAGGAAACCAGATGGAGAAGTGTGGGAAATGAGAGTGCTTTCTCTTTCCAGCCCCATAGCATTCCTTGACACCTGAAGCTGCTACTCCAAGGAGAAAAAAGAAAAAGCACAGGTGACTTGGAAGTCAGCCACTGTGCATTGCTGCTTGGAGAGGTAGGTGTGCAGACAAGCTGCAAGTCTGGAGGAGCACTCATTGATTCCTTTCCACAAGCAAGCTCATTTAAAACTTCACTTCTTCAAGGGCAGGTCCTGGAGCAAATTTGGCCAACCAGAAGAGCCCTCAGAGGTGTGTTGGTTTTGCATGGCCTGATTTTTGGTAGCAGGGGGGCCTCAGATGTGGCTTCTGTGAGAAGATGTGGGAGCTTCCACCACATCCAGCAGAGCCAATCCCGCATGGCTCTGAAGATGGACATGCTGCTGGCCAAGGCTGGGCCAGTCAGAGATGATGGTAATGCCTCTGTGATAACAGATTTAAGAAGAAAATCAAAACAAAGTGGGGTTCAGTTTTTCTAGCCAGAGAAGAGGAGGTGAGAACATGTGAGGGAAACAACATGGACACACCAAGGTCAGTGCAGAAGGAGGGGCAGGAGGTGCTCCAGGTGCCAGAGCTGAGATTCCTCTGCAGGCTGTGGTGAGACCATGGTGAAGCAGCTGTGCCCCTGCAGCCCCTGGGGATCCATGGGGGATGCAGAGATCCACCCACAGCCCCTGGGGATCCACAGGGATGCAGAGATCCACCCACAGCCCCTGGGGATCCACAGGGATGCAGAGATCCACCCACAGCCCCTGGGGAAGGTGCCCATGCTGGAGCAGGTGGATGCCTGCAGGAGGCTGTGATCCAAGGGGAGACCCTGTGGAGAGAGGGTTCCTGCTCCAGGCTGGAGCAGCCTGTCCTTGGAGGGCTGCACCCCGTGAAGAGTGACCCACACTGCAGCAGTTTTGGGAGGGTTGTTTGCCCGTGGCAGGGATTCACACTGCAGCAGTTTTTTCTCTCCTCTGCCCAGCTGTGGCAGGGGCAGGTGAGTGAGCAGCTTTCGTGGGTGCCTGGCGTTTGGCCAGTGTCAAACCACGACAAGAGGGAATAAAGATGGAAAGGCCTAAATAAGGAGAAGTTAGGTAGAGCCCCCACAGGGTTCCAGTCAGCAGGAAATGAGCAGCTGACACGTGGCTGTGTGGCATGGAGAGCATGGGAATGCTGGACAAGCAATGAGGTGTCTGTCTCCCATCCCACACAGACACCCTCTCGAGTACAGGTGGAGAACGGAGCAATTTCAGGAACAACGTACAGACATGTAGCAGATCAGTATTCAAAAATCTGTCCCTGTTTGTGGAAGCTGAAGAAGGCTTCATCATTCAATCTAGCACAGCATTTTTTTTTTTTCAGACAGATCCAATTATTTTTCAACATGCAAGCTCTTAAAGCTGACAGGATGCATCCTTTTCCCGTGTCACCAGTACACCAGCTTTTATGGAAACTATGTATCCAAAAAAGACAAACAGTTACCAATTCTCCTTACAATAACATCCATCCTATTTTTGTCGTCACTTGAAGCCTTGTTTAAAGACATGTGAGATTATAAATTTGCTTTACTTCTTTCTGGTTGACTTAGCAAATCTTCCCCAAATCAAATGTTAGTCACACATGCATTCTCTAAAACTTAATGCTTAGCAACACCCAAAATAATAAACTCTACAGGATTTTTATGAGTCAGTGTGTCTACACTCCTGTCCTACTAAATATCAAACTCCTTCCTTTGATCAGTTGGCACTAAAGTCACTGTGGCTGGCTCTGGCCACACTCATTTATTAAGCAGATCTACTCCTACTTGAATTTTTTATTTAACGCATTTGCAAGGTTTTGAGGGGGAAACCAACAAATCCCTGCATCTATAAACTTTTTTTTTTTAAATCAAACGTGAAATCTTTAAACTCCTTCTTATCACAATCATGGCCTGCTACAGAGCTGGCACCTCCAGCACCGAAACCATGAGTTCACAAAGACATTCGATAATTCCCTTCCCAGAAATTCCTTAATACAGATTACCAGGCATTAGGGAATCCTGGACAGATTAATGAACAGCTGAACATGTGGTCAGCAAAAGAGGAATGTCCTTTCTGAGCCCAGAAAGTAATAAAATATATATGCTCATATTTCACAGAAGACACGAAACAGAGCAGATCTGCATGGGGGAACACGTTTTAGGAAAGGTTTGTCCAGCATTATTCTAGTGTGCAGGCTCACAGGCACAGAGAGCATCAGCTACCCTGAGTAAAATCCACACTCTTCCTTTCTGTTAATAACAGGTGAGATCAGAATGCTTTTAAACTAGGAAGAATCATGACAGTTAATGAAATCTTCCACCACACTGTGCTACACATAAAATTAGTGTCTTGTAGTCAAATACATAATACAGTGAGAAATAAAGCAGTCTGTATTAGCAGGAACATAGCTGGAAAATTGCATGTTTTCTTTTCTATTATATTTTATCTATCACTACGATTTCAATACCTCAGTGGCATCTTGCTTCTTGAGTGCATGACAAGTCAGAATTTACAGGTCAGAGAGTAAAAGAAGGATGAAAACAGAAAGACATTTACTTACAATTTTGCATTTTACAAACCCTATTTATGTCTAGCACAGCTATTCACATTTGGTCAGCTACTGTACGTGTGTGGGAAACTGTTCTGAAAACAGTAATTTGGCAAAGGCAGTAAAAACACACAGCCAGGACATTTGCTGAACAGAAATATGCATAAACTCTGTGAAGGGGGTTAACACAAAGCCAGGAGTGGAGGTATTCTAAACAGCGGCAGTAGCAGCAGAAGCATAAAATTTAAGTGAGCAATTTAGACAACCAAACAGCACATTCTCTCTCTTTCCTTTACAAAGGAGAGAAGAAAATGATGGCAGAGGCATAAAGAGCTCCATTTCCATTCCCTTATTCTTTCCATTTGGACAAAGCATCAAAATGTATTCAACAGCCAGAGAGAGCAGGACCTTTCACAGCACAAAGCTCACTGATATAGGTGAACCACAGGATGGAGTGTATCTGAACTGTGCTGAGCAACAGGTGAAATACAGAATGAATCTTAGAATCCTGCAACACTGTTGACATCACAGGACCAACACTACAGCAGGCCTGACTCTGACCAAGAGCTGTTCTTCATGTGGGAAAACCTGTAACAGCAGATCATGGAGGGGAGAAAAAAAGTGTAGGAGAGAAACACCCACCAGGCAAGTTAGCAAAGCAGGTGGGCTCCAAGCAGCTTTTGTCACTCTTTCCTTGGGAAAACCTGCTCACGGGCTGTGCTGTGTTGTGGTGTGTTTTGCAGTGGTTTGGTTTGTTCTGTTGACCCCCATTGTAATGGTTTCATCTCATGTTTGTACCCTCCTCCCAATTGTCACTCTTCCTCAACCCTTCCCTTCTTTCCTGAGAGTTCTGTGTCAATCCTCTAATCCGCCCCTAAGCCTTGTCAATTTCCAAGACTGCCTTCCCCTAGTTCCAGAAGTTTCCCCAGGATCCATCGAGTGATTGGTTAGGGGTTGGTGAATCCTCCCTCAAAGTTCCCTTATTTGTTCCCAAAGTTGCTTGTTACTCCCTCAGTTCCCCCACGTTTTCCCTATTGGCTGTTGGTTTGTTCCCTCCCGTAGGTCCTCCCCCAGTAAAAACCCAGTGTAAGCTTCTGGTCCTTGTGCTGGGATGATGTTCCTGCAGAGAGGATAAATCTTTGGCTGTTATGACTGCGGGGCCCTTCTCTCATCCCTTTGCTGCCCTCGGACGACAGCAATCCTTCCATGCAGGAGTGACAGCTCCTGGTCACTCTCCCGGTCTCCCGAGTCCTGGGGAGTGTCCCCAGCCCACCCAGTGCCGGTGTCGGAGTAGCCGGGAAGGGAAGGCAGTGGGGAAGGCACTGACGTCAGTGCTGGTTTTGGCTGGGACAGTTTGGGTGCTCAAAAGGACAGTTTTGGTTTAAGCCCACTCAGCCCCACAGAGCCACTCGCTCTCTGTCCCCTGCTGAGATGGGTAAGAGAATCAGGAGGGTAAAAGTGAGAAAACTCATGGGTTGAGACAATGACACTTGAAGAGGTAAAGCAAACATTACACATGCAAGCAAAATGGAACAAGGAGTTCATTCACCATATCCTGTGACAGGCAGGTGCTCAGCCATCTCCAGGAGAGCAAGACCCTGTCATACCTAACAGTGACTTGGGAAGACAAACACCACCACTGCAAACACCCCCCTCCATCCTCCTAGCTGACATGCTGAGCATGATCCATATGGTCTGGGACATCCCTTTGGTTAGGTGGGGTCAGCTGTCCTGGCTGTGGCCCCTCCAAACTTCTCGTGCACCCTCAGCCTCCTCGCTGGTGGGGTGGGGTCAGGGGAAGAAAAGGCCTTGTGTAAATCCTGCTTAGAAAGAACTACAGCATTTCTGTGTCATCTGCACTGCTTCCAGCAGAAATCCCAAACAAAAATCATACCAGCTACCAGGAAGAAAATTAACTCTACATGCCAGCCAAAACCAGCACAGGGGCTCAGTCTGAGAGCTCACAAATATCACAGCCACCAGTGTTTGGATATTCAATCTGGGTTCTTTCAAAACTTTTCTCTAGTGCTAGAGTATATTTTCTTCCTCCTCTGGCTCACCGACTTCTGGGACAGTTCCTGTAACTACTCAACTCTACTTCCAGATTTGCTTGGAAATTTCTTCTTGCAAATGTATGTTTTCAATGTCTGCCTCAGAAGCACAACAGCAATATGTACAGGTTTCATTCCCAGCTGAAATACCAATTGCAACACCCAAGTCAAAGTTCCAGGAGTGACCTTAGCTCCTGTGGCCTTAGGGACAGGCTTGGTGGCACATAAAAGCCTCTCCTGCCCATCTCCTCCAGGAGAAAAGGAGCAAACAGCAGTTTCCATCTGGAGAGAGACCACCAGGGTGTCAACAGCAACACTAACCCTCAGAAACCCACACCTTCACCACCAAAGCCTACATTAAAACTACCTGAACAAAGCATCAGTGAGCCCAAGTCCTGCTGAACTGCAAAACTAAACATGACT
Source organism: Nicator chloris (assembly GCA_013400495.1). Classification (NCBI taxonomy): domain Eukaryota; kingdom Metazoa; phylum Chordata; class Aves; order Passeriformes; family Pycnonotidae; genus Nicator; species Nicator chloris. The sequence continues at coordinate 174,575 of WAAE01026611.1, forward strand.
AACTGCAAGCTAACTCGGCAGGGACGTGAACACCATTCACCTTTACAATGCCTCTGTCTTCCTGTGGTTCAACACATGCAAGTCCAGCAGCTCTAACCAAATTATCTTTCAGCACCAAGAAATGAAATTTCTACTTTCAACGGCATTTCCATCTGTCCCAAGAAAGGTCTTGCAGGTGTAAGAACTGTAGAGAATGAGAACCTCACATTACGACGTCGGGATTAGAAGTAAACATTTACAGCATTCTACTGGAAACCTGTATCTCATGAATCAAAATAATGGCAGGAAGATGAAAAGAAAGAACATGTAGTACTTGTATTTGCAAACCCATGCATGCATCTCAATTTTCAAGTATTAAAAAGATCCTATTTTTCCCTTAGCTGAAAACAGAGTTCAAATATCAAAATGTCCACAAACCCCAAAAATCAAGTTGCTTTTACACATAGGTGGCTAGTAAGATTAAAAAATATATTCCCTCCATCCAAGCACATGTACATACTAGTATCTTATGTTTACAGAATGAAAATCTGCAAACTTTAAAAACAGACAAACCACCAACCTGCTTCAAACTGCATGCTACTGAACACTTTAGGGTAAGGATCTAAAAGCTTTCCTTGAGGAGGTAACAAAAATGGATAAATTTGATTCCCAGTCAGTGCTTTCAAACACCCATGAGTTCTTCACAGTCAAAGAAAATTTCCCCAGGAATAACAGGCTAGTGGTTATGTGAGGATGCCCAAGTAGATGCTCTGGGGCCACCATTTCATGTTTCTCAGCAGACAAATCCACCCTCCCATGATAAAATAGCTCATGCAAAGGTTCCAGCCTCAGTCTGTTCTGCATATTAATGTCCCTGTCCCCATACAAATAATTAATCATAGAATACAGATTCATTTAGGCTGGACAAGACCTCCAAGATCATCGAGTCCAACCTATGAGTGAACATTGTGAACTAGACCATGGCCCTGAGTCCACATCCAGCCATTTCCTCAACACCTCCAGGGGTGGTGACTCTATCACCTCGCTGGGCAGTGAATTTCAGTGCCTGACAACCCTTTCCATCAAGAAATTCTTCCTGATGTCCAACCTGCCCTTCCCCTGGAGGCTGTGTTTATTATGTAACGTGCAATGAAACTCAAGCAAGAGGAAAAGACAGCACACAAATATCAAAGCACACAAGTGTGAAAGGGCCTTGTGTCTGGATGCACACCAACACAATTAAATATTACTGCTTGCAAAGTATAAAATATGCGTCCACACATCATGTTTACAGGTATATATAAAATCAGGAAGTGTTTCCAGCTTGATGTGTTTCTACATGTGAGCTGAATTTGGTAACACCTGGAGAGATGCTGAGATGTCACATAAGGGAGTTACACACAGCAAACTTTATAAGGAGAAATAAACCTAAAGGTTACAGGGTTATTTGATTGCCAACATACACATTGCTCCCAAAAAGCTGTAGATATGAAAGGCAGAACCAATCCTGTACTCATGACCCCTTCACCCAATTTGCCGTTGCAATCAAATTTAAAACATGGAATTAATCTATAAAACTTACTAAAGGATTCAAAAGTGTTCACATATACAGTTAATTCTGCACTTTTTTCCCTGACATTCATTGAGGAATATTCATCCTGTTTCTGTTAATACTGATAGTATTTCATTACACTCAAATGCTGTGGAAACAACATAAACCAGGACGTCTTCATTTTGATTAGCAGACCATCACAATCTAAGCTCTTCTTATTACTGAAGAGTTTTCTCAAGATAAAAAAAAATCATAAGTCCCTTAAAGCCAGTTAATTCCTGTTTTAATGGAAAAAGTAACTTTTTCCAGCTGTGAAGCAGCCCTATACTCCTAGAGGCCTAAACTCCCACAGCCAGATTTGACTGGAGAGCCTTTTCAGGATTAAGAAATTGGTTTGAGCTCAGGGTGTACTGTCAGACCACAATAAAAGGAAAATGAATACAATATGCTGGAAACACAACACTAGTCACATTAAAAAAAAAAAAAAAAACAAACAAACCCAAGAAACAAAAAGCAAAACTTTCTGACAGCATTAATTATGACACTGTGCCTCCCACTCTTATCACGCACAGCCCTGTCACAGCAGCTCTACAGACCTCCACCCTCAGCCATCCCAGGCAGGAAACAACACAACAACAAGCCTTCTGGAGGACAGAAGAAGAGAGTTACTGCTTAGTTCAAGTTCACAGAAAATGCTTGCTGAAAGGGGTTTGGTTTTTTTTTTGTCTGTTTTTCAGTTTCATCTGTTTCAAAGAAACTTCTGCATCTGTCTTTGGGAGAAAGGGTGATGAAGGCGAGTGGTAAGGAAGGGAAAAACACTGGCAAACCAAGGCAAGTCACACTTTTCACAGAAAAAAACTCAAACTCCCATGCCTTACATATTTCTGTTGAAAAACTTTTTTCCAAAGGCGAGGGGGGAGAAGGAAAAAAAAGTGGAAACTCTTGGGATACTGCATCTGCCACCGAAGGCTCCAAATAACCCCTGCCAGAGCATCCTTAGGCTGAACAGCCAAGTTATCTTTTCTTTTGTGCTGCAAAGCCACAGATAAGAAACTGATACCACAAGGCACAGTAATGACATGACAATCTTCTGAGAACACTCAGCTGAAGCAGTCAGTGAGCAATGTGCCAGCCTAATTCAGGCACCCCAGCACAGGCACCAGGTCATGGGGTCTGAGGACCCAAAGAGCCAAGCTGCCCAGAGGGCTCTGTCACCCCCATTGGGGAGTGCCAGCAACTGAGATGGCCAAAGAAATGGAAAAGCCATGGTGATAAATATAAAAACAGTGCTGTACAGCACTGGAACAAACCAGTGCTGACTGGGAAGGAGGTCTAAATCTCTAAATCCCCTTTACCTGGAGCTCTCTACCAGTGTAATACCACACGACCCCTGGCTTAGTGAGACTCTGCTGGACCTATTCCTCTTTGGACAGACTTGTCCTCTGCTCTTGGACCTGCTGACATGGATTGGTCTGCACAAGAGAGACACAGAATAAACAGAGTGCAATGCACAGCTGTCAGGCAGAGCTGTGCTGCAGAAACCAGCAAAGGCCTCCCCAGCAACAAGTTGGGTGTGAACAGCTGTTTTTGCCCTCAGTTTAGGCAGTGTTAAAACCAGCATTTACTGCCATGGCAGCAAGACCAAGCAAAAAACCAACCAACCAACCAACCAAAAAACAAACAAAAACCCCAACAAAACAAAAACCAAAAACAAACAAACAAAAAATTAAAAAAAACCAACAACAACTAACCAAAAAACCAGCCATGTGCTCCAAGGAAATGTAGAGATTTATTGCCCTCACGCAGAGGGCAATGCTGTGACTGCTCCCTATCACAGAGCAGTTCCATCAGCCACGTGTCCTACACACAGGTATTCCAACCCAGGAGAAACAAAGTACAGCAAAATACAAAGCTGCAGGATCAACGAGCAGCAAAAGCTGGGCAGCCAATGCCTGTAGCTGTTTTGGCATTTGGAGTGGCCACACAAACCATGATTTATGGGTTCTACCATTTGGGACTGTCAAACAGCAATGGCACAGGAACCATCTTTAATTGTGGAGGGTTTAAATCACACATACAACCATTAAAAGAATAAGTTTCGAGACACAAAGATGGATTTTCTTTATTTATTTATTGAGCTTGACCAAGTTCAATTATTTTTCCTTGATAGTAAAAACCAGATAAATCACTGTCCTACACAGCAACACTCCCTGTTGACAGAATCCACACACATGGTAGTCCTTCAAGAAAGTCCTCATTTTTAAGAAACAGTTCCCACATACATACCACAAAATATCCAATTTATATCATCAAGAAGAAAAGTTAAACAGTTAGCCTTGTTCAAAGAAACAATACATGTACCAGCATCTTTATTTCAACTGCACAAGGAGATTAAACAAACACACAACAAGGAGCCTGAGACCATCACAGCTTTGTTATAAAACAATCCAGTGCATCTGGGTTCCTAGAAACCTGCCACCCTAAGAACACAGATGATGTTGCTGATTCATTTTTCTGGCAGTCACAATGCTTGCTCCTGTTCAAATGTGCATTTTCCAGACTCTGCAGGACCGTCTTCCAATGCCTAGTCTTGATAAAGTGTCTTTTCTTTTTGTTTTTTTTAAATGTAGTTGGTCTCCCATTGTCAGTAGATGTGTCAGTAATTGTAACCATTTCACAGACCTTTTCCCATTTTGTTGCAGCAATTGGTGCAGTTTGTGATTACAGAGTTTGACACATTTAGCATGTTACTGAATAGTCAAGACAATCTTTCAGAAGGTGCAGACACTGAAATTACGTAAGTCTCTTTTTGAATTAGTAAATTAATCTCCTATTTTTAATTTTTAAATACAAGGTGGAAAGACCAGAGGTAATGAATCTCTGATGGGACTTAATGAATCTCTTGCTATCTCCCAGCAGGGAAAAAAAAAAGAATCTGCTTGATTTTTGCATCTCAAAGAAACTGAATGAAATAAGTAATGTCAAAGTTCCTATATACACGAACCACAAATCACTTATTCTTTGAGCAACATAGAAGAATTCAGGATACAGACAATCTTTCTTTATCAGTTTCAACCCTTTTGTTGACTTCCTTACATTGGTACTTATTCCTCTTCCTTTTCCTACATTTCAACTCTGTAAAAATCTAGGAATATGCTTATAAAACGTTCTTGAAATAAATAATTTGTATCAAGCAGAATAAAGTTTTACTAGTGCCTTCCCCAGTGCAAACATTCCAAATAAATTTCAGTTTGGGTCAAAAATCTATTTGGAATTACTCTGATTAAATGTCACTTTTATAAATATAGAGGCAATTAAAAACACCTGGAATATAAAATACTTCTTTGTGTGCAATGTTTTGAGTAAAATCCAGTCATTTCATGAAATTTATTTACCATGTGCTTCGAAGTTAACTGAGGTGACTGAACTAGGTGTTACCTCTGAAGTCACAGTTACCTGCTTGTGCAGAGATTCCTGCTTCCACCCACACCAGAGGAGCAGAGCACCCACACACCGGGCTGCTAATCCTTTGGGAATTATGGGAACAGCCACAGAGCTGAGGAGACGGCAATTTCAGCTGTTCTGTAACAGCCCCGGGCACAACTGCAGCACTGCTGCCTTGAGCAACCCCACAAGCATTTCCTCCCCGCAGGAAAATGCAAGAGTGTCAGCAGGATAACCCACTGCCACAGCAGAGAGAAGCTGTGTGCCTGGCCTGATAATCTGGGACAAGCAATGGGGAATTTTAGGGTTTTATGTCTGAAGAAGAAACAAAGAAGGCTTCTTCTAACCTTTCTGTGAAAATACACCCCGAAATCCCTCTCAGTCTGACGGGAGTTTCTTGAAGGAGTGTACTCACCACACATCTTCCTAGGGAGGATGGCAGGGTGCAAAGTGATGTAACAGTACTTTGTATGTAACTGCATTAATAGCTGGATGTCAAAAAGCAGTTCTAGGACAAACGAGCTCCTTAACAAATAATACATTCTTCTATGCCTTGCCTGCAGTTTTCCCAGTTACAGCCCAGAAAGAACAAAGAAATTGACCCCGTGCTGGAACCTGGTGTGGCTGAGGTTTCCCTGTGCCTTTCAGAGCCTCAGAATTTGTGTTGATTGTTTCATCTGATGCCTTGAGAGGCTCCCTGGAACAGAGGCTAGGCAGAGTTAAAGGAATAAAGTAGGTATTTATTAAAAAGGCTTTCAAAGGATACACCTTGGGCAGTACAAGAGCCTGGCTGAGGCTACACCCAAGATGGACAATGGGTCACGAAGTCTCACACTTTTATAAGTTTGGGATTAATTGTCCAATTACAGCTTCAGGTTATGAAGTCCCAGATTGCTCTCCTCACTTTGCTGTTGTTTATACATTTTGGGCCTAAAGTTGCAACGGTGTCCTTGGTTCTCGGGCTGGAAAAGGATTGTTTTGTCTGACTGAGCTGTGAGGAGAACTTGCCAATGTTTCATATGAAGCTCAGAGTTACGTACTAATGCAGTACAGAATCTGGGTAATATGGAAGCTAAAACTTAAGGCGTCACAGCACGTAACCAAGGACGGCTGTGAGGGTCTCAGGTGGGGCTGGCACAGGGTGGGGTTCCCAGGCTGTGCACCCTGTTAGGGGTCCCTGTGCTCTGTCCCAGGTGGGCTGGCACATTGCTCCGTGAAGGAATTATACCAAACAGACCCTGGAAAACTGCTGGGCTGTTAAGGCTGCACCATTCCTGGCCTAAAGCTCATTCCTCTCTTCTTTCTTGGCTCACTGAAGGTCTGTAAAGCAATGGCTCTCTCCAGAAGTATTTTCTTATGCAATTTCCAGTAATTACAACCCCCTTGTGAGATTAGAGACCCCCAAGTTGACCATTATCACCTGCCTATTCCCTTTAATATCCTTCTGCAAGAAGTCCTTTACACCAGGGCCGATTTAAGATCTAAACAGATAAAAGCAAAAGATAAGGAATGTGGGAGTGTTGTTTTTTTCGTTTTTCTTTAAGTTAGGATGAATAATATACGAGAAACACAGTCTTTGATTTTTAATTAGGTGTTTATTGGTTTTTATTTATTTTTAGATTTATAAGGTTTGAATTTTAACTAGAGAGCTAGGAAAATGTTTGCTTTTTAACTTGTTTTAAGGTCTTTTAAGTATTAATTATTTAATAATAAGATGATATTTATATTTTTAACTTAATGATTTATTACTTTTGGTGTGTATTGCGGATTTTTTTTACTTAATTACAGAAAATTAGTTACATTTGTGAAGAAGAAGAAAGAAGTTGTAAAAAGAAAACTGACTTACACTTAAAAGTTTTTATTTTGGTTCTTATATATTATTACACACCAAAACCCCAAATCTAATTTTTCACTCTGTGAGATCACACAATACTATTCAAACTGCACACCCACAACCTCTGTGCTGTCATTCAATCTCGGAGCCCTCTCTAAGGCCCCACATCAAATGTGGTGCTTGCCCAAGGGTCAGCACCCTCCAGCCCAAAAAAATCTAAAATTTTCAGCCTCCAGGGTTCCAACAAGGGAAAATGACACGTTAATTCCATTTATAATGCAAGTCACAGATACTCCAACATAACCCCCACAAAACCAACTGAGCAACAGGCAAGACCTGTGCCAGACCTAAGTCCTGAGCTGAAGTTTAGTCCCAAGGCCATGGAGGACACTGAATAAAAGCATCTTACTGATGCTATTCCCTCTCCCTCCCTGCAATTTCCTGGCCTGTTCCCACATCAACAGCAATTTCCTTGACCTTCATGCTGACTCCCACTCCTACACAGAAAGAAATGGAGAAGAAAATGCCCCTTAAGCACAAACCCCTGCAGAAACTTCTGGCTCCTTAAACGCTGAAGCTAAAGCTGCATTTCAACACCACAGCAACAGTCCCTCACTTTTTCCCCTCTCTCCACAATTTAGCCTTCTACAATATATTTAGAAGATAAAGCTATGTTTGAAAACATAAATCTCAGCATTAAGATGACAGAAGAAAAACATGAAAAGCCCCAGCCAGAAGTGTTTTATTTAGTCCTCATCTGTCATTCTTTTCCAATCTATGCACTCAGTATAGGCTAGAAGGGAGCTCGAGGTTATGCTTCTTGCAAATCCTTTTCTGTCCTGTATTATCAGCCACTGTTATTACCTAAACTTTCATTCAGAAACAGCATTTGGAATAGTTTTTCAAGGGGGAAATTATTTTTAATCAAGTCAGGTCATGGATGATGTTAACCAGATTTGTTTTTATTTCTAGTCACTCTTCAAATTATTAATATAATTCCCTGCAGACAAATGGTGTGTTTGTGGTTTGTGATACACATCGAGAGGGAAGACTTATGAGCACAAGGCACTCAAATTCTTTTTGCCAATGAGAAATGGGGAAACTTCTCTGGGTAGCAGAAAGTAGAGCATACAATTAAGTAGTATTTTCCTTTCTTATCCCTTCTATTTTTTTTTTTTTTTTTAATTCCCACCTCAAAAAGGCTTTTGGCTGCATTTTTGACAGGCAACTGAAGTGGGAACGGTATTGAACAGAGTTCAAAAAATCCTTTCTAAAAACAAAGACAAAAATAATTGAATGCTAGAGAGGTTTAGGGATTGCAGGGTCCTAAGTGAAGTGTTGCCCTCAGGCAGATGAAGTTTGACAAGATGAACCTGCAACACTTTAAGAGACAAATTCCACCCCTGGGTTCACCAAGCATTTTCCAGGTGATTTCACCTGAACCACTTATCTCCATGTCTCTGGTCACTTATGGTGCTTGACCATTTTGGTCCCAAGTCGTTGTTAGGATTTCAGATGTGCAAGAGCTGGAGACAGTTATGATGCAGACAGGGCAAAGCTATTCCTTCTGCCTCCTTTGAGCAGCTGCACAAAAGCCATGACTCTTCCCAAACTGCTGCACTGGAGTCAAGTTGTCAGCTCACCTTGGTGGTGAGGCACTGGAACAGGTTCCCCAAAGAGGCTGCAGACTCCCCAACCCTGGAAGTGTCCAAGGCCAGGTTGGATGGGGCCCTGAGCAACCTGGGACAGTGGAAGGTGTCCCTGTCCATGGCAGTGGGGTTGGAATTGGATAATCTTTGGGGTCCTTTCCAATCCAAACCATTCTGGTTCGATGACCAAACCAGACTGAGGGGCACCACCTCCTCCTCCACTGTAAATGGAGCACACCAGGCAGGAAAGCCAGGTTTTCCCAGCCTTACAGCCCTTGGTGGAGGGAATATCAGTGCCCTTCAGCTTCAGTACAACTTACAGTTAAACGTTAAACTAAATCCTTTCCCCACCCCACAGCTGCACTTTTTAGACACAGTTTTACATGCCAGGTGAAAACTCACTTAAAGAAGAATTTGACAAGAGAAAAGAAAAACATCTGAAGTGAACAAAAAGCCCAACATCAAGAGAAGTGGAGGAGGGGAGAAACAATAATTTTAAAGTGACCCTTAGTGGGGGGCAGGGGAAGAAGTCTGTCTGATTTTCTTTGGATTTAGTAGGGCAGGAAATCGTTGAGGTGGGTTAAAATACCTTTCTTGTACATGCTTTACAAAGAATTTCCTCTGATTACTAGAATAATATTTGTTTTCATGTCAATCTTGATAAATCACAGCTGTGGTGCTTTACTTCCTCTCTTCTCTCTCCTTATTTCCATCTATTAATAGGCCTGCATGTACCCACACAACAATTAAAAACACCCATAATATACTTATTCTATATATAAACACTTCTCTTTTGCAATCAAATTCTCTACATAACATTGTCTTGCTCCTGAAGTGAGCACATTTGCACTTGCACATCCAGGATCCCAGGGGTGCCCTACACTTCACAAACCCCATGCTTGGAGAAACACAGAGGTGTTGAGGAGGAAACTCCAGCAATGCCCCTGCACCCACTGCAGGCTCACAAGTGGAAGTGCCAGAACAAGAAAAGCAAAAGCCTGAGCAGTGCTGGCTGCTTGGTTCTGGGTTTTTTGTTGCTTTTTCTTTCCTTTCTGCTTCCCCAGTTCAAGAGAAGGAAGGTAAGACATCTGAAGAAGCTTTAGTGTCGTTCAGAGCTATTCAATTCTGCAATTTCAAAGCTATAAAAGGCTCTGTGAGTAGTTTTGACCAAGTATTTTAGGCCACCAATATGGTCGGCATCAGTTCCAAATAACATTCTTCAGTATTTCCACTGCTGAATGTTGGAATCCAGCATAGGAAGGAAGGGATTTATTCTTCAAGTTTGATACACCAAACCTCACATATTTTTTAATCATTTGACTTACAGGAAAACTAAGAAAATCCCAGTTCTCGTTACAGCTTATCTCCCCCAGGTGTCACCTACCCCTTTAAAATGCAACTCTGAACTAATTCCCAGGCCAAATTCAACACATTTCTCAGACTCCAAGGAGAAAATGGAGATAAGACTGCACTGCCATAGCCCACTGAGTTTCATCAACTGATCAAGTGGAAATTCTTTCCAATTTCGAGTCTTGAAGCCTCTGACAGCCACAACAGCTGCTTTATTTCTGTGCTGAGCAGAGCAGCATGAATGAGAGAGCTATTTCCTTTCTTTAAGAGGATTTAGCACAACCATAAAAGAAGACTTTTATGAGAGGTCCCACTAACCATTCCCTTAGTTCCTAACCAAGCAGGTAGATACAGTTTTAAAAACAAGACTCCCTTCCCAGAAAGTTACCTGGAGGCATCTGACCTATTCCTGCTGACAGTCAGTGCATTCAAAGGTCTCCCCTAGGAAATATTATCTCCTGGAGTCGATCAGGCAATTTTACAGCTGCCACGCTGAGGTTTTTAACAGCCTTTAAGAACCATCCAGTTAGTTCAGAGATAAATGACAAAAAAAAAAAAAAACTCACAAAAAAAAACTCGACAATAACAACAAAACAAACCAATGTGGAGTGACAAGAAGCATTAAAACCCAAGCAGATGAGAACTACTGGGCTGGGCAGCAGGGCACAAGGCACAGAACATGCTGTACCCTACACACACCCATCCCCACAGGAGCTCTCTCCCAAGTCCAGTGAGCGAGTCCTCCCTCACGTGAGCAAGGGTGACAGGGTGCTGCTGTGCCCTTCAAACTGCTGTCCCTTATCTGGCTGCTAGGAAACCTCCCTGCACACAAAGCCTAACAAATCCCGGCCACTCCATCTCACTTAGGCCATGTAGCACTCTCTTGGCAGCCAGAAAAGCATTGAGTTAACAAGTGGACTTGATAAATCAGCTTGTAGCCGGGCCAGAACGAAGGGCAATTAGGAGCCTACCTGGAACCTGAACGCTGTCATTTACGGGGAAGAGAAGAGGGGGGAGAAAAGAGTCTGCCACCAATCACAGCTTGATAATACAAACTAAATAAACACAGCACCTCCTGAGTCAGAGAAGGGCAACAGCAGAAGAGACACAAGAAATCTGCTCTGCTCTTCAGGAATCCTGTCTAAGGGCAGGCACCTAAGCTGCAAGCTCCTGGCTCTGGAGTGGGATTAACACTCCACTTTGGGCACTGACTGGAACATAAACGGGGCTTGCTGGTTGGGTCTGCAGCAGACAGAACAACTGGCACTGCTCAAGGATTCTGACCACCAGCTGGGGGGCACAGCCCACAGGCAGATGCAGGAAACACTGCCAGCAACAACTCGGGTTTTCTCTAAGAAAAAGCATCTAGACCCACTTGGAAAAATATCTAAAACACTGTTCTAAAAGAACTTTTCATGTACACAGGTGAAATTTCCCTACTTAGCTTGTTGCAGAACTTTACTACTACTGTTCATAGAAAAGTTTTCCCCGATATCCAACCAAGCTTTTTTTTTCTTCTACAGAATAAATAGGATGAAAAGAAATCAGCCACCAGCAGACATGGAGCACACTATTCTTTTCTCGTATCTTCTGACATATCAGAAAAGATATGGGTTTTGTTCATAGCCATTTCCGCCCTCTAGGCCTCTCAAAGAATGTTGTTTGCCCATAAAAAGCAGGGAGGAGCTGTAAAGTACGAGAAGAATTCCAAGGGAACTCTGGACTTCCAGGCTTCATCCAGCCAAGACCGGATGTGATGCACTCGGCCTCCATGGCAAACAAGGGAACACTGAGAACCACGCTTCCCTTCAGGCTCAATTTTATCCAAATATATCTGCCCATGGGTTTTGCACCAGCCCAAGCCAGCTGGTCTTAGGCAAATCACACAGCTGAAGCAAGGAAGAAGATGGGACAGAAGAGCATGAAACTAATTCACCTCTCCTGATGTAATATTTCATATATCTCAAGTAAGTCCAAGATATATTACACCCAACAAAAAGGGCTCTCAATGCCTTCCCTCCCTCTCAGCTTCCAAGAATCCCAGAGAGATATAGGACAAATCTAACTCAGAAGACAGCAGGTCAGAGCTAACAATTTCAGTACATTCCTTCCAGCTGTGTCTCTGACCCAAGCAAGAAATAACAGTGATTTCTAAGCTTTTCCACAACAGTATTTAATATAAAAGTCAACACAGGATGAATCTGTCAGCATATTCATTCCTGGGAGATGCCAAATGCCCTTAGTGCCCATCCAGTTCAGCCAAGTTGAATACATGACACACCTCAGAGGGCCAAGCCAGGAGTCTGCAGGGTGTTCTAAAGTAAGAAGACCAATACAAATGCTAAGCAAGATTAACAGCAGGGATTTGCCACTTAATATTCAAACACCAAAGAAATAAAAGACTTCACTGCTGGCAGCTCTGTGTGGAAGCATCTGACAAAGCCACTTAATGATAAAACCTACTGGCCTGAGGAAGCATTTTGTTGCAGCATTCCTGCTCCCACAAATGACAAAAAAGTGCAGGAACAGAAGCAGAGGATTGGTGAGGGTGGAAGCTCTGAGATCTCACCAGGACTTACAAAAAGAGCTATGCCATCTCAGGAACCTGAGGAGCACATTGCTATCATCACAAGGCCGCAGCCCTGGGACTTCAAATCCAAGAGAACAATTTCTCTTCCTGGCCAAGAAGCCATTTGCAGGGCATCAATTCCCTCCACATCAGCCCAAGGCAGAATGCTTTCCACTGCCTCCAGATGAGGGACAACAACCTAACAGCAGTGGATGTGAGCTGTCTCTCCAGGTTGTAAACAACAGTTCATGGTGAAGGCTTTTACCTTGGCAAACATAAGAAGATATAAATCATCTTCTCATCCACACAGGATTTTTTTTTCCTGTTTTCTTCTTAATTTCGTTGCTGCTTTGATCTCCTGAAATGGTAACGATTTCAGTAGCAGTGCTGACAGCAGGCCCAAAAACTGCACACATCCAAGAAGCAGAGGTAAACAAATAAAGAATAAGATCTTGCTCATAAGCCAGCCATAAAAGCTAATTTATTGCTTCCTATTTCAAAGCGGTATGTGGTCACATCAGGAGTGAGCTTGGAATATCATGCTTGCTGGGAAAAATAACACACACATGGAAAAAGTACAAGACACTCGCTGGTACATGGATCAGCTAAAGATCTAAAACACAATATCTCTATGATCAACATGCCTAGGTCATCACAGTAATAGCTAAAAGCAAACCAGAACTTTTTTCAATTACACATTCAACAGGAACAATATATTGGAAATGATTTCCAAGACAAACAGCTCTACCCACGTGCAATGGGCACATGCAGGTAATTTTATTTATAAAACATTTCTGTACATACTATGGATTATGCCATAAATGAAGATGAGTTTTCTAGGCAGAAAATCTTACTGCAGCTGCAGAGACAAGAGCATGAGCCTTAGCACACACTGAGCATCAGAAACTCCTCTCCCAGGGCTGGTATCAAACATGTTATGAAAGAAACAGAATTATGATTTCACATCTCTGATGCAGCTTCTTTCAAGCCCTCACACACTGTAAGTGAAAATTATTTCCCCTTCTTAGTAAATGGCTTTGATTATGAGCACCATGTAACATCTATGGACATTTGGAGGCAGTGAAAGATCTCACAGCAAGGCTACCATTAAATCTTTGCTGAGAAACAAGGGCAGACATCTGTGTTTCATTGTCTTTGAAATAATTAACTGATTTGTGCATTACCAAAGTGAAAATTAATTTTATTCTACTGTGAGAAAGTTTGGGAAAAGTGGAAGTCTTCAGTAATCCTTGAAAAAAAAAATAAAAGAAGTCTAGATTAGGCCAGACAAAGAACCAGTTCCCACAAAAGGCATGATGGAGCTACGCCAAATGTTTCTAAGAACAGAGTATTTTTTGGTTGTTTTTTTGGAGCCAAATTTCTTATGCCTTCATTCTCTCTTTTATGGGTATTAATAAGATTTCCACATAAATCTGTCTCTACTTAGTCATCGTCACCACTGTCAGACTTCAGAGCCCTCCACGAGGAAGGACTGCCAACACAAATGTTTGTGATGTCACACGAGTCACACCAGCACTCAGAACAAACAGGCCCAAAAGCTGAAAGGTCACTATAACCCTATGGAGGGGCAAAGGATTAAACAATAAATATATCTAGCATTAGAATTAAGGGGGGGAGAGGTGAAACAACAGCAGTAATCACCTAAATGCATTTCTTGATTTGGTGTTAACAAATGGAAAAACAGTGAGCATCTTTCTCCAGTTAATACACATTCTTAGGACGGATTTCACCCACTACTGGGAAATTTTGCCCGTGCTCATCTGAAACTGCCTTCCCATTTTCATTTCACCCACTATGACCAGGGGAAACCTGTCTTTGATCTATGGAAAACAGTGAATTTTTGCATTCAAGCCTTTGCATTTAGAGTCAGGTAACTCTATCATCCCTTAAAATCTGAGGTAGCATCTTCACAGACTGACACCCACGGGTGGATCTCTCTGGTTCAACAAACAAACATACAAAACCAAAACAAACAAAACCAAAAATAAAGAAACACACACAAAAAAAATCACGAGATGCTGGTTGAATGGAAAGAAGTGAGATGAGCTAAGGAAAAAAAAATCTCACCAGACAAAACTGCATTCTTGGGTGGTCACTCACAGACAAGCACCAAAGAAATCTAATTCACCTTTCCTAACAAGTGGGAGCAGAATCAAGTGTCCAAAGCCCATCCTGGATTTGTTTGGCCTGTCTTTCACAAGAGAGGAAAAGGGGAGTCAGGTTTGTTGGACTAGAAGATAGGAAATGAGGCAGGAATAATCAGCTCATTGATGTAAGCCTTCCTAGATCAAAAAAGAACATTTGACCATTCAGAAGAGTGGCACTGAGGAAGCTGCTAACTCAAAGCATGTGGCCATCAATATCATGACATTTCTTTTAAGTTTGCTTTTTATTAAATAAACACATGGAAAAAGAAAACAAACCTGCATACAGCTACAAAGTCGGATATCTAAGATTTCATTAAAAACATCTGTGATTGCAGATTCAAGCATGCAAAACATAGTGTGTGACATAATTATGCTTACAAGCACTGACTCACTGTTTTAGATAGCAATGCATTAAGATCACAGGAAAGATACTCCCTGGGCTATCGAGTTTCTCCCTAAATTCTCATCTCCTTAACCTGCTATTATAAATGATTAAGACAATCTGATTGTTACTTTCATCTCAGTTCTAAAAAACTTAACCAAATCAAAGACTCAGAGCCCCCCAGGCCAAGTTCTCATGAGTGCATTGAATGACAGCAAAGGAAGCTGTTTTGTCACTGCCCCCACTATCTGAGGATTTTCTGGGCTGGGTTTTTTTGATGTGCATATCAGTAAATTTTGCAATACAGTGACTTCAGCTGAAAAATCAATGTTTTTCTCAGCATCACGTTGCCATTTTCATTTGGGAAGAGACAATACATAAAGCAGATCAGAACATGAAATAAGCACATATTATTGCAACTGAAAGAATTTTACCATTTTTTAAACACAGATAGGTTGCAGTTTCCAAAAGAAAAATAAAATCTAAAGATCTAAACATGACAGCACCTCCAGGCACGCTGATATGATAAATATCCAGAACTTAAAATTTGGGGTCTTCAAAAAATCTGCTCGAGTGGCAGATCACAGGCCAAGTCAGGAAGTCTTAAGGTTAATCTTAAGGATCTTCTTGTTCATCTATGCATAATACAAAAGGAAAAGAAAATTCTAGATGCAAGGATGATGGCAGCTAAAATGTTGGAATGAAAACCATTGAAACCATGCCTCAGTCACCATTATCAAAAGTTCCTACTATCCATCAAACCTGAATAAGAACATCACACATTTTAGGACTAGATTTATACACCACACACAGCAGAAGAGAAAGCTGAAATAAAGATTGGATAGCTTTGAGAGGAAGGGGATAGACAATCTGTCTTTACGGCTTAGCTTAAAAATGCTCAAGAGCTCTCCAAGAAACATTTGTGTTTGCCATCCCTCTCTGTCTCACCACAACAGATGTATCCAGAAAGCCAGGTTTAGATGTCCTCAATTTCAGTTAAGCCCCAGCTCCTCGTATTTCCTATGAGCTGGCTCTGATTCCAAAGGTGCCTCGCCAAGAGGAAACGGCAGGCTTGGATCCTCAGGCGGAATTTGAGCTGGAATATGTGATTTAGTGCTGGCACCCCAGCCCATCTAATTGCTGCACTGTTACCCCGTGCTCCTCTCTGACCCTGCTTGACACAAACACAGCAGGCTTAGCAGGAATCAGCATTCTGGATTCTGTGGCCCAGAAGTCAGTCTGCAGTCCCAGCAAGGCACAGACAACATTTCTCTTTGCCGCTGAACAGATTTCTAACCGCGGTCGCTGCAATGAGGATTGAACAGAGCCCATGCTGCTTAAAATGATGAAATTGTACATATGGATGTACCTGCTTGCTTCTAGAGGTTTTCTTACCTCTCCACAAGTCACAGGAAAGATGAATGCTCTGCAAGTCCGAGCAGAAGCCTGCTGGAAAGGTTCAGGTTCCCTTTCCAGCCTTATCCCCCTTTTAACTTCCAAACTGTCCGGGCAGTTCCATCCCTCACAAGCACACATGAAGTACAGCATTAAATCCTTTAATAGAAAATGTTTATTCATGTGCAGTTTTGTGTAATCAGTAGACAATTAGGACTGCATTTAAGAATGGCACTTGCAGACACATTAGGCTGGGCTTAAAAAAAAAGCCAGCCTCAGTAATGGCACATGAATTATCTCGAAACATTTCAGCTAGTACAGAATTCAGAATCAACAGAAATGCAGTGAATTTCAGGGAACTGTTTTAATAAATACCAAATATAAACCAGTCCACAACCTCCCAGAGAACAGGTACATAGCAGCAACAACATATCCACTACACACAACAGAGTTTTACCAGGTAAAGCTCATTGTGCTTATCTGTAAAAATACAAGTCACCTATTTATTTCAGCTCGTCTTATCATACTTCTCACCAGCCAGAGCTCCACACTGAACAACCCCTTATTTATGCCCACAAGAATGGTTCCAGTTCAGGCTGCACTGGGACCTTATCAGCTGCTCCTGCCCAGCCAGTCCCGTGCTCCACATCACAGCTAAAGCCAGCAGAAAGTCAGTCCAGGCACCAGGCACACCATGGAAAGCACCTTTATGGCTTTGCACCCCTAGAACAGAGCTGTGGCCCCAATCTCCAAATTTAACACTGGAACGTATCATTTGTAAGACATAAGTGGTTATTTGTTGATCAAAATCATTACTCAAGTGTTTACAAATAGCTAACAAACAATTGCACAACTTGGCACACCTTTGCAAATCAGGAAAGAATAAATTTTTAAACTATAAAGAGCCAAAAGTCAAGCCATATTACTTAAGCTGGCATATTAACAAACAAGCCTGCTTGTGGAAACATTGGAAAATATGATTTAACATCCACAAAGAACCCTGTCATATGTAACTCAGGCTTGCTGACTGTGCTGTCAGAGTCAAGCAAAGAATTCCATCCCTCTTGCCTGCACAATACTAATTTCTATATATACATACATACATATATAAACAAATACATAAATATCTATATGTGTGCACACATCTATAAAAACATGACACAAGGGGTCAGGTCACATTTTCAGCAGCACACCGAATGTTAGCTTTGAATTAGTTCCTTTAAAATAAGAAAAAGAATCGGTAGGTGTTAAAAAAAAATAAAAAGTTCTCTTTGGATTTTAGGATGTGAACACAAC
This sequence comes from Nicator chloris, assembly GCA_013400495.1. NCBI lineage: Eukaryota > Metazoa > Chordata > Aves > Passeriformes > Pycnonotidae > Nicator > Nicator chloris. The sequence goes on from WAAE01026611.1 coordinate 192,193, forward strand.
TCCTTCTGCACTAAGGACTGAACTGGAAGGATCACTCTGTTACCCTGGGAGGGCTGAGCACTCTCAATTACCATTGGAAATAGCAGAGGCAGAAGGAGATGATAAATAATAACCTTTACAAAATAATTTAAGAAAAATAGCATTTTTAACAAACCTTCACTTGTACACTATGAATTTTAAAATATGACTGAATGAGAAGGTGAAGGCATCCATTGTCTCACAAGAGTGAGGGGCAAACTGCATTTCAGCACAAGTATCCCTGTAACAATCCCAGGGACAGATTCCAACTAAAACTCCAGCCACATGAGAAATACCTTCCCAGTTATCTTGCAATTATAGGTGCACACAAACACATTGAAGTTCCTTATCAACACTAAATACAGTGATCAGGCTTTGCCAAGAGTAACCTACACCTGGCATCACCAGTAGAGCTGAAGAGAAATGCACCAGAGAATTCAGTGCAGCATCCAACAGCTTTTTGCCATTCAAAAGTGAGTTTTGGGGGAAGGACTTCAGCATTACCAATTTAGAAATAGTGGTAGCTGCATTGGGGGGTGGGTTTGTAGAGGAAAGGAAGCAGCAGAGTCTACTCTGCAAGGAAATCCCAGTCAGATCTGTCAGCTGGTGAGCTCTAACAGGCATGAATAAGAAAGAAAAGGAGAAAAACGGAAGAGAAGCCAAGAAGAGAAAGAGAAGAAAGAAAACAAAAGGAAAAATAAAACCAACAAAACAAAAGAATACTCTCAAAAGCACTTTAAACTGCGTTCACAGAGGCAAGAGTAGCCAGTACATAAGGCTGTGCAGCCCTTTTTAATCCACACTTTTGCACACAGATCTGCACCTTTCCAGAGCTGTCATTTCAACTGAGAGCCAATACATGAGCGCAGAAAAGGCTGCACAAGTTTTACTCTGCAGGCAACAAAAAGCTTGGGAGAGCATATGTAGGTTACTGCTCACAGAAGTGGAGTAAAAATTGCTTGGACGTAGCCCATGCACCGTCCTTTCCAAGCATCCTCATCCTCTGCTGGTCAGGCAGCAAGGAGAAAGGCTCCTGAGGGTGCTTCTGCATGAGTGGCTTCACTGACAGCACACAGCCTCCCACTCTGGCCTCTCCAACAACCCCCCAGCCACATTTTAAGGTAAATTTGGGGCGTATGCATTTGCCAAGAATCAATACTTTTATGTAACATCGGTCACAAAACAGATTAGTGCTCTGCCTCTCCTTTATGACATTAAACACAAACAGGCACGGGTTTATTTCAAACCACAGAGCAAAAGCAAGTGCAAGAGACCCAAAGTATCTGTACTCCAGGGGGAGGAGCAGTTTAGGTTATTGCTGGTGCCCTGGCAGCAACTCCAGCACACAGAGATGCCAGCAAGGTATCATCAACCTGCTGGGACTGCAATAGTTCAAAAAATAATTAACCTTCACCGTGTAAATACTCAATTCTTTCCCTGTCTGGAATTCATTTCACAACTGTGCTTATGGACAAATTTGCTCAAAAATCCGTCAGAAGGATGCTGCTCAGAATAAGTAATGTTCAGTTTTGAAGTTCAGTAGTAATTTTTCCCCAACAGTAATACAATTTACTCAAAGACAACCAGAAACAAGGAGCTTTTTTAAAACAAAAAATAAACCCGACAACCCTCAGTGACTTGACCCTCAAAACACAGCAATAGTCTTCCAGCAGGCATCACCATTTTTAACAAAGCTGGGATATTTCTAAGAGGACCAGCCAGTCTGAGAGGAAGGGTTGCTTTTTTTTAAACCATCAGCAGGGTGTGCCTCAGGACTTCAGCAACCATCAGAAGAAGCATCATGAGGATATTTGAAAAGCACCACTCCTACAGAGTTAGGCAGACAAAAATCCCATTAAAAAAAAAAAACCAAACAACAAAATGACGCAGAATATAACTTTATTTTATTTTAAAATTCAAACCAAAGCATAAATCTTGCTACAAAACAAAGCCAACTTCAACAACCTACGAAATACAAAAGTCAAATAAACCACTTTAATCCCACATATTTCACTGGTGGATTGGGGGTGTTAGCCAACAAGGCCTCAGCTATGCTCTGAGCTATTTCTGATATGTGGAGGTTTTGTAATTTTCCAGCCTTGTGCAGGGGCAGAAGGAGAGCCTTTAGCTGTATTGATGCTCATAAATATCTCCTCCCTAATTTTTTTTTCCGTAGTTAATTGCAGTAAAAATACAGAGAGTCATGCAGTGATAGGTCCTAGTCAGTAGGCACTTCAGATAAAGCAGTAAAGTCACTAAAGCACACAGAGTGAGCAACTGGGAACTTTCTCCCTAATTAGTACCAGATTAAAAAAAAAAAAAAAAAACAAAAAAACCCAAAAAACAGTTTTTCTAATCCTCAACCTGTTTGGCATCAGAAACCTGTACACTTCAATAAATATGAAATACAAATGTCTGAGCTGGAAAAGCTTCATTCATACCTTGTGACATGCACATATGTTCCATGATCAGTGTATATATCTATGCCACATAATCAGATTTCTTTGTGGCAGTTTAAAAATAAAAGGTTTGGTGGGAGGGGGGTTTTTTGAGGTTGAGAGGTGTTTTTTTTCTTCCCCATTTCCTTTCTATTTTTTCATTTTTAGGCAAATACCTTGTCAATACCCCTCAGTCAGATCTGTTTTTACATAGATTTTCAGTCTCTTCTTAGATAAGGTTCAGAATTTTGGGCTATCTGTGTCCCCTGATCATTCTGTGTGTCTGACCCAAACTGGATACAGCACTCCACACCATGCCTTCACCAATCCAATTTCATTATAAAACCTCACACACACAAAATCTTCTCAGTGACCAGCACTGCCAGCTGACACGAATCCTTTTCTTGGCAGGTTCAAAAATTAGCAAGACCATTTCTCTGACCAAACTCTTATAACCACCAATGTCTTCCCTGTGCTGCCTTTTTTCCCTTTTGCTCAGCAACCCTTGAGGTGGCACTATGAAAACATCCACCCATCTCCTGTGTTCAGCAGCAATGAAGGACCATTTGTCTCATCAGCACATTGCACAGAAGCACAGAAAGGTTGGGGCTGAAAGGCACCTCTGGAGATCATCTAGTCCAACCCTTCTGCCAAGGCCTCTGTGAATGTGGTTTCTAGGGTCACCTAGAGCAGGTGGCACAGGGTGGTGGCCAGGCAGGTTTTGAATCTCTCCAGAGGAGGTTCCACAGCCCCTCTGGGCAGCGTGTTGCAGTGCCCAGTCACTCTCACAGTACTTTTCCCTCATATTCAGGTGGAACTGGCTGTGTTTCAGTTTGTGCCCTTTGCCCTGTCACTGGGCACCACTGAAGGGAGCCTGGCCCTGTGCTCTTGGCACCCACCTTTCAGATATGTGGATGCATTGATAAGATCCCCTCTCAGTCATCTTTTCTCCAGGCTAAACAGGCCCAGCTTTCCCAGCCTTTCCTCACAGGAGAGGTGCTCCAGCTCCCTCATCATCTGCACAGCCCTGCGCTGAACCTTCTCCAGGAGTTCCTTGTCTTTCTTGATCTGAGGAGCCCAGAATGAGACACCGAGCTCCAGCTGTGGCCCCAGCAGTGCAGAGGAGAGGAGGATGTTCTTCTATTGCACTTTCCACCTGGCATTTCCCGATTTATTTATAAATGGTTTTACAGAGTCTCGGGGTGCCCAGCACATTCTGCGTCGGGAAGGGCTCAGCAGGATCATCCAAGCCCAGCTCCCGGGAGCCGCGGGGTGCGGGCGGCCGGGGACGCGGCTGGGACGGCAGCTCCAGAGCAGGCGCCGGCACGGGCTGAGTTAAGGACCACGGGCTGAGTTAAGGACCACGGACAGACTTTGCGGAGGATGTTGGTGCCCGGTTCGGCCGTGGCGCAGGGGCTCTCGTGCCCTCTAGGGGGCCGCGCCCGCCAGCGCCGGCACCGCCCGCCCGCGGCGGGAGCGACCGGGACGGCCTTCACCGCCGTCACCATCATCACCATCACCATCATCACCAAATACATAAAATAAAGAAGCCAAAACTTGAATAAGGGGTAGGGCGCCTCCTCTTCCCACCACCCCAGTGAATCTCCAAAAGCAGTTCGGAAAGAAAAGCGCTGATCTTCCACCCACAACTTAAAGCTCAGGCAGACACCGCATTTCGTTGTTGTTTTTCTTACTCCTGGTACAAAGAACTGATGCTACCACTTGCAGCAGGGCTTAAAGCAAAACTCGCAGCAGGACCTGGAGCAGGACAACTTGAACACAAAAAAACCCCACAAACGAACAAACAAACAACTCCCCAACAACAAACACAAACAAACAAAATTAAAAGAAAAAATAAAACTCCATCCCCATCACCCTCCTCCTAAAACCTGAAAAACTACATAGTCCAAACTATGAGAGGTGAGTTTCTTTGAGTGACACCCTAACACAGAAGAGATCTTGAGGAAAGTGTTTGGTAATTCATAAAAAAACTTATTCAAAACCAAGCAGAGGAAAAAAAAATTAAATTCCATGCACAAAGTCAAACACAACTTCCACTTTGTTATCTGAATCTCTGCATTTCTTTCCTTATCTGTCAAGGGATATGCTACAAGCTGTATGTCTCCCATCAGATTACCTAAGTAAATCACAACAACTGGCCCCAAGCCTTAATTGCAACAGTGCTCTTTTCACTCTCAAATCATTTAGGATGCAGTCAGCTCACCCCCACTCCAAACCCTGAGGTTTGCAGGCACCAGAACCCAGCAACCTTTTCACTTCCAGGCTGAGATTATTTTTTTATATCACTTTTTAAAGAAAAAAGCCCAAGCAATATTCCTGCTATTTGCAACACAGAGCTATGCCTCAGTCTCCCACAAAAAACCAGTTGGAATGTGAGGGCACTAAGAGCGCATTAGGACAAATTCATACAAATGTCACAGTTAACGTCCAAAACATCATGTGTCACTGTTTTTCCCCTCCAACCCCCAACAAGCTTCTCAAAACACATTTCATACACAGGGTCACTGTTCTGGCTGTTTATTTAATTAACATGACAACCCAGAGTACACAGGATTTCTTTCAGTTCCCCAGCTTTGCATTTTCACACTTCAGGCAGAAAGAGCAGAAAGTCACTACTGTACTTTGCTTTTTTTGCTGATATACCATCATATTCATTTCTTGATTTAACCAATGCACGAAAATAGATTCTAAGCCCTTCGTGAGAGTTTCAGCTGCAGTTTTAACATTTTTGTGAGGCTGAAAGAAAAATTAAAAAAGCCCAAGTAGAGCAGGTTTGCATAAATGAAGCCATGCAAAAGAAAATAAAGCATTACGTCTGGAATCCCTGGGTGATTTTTCCTGGAGCCTTACTTAAATATTTTACACGGTTGTGTTTCAGCAAGTCACCAGATGACATAACTCCTCAGTGTTCCTTGGTTTTTAGTGACCTAAATGGCAACATCAGTAAATCTTATTGGAGTAATTACAGCTCAATAAACCTTATTAGCAGGAGGTATATGGTACACAAAACCTCACATTTCTGGTAGAAGACCTATGTCTTTGACACAAAGTTCAGTATCTAAATTCAATCTGCTATCTCTCCTCTACAATTTTAAATTTCTTTATGTTGCACCCTGATCTTTCCCATTTTCAGGCCAGAGGATGGGATCTGTATTATTAAAAAATGGTTATAATATAAGGGTATATTTGTCTACTTTTTAAGGCAAAATGAGGAAGAACCAGCAAAGGGGAAGAAGCAACATATTCCTGGCACTAACAAAGCTCTCACTGTAAAACAATGAGAAGAGATAAAGCCTCTAAATTTTCCCTTGGAAAAAAAAAAAAAAAAGAAAAAAAAGGAAACCCGACAAATATATTTCTTTTTCTGAACTGTTTCTTAGATCTTATCACTGCAGAGATATCTTTGACCATGTGAACTGTTACAGCATTGTCTTCTCAACTCCACAGGCAGGCGGTGATAACGATGGTCCCAGCTCACGACTTTCCCAGGCTACAGGCTGGGAACAAGCAGAGTTACCACCCAGAACCCCATGGAAAACGGTCAATCGAGCAAAAAACCCACTGCTGCTGCTGAAGGAAGATGGACAAGTCTGGCACCAAAGTTACCGGTCTGAAAAAATAACTCTTACCAAAGAAAAAGAGATGGGAAAGATGCAGCAGCACAAAACAGCCGCCGAGTCTCAAACCAGGTGAAAATAGGTGACAGAGCCTCAGATGTCCCTCGGGAAGGCAAAGAGCTTTCTACTTCTCCAACTGCCCAGAAGGAGGGAAAGAGCAAATTAGAAATGCATAAGGAAAATGGATAGAAAAGCTGTGTGCCTTAGGAGGCAGAGAACACGGATGGGAGTTTGTACGTGGAGCTGCTGGCCTGGCAGCTGGGGACACCAGAGCTGCAGCAGAAGCTCCTCCAGCCCTGTGCTGCCTCCTGCATGGATCAGGGCCAGGCTCAGCACCTCACAAGTACCTTCTGTCACACAGGGTTGTGTCACCTGCTAGCTGGGGGGACCAGAAAGTCCTTCAGACAGTGATGTGTGCTGTACCCCTACAGTCTTCTGACTAAGGTAAAAAGAAAAAAAAAATCCTACAAAAGCAAATCAAACTATTTGCAGCAGCTGCAAGTAAGACACACTTGTAATAAATCCAAGGTTGCTGAAAGCTTCCCATTCCCCTAAACAAAACAAACAAGCAAAGCTTGAAAGCAAAATCAGGAGTTTTCAGTGTGGTTTAAATTTGCCCAGCTACAATCTCCTGTGCAGCATTCTACCCACCAAGGCAAAATCATCCCCTTGGACTACTGTATGTCGAGATTAACATGTCAATCAGAGGCACAAGATCCAGAGCACATGGGCATTATAATATTTTAATGGGAAAAAACCCCACGTGGAACATATTTCTTCTCCCCTCCCGACCCCCACCAACCTCCTTTCCACACTTTTAGAAAGAGATAAAATGTTCGCAAAAACCTGGAGGAAAAACTTCAAAAGCCATCTTCTTTGTGGCAGTTTTGCATTTATTGAAAAAGAAAGAAAAAAAAAAATGTAGGAAAAAAAAGGTATTTCTTCATTCATTCCCTGTCTTATCCATCCATTCACAATTTTGCTCTGCATCCTCTTTCAAATCTGGTGAACGAGCCCTCAAGGAGCTGAGCATCCTCAGCCAGCCTTGATGAAATCACAGGGAGACAACAACGCAGCTGGGAGCAAGATCAGGCACACATTTCTCAATGAGATCTACACACACACCAGTCTGGGAGCTTTTAATCCAAAGACTTTGCCAAAGCTGGGAGAGAGAGAGAACATATACAAAAAGCAACCACAAAAGGCACAGAATTAAACTAAAAATGGGGAAAGAGCACTTTCAGCAACAACAGAAGGTTGCATCATGGCACCATTTGAATTCTGGATGGTGGGGTTTTTTTATGAAAGTTTTTCTTTCCAAAATCTTTTTGGAACTGATAGGCAGCTAACACAAGATGTGCTAATACAGTATCCATGTTGTCAGTTTGCAATTCTTGGTACTGTTCTTTACATCACAATGCCACATAGACTCACCTTCAAATTCTAGCAGGGAAGAATTCAGATTATAATTGAGGTGTGTGTGTGACTAAAAAAGAAAAATTCAGAAATTCCAACTTTCATAGAATCCCATATTAACAGAAACAGATATGAAGGGAATCAAATTCTGGAAAAATAAAAGCTCAATTAAATGCTCAGCAATAGGAGAGGTTACACAGAAAGTGATGGGAAAGATCTCTAAAACTTTGCCTAATGTTTGTCACTAAATTGAGGTACGTGTTTCAAAGCAATAAAGTGGACCTATTTCCTGATGAAAACTATTGGCCACTCACAGATGTACAAACAAGACCAGAAACATCCAGAGGATGTTTTTCAAAAACAGGGGGGCAAGAGAAGGCCTGGTTTTCTTTCAAGGCCTTCATCTCTATTTTTAACATGTTCTATTTAAAAAAAACTGTTCAAAAGGAAAACATTTACCTGTGCTTTAAGTCTACAGGGAGCTGATTCTTGCTATAAACATAAACTTTGTTCACTGTAAGAGAGTCCCACTTCTCCCATCATTTCTTTGAGGTCCTTACAGAGCTTTGTTTCAGCTTTTCCATTTTTCTATCACTCTAGCACGTATTTAAGAGAACAGCTTTTAAGGAGAGAAGTTCACATACACACAGCCACATTGTGCTAAAAAAAAAATACAGAAAATCTCCCCAAACTCCAAAGTAATCCTCTATTTCTAATCACACAGTGACACAAGCAATACCAGATCTCACTACTGATTAATAGTGAGTGAGAACAAAAGAAAGATAAATTTGCCAAAATCCTGCACTGGGTGAGATGAACAGTTGCCAGCTAACTCCAGCCCAGCTCCAGAGCCTGGAAGTGGGAATTGCTTGGGGCAAAGCTGACCACTGTGCCCAAGTAATACACCATCAAGGAGGGAAAAGAAGTCTACCTTGTTATCCATCACCAGTTTAATGTTCTGGTATATGCAGGAGATTTGAAGTCCCTCTTTAAGAAAAGACAAGTGACCATGGTCACTGAGTCCTGCCTCTGAATGATTACATTTAGAGATGTTAACTAAAAGGCTGCATTTATTGGAAGTGTGAAAGCAAGTGGAAAATATGTTTAAAGCCTTACAAATGATTATTGTAAGAAACCACTAGAAATGCCTAGCACCACCAAGTAAGCATTAGCAGTTTTAGTTTTGTGCCTTATTGTACTTAAAAATTACTCTTACACCATTCCCTCTCAGTTCCTGTTAAAGCCAGAACTGGGTCGGTTTTCTACTTTTTCACACTGTATTTGTCTGTGGTAAATATTTACTTTACTTAAACAAAACTGTTAAATAAATAGGTACATTTGTTGTAAAACAAGTCTCAAGTATATAAGGTTGTCAGGCCCTCTTTTAAGAAATGTCAAAACCAGCCACAAAGGGATGTAATCAAACCATTTCCAGAAACAAACTAGCCACCCACACCATATAGTTAGATGCCATTACTCGGAAAATACTTTGCTGCCTATCCAGCAAGCCACCTGAAAGGAAACCTTTGGTGTATGCCAAGACTCTTCACTTTATCACAGCGCACAGAATCATTTTCAACGCTAATTGAAAAAGAAAAAAAAAAAAAAAAAAGAGCTTGACACCATTTGATACTTATTTTTCCCCCAGGTTTGCCTTTCCACTGCTCAGCAGGGTTTGCGCTGACTTCCAAGACACTCAGTTACACGCGACCCACGGAGTGATACTTTTGCGAGGCAATTTAAATCTCAAAACAGCAGAGAGATTTAAATCTCTTAAATTTAAATCTCTTCAAGCGCAGAACTAAGGCCACTTTGTGTCCGTGTCAGGACTCTATACAGATGTGCAGTGAAGATACCGGTGCTTGATTGCTTCTTTCTCCAGTTGGTTTTTTTTTTTTTTTTTTTTTTTTTTTTTGAGGCGTGCATTGAAATGAACGCACCTCTGGTAACAAAGTTCTCAGCCATTCCAATCACAGCCTCTCAAAGGAAACAAAGTTGAGATAAATCGCGTGTGCCTCGCACCGGTTCCCACAGCCACGGCGGAGCGGGAGCTATAGATTACACGCACGGGAACAGCCTTGGGGAGGCAAAGTGCAAAGACAAGCCTCGGCGGACAGGCTACCTCCCTGATAAGGACTTCTCCGACCGAGGACAAGCTGCTTGGCTCAGGCACACACACCCCTTTCAAGCTTAAAGCAAGTTTTAAAAGGCTAAGGTATCTTTGTAGGAGCCTACAGGTTTGCAGCAGCGAGGCTCCTAAGTGATGCTGGGAAACCCGAGGGCTGCGCTGAGGGCAGGTTCCCACCGACTCCGAGAGCCAAGCGGGCACCGTCCACCCCAGCCCTCCCTCTGCCAGCCTTAGGAAAAGCCAGCGCCGGCGACAGCTGTAAGAGAAAAGCGCACCCCGAGCCCTCTGCCCGCCGCCCGCAGCCGGGGCAAGTCAGACTGGTCCGGAGAGCTCGGCTCCCCATTCGGCCACGTCCCGAGGGGTCCCGGGGCTCTCCGCGCCGCGGAGCACCGGGAAAAGCCCGCACCGTGCGCGGCCCCTCCGGCGAGCAGCGGCGGGAGGGCGCAGCTCCCGCGCCTCCGCCGCCGGCGGGACCCCCGGCAAAGTTTGGGACCCGTCTCCCCCCAGCCCCTGCCCTACCTGCTCCCGGGGGATGCAGGGCAGCGAGGTCCTCCGGTGGGTCTTGTTGCCGCTGCCGCCGCCACCCGACATCTCGGGGGAGATCATGGAGCTGGACCGCCGCCGCCGCCTGAGCACCGGGGCTTCGTCCGCGGCCGGGGGGGCGGCGGGAGGCTCGGCCAGCGGGGCGGCCCGCCGCGGGGGCCAGAGCCGGTCGGCGTAGCCGGCCAGAAGGATGCCCAGCAGCCCCAGCAGGTAGGCCAGGTAGGGCCGCCAGGACGCCGGGACCCTCTCCAAGGCGACGAGGGACGTGGTCTTGGCCGCGCTAGTCACGGCGAGCATGAGGACGCCCTGCCTCAGCTTCAGCACCAGCCATGTCACGGCGGCCAGGCAGCTCAGCACCACCCCCGTGGCGGCGAGGGAGAGCAAGTGATCCTCCTCCTCCTCCTCCTCCTCCTCCGCCCCCGCCGCCAGCGCCGTCTGCGCCACCGCTTCCCCCCCGCAGCAGGCGGCCAGCAGCAGCAGCAGCAGCAGCAGCAGCAGCAGCAGCAGC
>WAAE01026611.1:203059-308280 GCA_013400495.1 Nicator chloris
CAGCGCGCCGGGGGGCACCCAGCCCCAGCGCCCCCAGCCGCGCTCCCCCCGCGCCAGCCTCACCGCCAGGGCCAGCAGCACCGAGAGGGAGCCGGCGCTCAGCGCCGAGAAAAGTTTCCGGCGGCGCCAGCGCTCCCGCGGCGGCAGCGGCGCGGTCCGGGCGGGCGCCCTTCGCTCCTCCGCTGCCGCCCCGCCGCCGCCCGTGGCCTCGGCGGGCTCCCCTGCGCACCCGGGCGCGATGGGCGCCGGCCCCGGGGCTTATTCAAAGCCGGGCAGGGTCCGGGAGCGACCCCGGCGGTCAGTGCCCGCTGGCCGGGGGCGCTCCCGGCCGCGGCAGCGCCGGCATTTCCTGCGGAGCGCCGCGCTCGCCGCCCGCTCCGCGCACGGGGGCTGGGGAGCGCCGCGCCTCTCCGCGACCACCTCGGCCGTGGGGCGGTAAAGTAAAATTTATTCTTCAAAGTACAGGACTGGGAGAGACACGGAGAAATCCTAAGCGGTGTAAGAAAATGGGCGAGGGGGGCGGGCGGTGGGGACAGGCAGATGTACCACCTCAGGAGTGCTGTTTAATTCCTAGGCCATCCTTTGCCTTCCAGGAGCTCCCGGCGGAGGCAGGGAGGGGGAGGCGGGGGCGGACAGCGCTGCCCGCCGGAGGGTCCTGCCCGGCCTGCGGGGGTCCCGACCGTGCCCCGAGGGCAAGGCGAAGGAGCCTCCCGGTCGTTGCGGATTGCGGAGAATGAGAAATGACGCGGGGAAAAAAAAATAAAAAAGCCCAGGGCTAAAAAAAAAAAGGCCAGCGGAACCGCAGCAGAAGTTGCGAAGTCCTGCCGGGAGGGCGAGAGAGAGACCTGCGGGAGAAACTTGAACGCAAGCCCGCTTGGGAAGAGAAAAAGAGGACGAGCGAAAAGGAGAGGATTTCCCTCCTGAACGCTGCAGGGATAGCCCTTGAGTTTTACACGGGAAAAGCGCTCCCCCCGGCCGGGAGAGGAGGCTGCCCAAAGCCCAGGCGCAAACCTGCACCGAGCAAGCGGCCAAACCCGAGCAGCGGAGCGGGGTGTTGGAGGCGATAACGAAGGAGGCTGAGGGGAACCGGGGGCTTTGCCGCTTCCGAAGCCGCCGGAGCGACTCCCGAGGAAGGGCAGCCCGGCCCTGCCCCGCGCTCCCCCGGAGGAGCTCCCTGGCACCGGCCGCTGGCAGCCAGGGCATAAATCCGCCTGTCAGGGTGGGGGCAATTACGAGGCCGTAAAAGAGTCAGGAAGATGGATGTTTATGAGTGATTATTACGGGTTGTGTTGTTGTTTTAATAGGAAGCCCGAACTGGAATCCCGAAGCCAGCGGGCTAAGGTGCTCCGAAGCGTTATGGATTTCCAGGCTGGAGCTCCATCCAAAAGCCGCTGTTTCCTTCCTCAAAACCCGCCTCGCTCTCACGCCCGAGGGCTCCTCAGCATCCTGGGGGCAGACTCTGGCCCTGACCCCGGGCTGCCCAAAATCGGTCATCACACGAGTCAGGTGCAGATTGAGTCTGTGCAAAACCCCGGGTCCCCCGAAGAGCCTGGAGTAATGTATTTAGCACTTAACACAAACCACAGAAAAATACAATCACCAGCTGTGAAGTGACAGAGCATTAGGAGTCAGGAAACGAACAGATTAGAAAACAGAATTTCCCAGCCCTCTTCCCCCTTGCACATCTACAAATCACTGATTTGAGACAGATTTATAGCCTTTACATATTTATTGGTGTATCTATCTGGATATCATGCCTATCATCCAGGATCTGAATATCTGAAATGGTAGCATTAGTGAGGCATACTCAGCATTTTTATTGGAAATGGGTCATAAAAACTGAGTCTGTTTTAAAATAATAGTTTTCCAGCCTAACTATTATGGAATATGGATTTATTAGTCACTTTTATGTTTGAAGCTTGGTTTGAAAACAACCTAGATATTGTTAGCAAAGTTTGGCCCTGAGGAATGGAAAGCCTCTGGTTTTTTTAAAGGTTAAGGGGCCAGATTAAGAACATCTGGAAAGCTTTAGAGTTTATTCTGGTGAGACAGCAATCAGTAGGTTGCCATACACACCTAGAAAAACATAGCTAGGTTCCATCTACCCTAAACATCAACCTCCCAGAGACAGAACCAGTGCCCAGATAGTAATAATTACATGACTATTTTTCAAGTGTTTTTTTTTTTAATAAAAATATATATCTTATAAGTGTTTCTAAGTCTGGATACATCAAAACAATGCAAATAAATGGGTATTGCAATCCTGAATACCACACATGCAGCAGTTGCAAATCAGACAGATCAGACCTTTGACCTAATACTCCCTACCAAGTGGCATTTGCTTACATCTTAATTTATCTCCACTTTGTTACTTTACACTTAAACCTCCTGATACCAGAAATATTGACACTTTAAATAAAATAATGAGAACAAAAAGAAGAACTAGAGGAATAAACACTCCTTACCTTAATTTTTTTTTTTTTTGCTGCCACCCCCTTTAGAATTCTAATAGATAGATCAAAGCAGATAATTGACTATATCTTTCTAATTCCTTAAGCTAAAACATTAATTATTCTGTTTAGATTAAAACCAGCAGTATTTTTTTTTCTTTTGGCTGGACATATTTTAGGTTCTTTCCAGTCTCACATAAAATGGACCCCAAGGCATCTGCCACTTTCTGTGCTGAAGTTGACAAGAAAGCCAAATTAAGAGTCCTTTTTCCTGGTATATCAATACTCACATCATGCATTACGTAGCATGATGAAAGTTAAGGCTCACAAAGTCAAGGCAAAAATTCTTACATATTGATCAATACATGGGAAAGTGAACTTTGCTGTGCTCTCTACCACGTGAGATTTGACAAAAATACTTCTGCATGTTTCTGAATTCAGAAATGTAACTCTCTCTTATTAATCTGCTATCTAAGGGTGTTTTAAACAATTAAATTGTGAAGATCTTTCACAAAAAGGCAACAGTAATTTAATTTTAGCATCTCCATCAAAACCAGATCCAGGAGGGAAAGCATGGTAGGTGATGAGCCAAAGAGAACATGAGTTGCACAGAAGATGAGAAATAATGACCACTCAGGAGATTTCCCGTGCAGGGACGCACAAAAAGAAGAGGAAAGGCAGGAGGGTATCTGTGTTATTTCATTCTTCAGGATATGGCTCCACTGGATTAGGCTGTCTACAGCTGACAGGGACTTCTTAAACAGTGTGTTGAGCATATAGTTATAGTCACCTAAAAGGTCTGTCTTGCTTCTCTAGAGGAGAGAAATTCTGGGAAGGCAGAACTGTACCCCTGCAAAGAGTCAACAGCTCAAGACTTCACTGAAGTTCTGGTGATGCATCTTTTCTGATGGCACTTGCAGACTCAGATTCCTTTTGACAAATAAGTGTCTATCATAACCCAAGGAAAATAGGAACCATTACATGTGATGAGGTCATTGTATCAGTCATTCACCAAAGAAACTGCAGCAGTTCACACTGCAGTGCAAACCAAAAATTACCTGTTCTAATTTCCATTTGGAGCACAATCTTCCATGGAGACTTCTTAGAGACTTCAAAGGAGACAAACCCAGGAAGTTTCATGGGTTGCTGTCACAGAAATGTCTGTAAGAAAATAAAGCTGAACATCCAGTTAGTTAAAAAAGCTGAACTGGCTTTATCTGAAAAGAAAAAGCAGTTTGCTCTGGATAACAAAGAGCAGGAAATGGACAATGAAGAAAAGGAGATGTAAAGAATTTTTGGACAGCTGACTGTTCCCTAAGACATAATCATCTGTTTCAGAATCACTTCATCCTTAGTCATTGGTGAGGAAGATGAAGTGAGTTTTACCTAATCCTCTCAGGGAGCTTTACATGACGCCTGCACACAAAACACAATTCTCCATCCAAAGGGAGAAACAATGCTTTTTGACCACTAAGGACAGGGGGAGTGATTTCACAATGGAACTGTTTAGCCCAGCTACCCAGATCACACAACCAGGATTTGTTTGGTTTGTCCACACTTCCCTGCAGCCTTTTCTCAGGCTGCTGCTGGTTTGTGGTCACGAGGACTGGGCCACAGCTGCTCTGGGAAACCACGAGAAACGTGTACAGGGCCACTTCCCATGACAGGTTACATGGTCTGTGCCCCCAAAATAGTGGTACAACAAAGCAAAAGTCCCAAATCCTGCAGGAATGCTGTGATTGAGCTGAAGTGAGATGCTTTTCTGGGGGTAAAGAAGTAATAGTAAAAATGAAGTAAATTCTGCACCATGTTCTACTGAAGTGTGGCATGGGCAGGGGGCAGAAAGGAGAAATAGACACAGTCCTGTTCATACATTTTCAACTTTACCATTCTTGGCCTATACTTATGGTAATTGTTCTTACATTTTTTGTTATTTTTTTCCTCTTATTCCTTGCCATTAAACCTTCCTCAACTTCTTATGACTTTGCATATGGGTAATTCTATACACATTTTTATAATGCTACTGACAATTAATTGAGTAAAATTAAATTTGCCTAATTTGTGAAATGTTCTGTGATTAAAACCTATATATGGTGGTAATGTTCTGGACTTTAATGCTAGTTTTCTGTGTTAGGATATCAAATTATTTTACAAACTTTCTAAGTCATTAAAATCCTCAGTGGTTTAGGTAATGACCAGTATGTTGCATGGCAGATTTATACATCTGTTAACTGGAGCACTTAAAAATATGCTTACTTACAAATATGAGCATTTTTCTGACTTCAGTGGGATTTCACAGACTATCACATTAAATTCAATTGAAAGTTTTGAAAATTACAAATTTTCCATGTAACTTTAATCATCTAGAGTCGTATGTAGTAAAATCTCACTGATTCAATGATTTTAATAGTGAATGTGGCATTGAAATATATTTATCATGTGAATTAGATTATTTTTATACCATTTTCAGCAAAGAAGTAGTAAATAATGTTATTTTGGGCTTGAGTGCAGACATACAACACCCACACTGCATCTGTTTCATTTAGTTCACAGTTTCAAGGTTTTCATCATAAGGGGATGACCAAGGCATGCAAGGAACAAAAATTAAGTTCTGTATTGTGGAGAACATCCACTTGATGACAAATCAAATTCATTAATTTATGAAATTTTCCGTTGCCTTCCATTGTGCATAGAAAGAATTACAATTACTGTATTAGGAAAACAATTAGAATCCTCATGCACTGTAAAAACCAGGCTGATTCACATTTTTTCCAAGCACAGAAGTGTGCTTTTGAGTCTCTGTGAGTCTGTTATACTTCCACTGGAGGCATTTAGGAAAGCACAAACTTTATATTTCAAAATAAGAATTATTCACAACTGAATGGATTACTTTTAGCTTACATATAGGTCATGCTATAGGGAAAGAGTAAAATTCTGATTCTGGAGAGGAAAGAGTGTGACTGGAGCCTTTTATAGGTTATCTTTCATAACTTTCATGTATTGTTTTTTGTCTATGTATGTTTCATCAGTAGAATCATGGAATCATGGAGTGTTTTGGGTTGGAAGGGATGCTAAAGGTCATCCAGCCCATTCCAACCCCCTGCCAGGGACACCTTCCACTATCCCAGGTTGCTCAGAGCCCCATCCAACCTGGCCTGGAAAATTTCCAGGGATGGGGCAGCCACAGCTCCTCTGTGTCAGGGCCTCACCACCCTCAGGGTACAGAATTATTTCCTAGTATCCAATCTAAACCTACTCCCTGTCAGTTTGAAGCCATTTCTCTTTGTTCTGTCACCCCAGGCTCTAGTAAAATACACGTGAATGGAAAATTTTTTGATGATGCCCACGGAGGGAATCTTGTTTTCAAACAGTGATTCCATTTTATCACAAATGAGAGTTCACATGATGCAGAGGTTTTTACTGCAATAGCAAATGTGATCCTGGTCTGTGGAAAACTGATCACCTGTGCTGATGCCTGTGTGTATAAACAGTATCTAAACACTCTCCTGGAACAAGGCAAGCTCACTTTTCATAGCCAAGAAAGCCCCAGGGCGAGTAGAGCTGTAAGAAAATGAGGTGTGATACCAAGGCAGGCAAAATTCCTTCAAAAATCTCATCTTCCTTGTGAGGGCTGCCTGGATCTGCAGAAATTGGTCCATTCCCACTGACACACACTGAACCCCATCCACATGGGCTGGCTCTCCAAGCCACTTCTGAGAGCACTGCCTGCTTTGGGTTGTAGAACACAAACACTTTTAGCAGTGCCCAGTTATTTTTGAAAGAAATGTCCTATAACAATGTGGTTACAAGCACTCTGGTTTTNAAAATTTCCTTAACAATGGTGTTTAAAGCCCTTTTGTTTTTGTTTTTTTTTGGTTTTTTTTTTTTTTTTTTTTTTGGTTTTTTTTTTTTTTTTTTTTTGTTTTTTTTTTTGGTTTTTGTTTTTGTTTTGTTTTGTTTTGTTTTGTTTGTTTTTTGGTTTTTTTTAAAGATGCCAATCTTCATAATACTTGAATGACTGTCCCAGAAATTTGGTTTGCTAGTTTTTGCTAACATTAGATTATTATGCCATAAATTTCTCTGTCTCATACATTTAGGTTCAGGAAAAAATAACTTTTAAAAATTCTGTATGTTATAATTTTGAAGCTACCTGAAGTACTGGTTTTGAAAGCAAATATTCAACTTCTTTTAAAAGTAATAATTACAAGTACATTGGCTGGTTCAAATCTGCACAGGACCCTCTGTTTATTTTGTGCTTGAAATGATGTTTAGTTTTCTGATCACTGACTTAAGTTTAACTCATCCACTATCCCTTTTTTTTTTTGAATATGCACTTAACTGCTCACTCAACAAATTTGAGTGGATACATAAATGCTTGTAGGATGGGGCCCTGTTTCTCATAAGTTTTCATTTGATTGGACTATCTAGCTCCTTGGTGCCTAAACACCAAATATTCTCTCGGTCTCTTTTTTATATCTGGTGGTTTTCTTGGGTATTTTTTACTAATTCTTAGAAATATTCTGTAGAAATACAAGGAAGTCACAAGTTCCTCTAACAGGAATTTCAATGCTCTTTTGTGTAACCTGTTTTGTTACAGTTCTGGGAGGCACCACTGAAAAATCAAGATATTTACTAACCTGAATACTTTCTTTGCTGTCAGTTCCATTTCATCTTGTGATCCACAGCTAAAAGTACCAAAAAATCTCAGCAAACAAATGTCTTATTTTTAAGTAGTTCTGTAAGTACACTAAGTTTTATGCTTCCTGGTTTTGTGATTTATAAGTACCTATATGTGTACAACTTTTTTCCTAGGAAGTGGGACTGATGTTTCCAAAGCATATTTTCTCAGTAAGATTAACAAAATTAGTTCTGCTTAAATAGCTGAGAAAGAGAAATGTAGGCTGAAAAATTTAGGCTGCACCTGACTCGTGTGATGACTTAACTAGTGTATTCCAAGGAAAATTACCAAGTCTCTCAGAGTAAAGGGAAGCTAAGAATGAATATTTGCTCTACTGATTAGCCAAAAAAAATTAATTTCATTGAAACAATTCTCACTTGACATGTAATGCACACAATCAAAGGTACAGGCTCATTAATAACTTATTAATGACAGTCCTCCTCTGAGCCATGTTAGGAAGTTTCTTTTAGAGTGAAAAAAAGTAATGCAAAGTCTAAATATTCAAGAAACACAAGTTCTTAAATTGATTAGGAATGAAATTATTGTAGTTAGATAAGTATCTAAAGATGCAAATGAGTATTTAGTGGGATTTTCAGAGATTGTTTACCTTAACGTGCCTGCATCCAAAAGCTCTTCAGCTACCTCTACAGTCCTCTGCTCCCAGTGCTAAACCAAGTGCTAAAGTTCCACTTCTGGGCTTGTCCAGGAGCCTTGCAGTGTCAGCAGAGCTGAATTCTCCGTGTCTAATTCATGCCTGGAAGGATTCTCAAGCACAGTTCCTCCACCTGTATCTCCTGAGAAACTCTATCCCAGAGGCATGAGGTGAGCACATGGAGCAGCTTCCCAAAATCACCAGAGTCTGGAGGTCTGGGTAGCAAATTCCTCTCGTTCTTCAACTTTAAATTCCCATCCATGGAATATTTTGTTAATCTTGCAAGCCTTGATGATGAATCTGCTTCATTTTGTATAAATAAACAAAAAATATCTGTGGTAAAAAGGGAGAAGCGAGGAGTGTGACCCCACAGCCTTGTGGTAGGAACATTCACTGAGGGGCAGAGACACCTGGGCCCCTGTCCCAGAGGCTGGTTCATATAAGATTTATAATGTAAATGTTGAAAATAAGATCTAAAAAAAATATTTAAAATACCTAAGTTAACCACTGGAGTCGGGACAGGTGTCTCCATCATGAATATCCCTACTTTTCGTGGTTGCCAGATTCCATACCTCTGTGAGCTGTACACCCAAACCTTCACATGGCTGGAAGCCACAATATACATTCTTGCCCCGTGTGCTGGGAAGCAGAAGCTCTTGGCAGGAACTCATTGTGGCTCTTCAGGGATTCCACCAGCCCATTTCCTTATTGGACTGCATGAGCCATGGAGTTGAGTCCTAAATCAGTGTTATATGGCTTTCAGCAGCCTGGACTGCTGTGCTCCACCCCACAACACAAATTCCCTCATGTTGTAGCTCCCTCTTTGGGGATTTGGTCCCAAGTGACTAACTGAGAAACAAATATATCAAAAATACCTGTGAAATAATTTTGGCCTTTGACACTGGGTCTCAGTGGGAGCTAAATCTTACAATGACAGACTCGTGAACCTTTACAGGCTCCCTTTGAGATGTTATCCTAGATCCTGAAATCTTGACATTTTTAATCAGTTCCTTTTAAGCACAAAGAGGATATAACTCAATCTATCATCTAAACCCATCCATTTTAATATCAGGTTGCTTTAATACTGTCTCCCCTACCACCACCAAAAGGAGCAGGTGACATTATCCATTTCCAAGACTGTGTAATCCTGTGCAGTATCAGAACACTTACAGATATTGTGGAGTGTACATGTGCTGATATAAACTCTGCACGATCTCACACCCACCATGAGATGATTTTCTTGGGGAAATGAGGAACTCATACACTAAAGTGGCTTACAGACACCACAGAGCAAGCTTTAGGAACAGTACAGGTAGGTTTGACCCCAATAAAATCAAGAGAACTGCACATTCCCATCTCGGTCTGACCTGTCTCACACAGCCATTCACACCAGCGCAAGAACACGAGAAATTTCAACAGCAACTTTGTCGAGGTTAATGAAATTAATTTCCTAGTCACACCAACTGCTGCAGTTTGTTTCCAGGCCTCATGCAAGAACCATATGGAGAAAGGCACAGAAAGACAAGCAGGCGGTGCGTGCTGTTACTCACCATCTGTCCAGGCAAGGCGTGCGGAGCCAAACGAGGAGCAGGTCATGGCTCACACGACGTGCCCAGGTCAGAGCCTGTCTGAGAGCCAGTGTGCACCACAACAACTGACTGCCACGGCTCACTCAGGAAGGTTTTCCTGCTTGCCATGTGAGATGGGGACAGCGAGGGGTTGATTGGTGAGGGAGGAGTAGCAGGTGAAGACAAATTCCTGAGAAGTGAAAGCTTGTGTTGAGAGAGCGGGTAAAATTTGACTGAGTGGTCTGGGAGTAGATTGTAAAAGCATGAGTGTTACAGCAGCTTAAGATGCTGACACAAAGGTTTTTACTGCAATAGACAGACCTGCATTTACTAAGATTTTGCCCAAGGCTTCATAACCTTATAATGTAACATTATTCCAACTGGTATTGCTTTCTCAGCAAAAATTATAAAAATATAAATGCATGTTAAATCCAATGGCATGTGTTTCGCTAAGATTTATAGATGGACTTATCCACTGTAGAGCTCTGTTCTCAGAGAACCTGCCCTGCACTTCCCTGCACCTGCAGAGGGCTGGGACTGGGAGGATAATTATGAGCATTGAGAGCCTACACCAGATGTTCCAGGAATGGAGAAATTCCGTCTTTGGTTGGCTGGCCTCAGGAGGCAGGAAAACAGCAGGAGGAAGTGCTTGTGTTTGAGCTGGCATGTGCCATGCAAGCCCTTGGCTGGCCAGTGCCAGCCCTCTGCTGCTGGCAGCCTTCTTGCCGTGCTCTGTGCCTGGGGTTATTGCCACAGGCCGGGCAGAGCCAAGCACGGAGTGCTCGGGGAAGGCTGAGGTGTTAAAGGCAATGCGGCTGTGAAATGGGAGTGCATGCAAATGAAGGGAGTACAACACTCACAGGACTCGGATTTCCAACTCAACACATTCCAGAGTGCAGGGCACGGCTTCAGAAAGATTAGGTGTCACTTCTGTGCTTGGATCATGAAGATTTTGCATTTTGGATTTTCATCAGAAACAGTAGGTAATAAAACGTTCAGCATAAAACATTAAAAATGTTAATGTTTTATGTCTTTGTGTTTTGTTGCCAAGATGATTAATATTTTTTCTTTTCAAACAAAAGGGACTAAATAACAGTTAGCCCTTTTCTATTAAGTGACCAGCTTTGGACTTCTGTTTTTCCCAGTATTAGAAACATCCATTTTCACATCCTCTCAGCATGTAAAGCAATACCAGGAAAGCAATCTTGCTTGCAATGTAGAGCAAGCATTTTCACCTCCAAGCAGAAGCCCTGATTCTTACACTTGTATACTGCAGAGTGAGGTACAGAATAAATTCTAAATCATACATTTCAAGAGCTTTTTTTTAGTTCCTTCTCCTCTTAATTTTCTCTTCAGAAGAGCAACATGGATACACGGTCAGTTTAATAATAAAAAGTAAATAAATAAATCTTGGCCAACCACTTCCAGCTTCTTTTTCATTCATTTATGCAAAACTGTCAGCATGTCACTGACTGCAGTGCTTGATTTCAAAGAGGTCTGAAGGAGGGGGGGAAAGAGTGATTGCAAATGTATTATTGAACGCAGGAATATCTCCACTGAATTTCAGAGAGGCGTTTTAAGATTTAAATAATGAATCCTCAGAATGAAAGAAAGTGCCTGGGTGACGCAGCAGTGCCAGGCACAGGGACTGTTCACGTCTGGTTGGCTTGTGTTCTGTCAGAGCTCACTCCTTTTCCCTCTAATGTGGAAAATGAGGGCTTCTGTGTTTTCTGTTCCCTACTGATCACCAAGCAATCCCAGTGGAAGTCCTGTGATGTGGAACCATCCAGCCTCTGCGTGGAGAAAGGCCCTTCCATCCCGCTGGGGCAACTCTTGAGTTTGGATGCTGAAGCTGCTTCTGGGCTCTTGACAGCACCACATCCCTGTCCATGGATCCCTTCACTCCTCAGACATTTGCCCCATGCAGACATTTGAAGGCAGGTTTTGTGGAAGGCCTTACAAGCTGATGTCTCTTGATCCTTTCACTCTGAGGAGGAAGGTGAGGAGCCTCTTTGGATGACTTGAACCATTTACTGAGGGCAGCTGCTCTCCTCAACAGCTGAATTGCAGATCCTTCAGCAAGGCTGCAGTGCACAGAAGGGCAAATGAGAGCTCAAAAAGAGAGACAATCCCTTAAACACCTCATTTGCATTGTTCATAGGCTTATTTCAGCCAAATTAATAAAGGAGTATCTACCATTGTTGCTAGTACCTATGGCGGGCTAAGGTTTTTTTGAGAGATCTTTGTTGTTGTTTTCTTCAGTTTCAGGAAGTTGACAAAAACCCATGAAGACCATTTCATTAAGGGACCTTAAGGACCAGAAAAACCTGAATGATTGATTAAGAGAAAGTTTGTGTGAAGTAAGTGAACAACAAACAACCACCATGGATTGAAGTCTTTTCCTCAGGATCAGGCTTTGTTAATTGGCATTGCTTGAACAACCATTTTTGAAATAAATGTAGGGGATAGACCAGCCTTTTTTAAAAATCTGAAAATTGCTTAGATATCTTTGCTTATTTTAAGATCATCACCTCTATGGAAGTTCTTGATAAGACATAGACAAGTGACACTGCTTAGTTTGCCCTTTGTTTCTGTTGCACACACCAGAGCCTGCCAGGCAGGCAGTTTTACCTCACTGGTAGCTGGTTCCTAAGAGCTCAGGATTTGGGTGATTCTCCATTTCTGAACAAACATGTCAGCAATTCATTAGAAGATGTGTTTTCTCTCCTCCCTGCAGCAGATTAGGTGTTCTCATGTGGTGACCAAATGTGGGAGTTGGGATGTCCCTGTGACTCCTGCGGCTCTGTAGAATCCCAGAGGGGCAGAAGTGACACCCAATCTTTCTGGAGGGGCAGAAGTGACAGCCACAGGAGACAGGAGGGCAGCAGCCATCCCATGTTTATCCCAGGCTTACCCAGCCAGCAGGAGAGATGTCTACATCCAGGGCACTGCATGATCTTCTCTTGCAGCCTACAGATTTCATTGTGTAACAGAAAGAAATGTGAAATGACAGGCCCCAATTTAGGATTTAGTCTGCTGCATTATTTAAAAATCCCCATTAATTTTGGAAGCTTCTAAATGTACTCAGTGCTGTGTGAAAAGAACCCAGAATCAAGAAAACCTGAGCTAGACTTGCGAAGTTTCAAAAAATGTTTGATTTCCTTCTACTCTTTCACAATATTTTTTAAAATTTACTTGCCCTTCTTCTAATTAGCAATATCTCATCCTAAGAGAGTAGTGGGGTTTTTTTCTCTTAATGATTCTTTTCATGAGTCATATATTTTTTTCTAGGTTTCAGGACATGAGCAGGGGCTCCAGCCACATTAAAATGTGTTCATTGCTGGCTAAGTGAACCTTCATGCCCAAATGAGTTTTTTGAGTCAAACCATCCCCACTCACCTCAGAACGTCAGGAAAACCCTGCTCATCTTGCTATTGTAGAAGGGAAAAACTTGAATGGCTTTTGGAGTGCTGAGTGTGCAGAGAAGGAAGAAATCCATCATCACATTGGGCAGCTCCAGCTGCAGAGACAAAAGGGATCAGTGTAGAATGAGTGGTTTCCTCAGAGGGAAGGTACACCAACAGGGGACTGAGACAGGAGAATTAATTAAAATTAAGAATGACTCCTCACCCCTAAATAGAGTGCAAAAAAGAATTGATAAATAAGACATTTTAATGTCCACCAATGTTTGATGGCTTTCACATGGGCGGAGCATGGTTTATTTCTTCTTAAATGATCCCAGTAATTTCTAGTTTATTAAATAATACTAATATTTTTGTATTACCAGTGGAGAAGGGGTGGGTTTTCCTTTGTCGTGTTAGATATTCTTTTGAGAGAAAAGTAATTTTCTGCTAAAACAATAGTCAATGTCTGACCATTGGCTGGTTTTCAAAACTCTTGCAAGGCAGTTAAATGCAGAATAAGTAATAACTGCATGGTACCATATTTCTTGTTTTGTTTTCATTTCTATGTTCTGCCTTTAGAGTTTGAGTTTGTGAAGTGTGTAGAGAACCTTCAGGCTGATGGGGACTGTGAGTTTATCACTGCTGTCTAAATGTCATTCACAGCAGCATTTAATGACTGGCACATTACATTAAACCTGGATGAAATGCAGTCTACTCAACAACTTGAGTTGAGCATTTTTAAACCTACGTACAACTGAAAATAAATCTAGAGTTTAATTTTCCAGGCAATCAGATTTAACAGGATACTGGGCTAAGGTATATAAGATCTGCAGAGGGGGAATGCAGCAAATGCCAGAGGCTGGGAATCCACTGCCTCAGTAATTTCCATGCCTTTCCATACCCATAATGCAGGTACATGGAGACATTGCAAGCAGTTTCTTATCTCTGTAGCTTCAGCATCCAGAACAGGTACCCAAGCAGAGCTCTGCCCATGGATTTATTCCAGAGGTCTGAAATACAAATAAGATTAAAAAAAAAATTAAATTGTCGAGGATTCACTCATAATGTGTTTATTAATATCATTAGAGCATAACTATTCCTTTTTGCTTGTTTCCTCTAGCTAATCATGATTATTTGTATTAACTAAAATGAACCAATGACATTTGCCAAGAACCTAAACGTCAAAAATCTAAAACAGAACCTTCATTTTGCCTCTCAGATTTAACAAACAAAAATTCTTCTAAGATTATAAAAGGAAAACAAAGCAGATCTTAAACTTTCATACTGTTTGCCCATGACTGTGCTGGTGCAAGACACAAGAACATCAGTGCTACTAGAGCTTGTGAAATTTCTTGTGTCTCTTTTTAGAAACTGAAAATTATATACATCATGGAAAAATAATTTATCTCTTAATTAAGAAGAAAAAAGAAAACAACAACAGCTGAGGCTGCATTTTGCTTGAGTAAAAGAATAAATTAGACACTTTTTTTTTAAATGAAATCTGCTTTACATGGGTGTACATTGAATCAAGTTTAGGTTGCTCTTTGGGAATGTGAAACAACTGAGAAGTTGCTCCATGAAGACTGGTGACATAAAGAGTATCTGGGCAGACACTGGAACAAATCCCAGGCATTTCAGTTCCCCTTTTTCCATGTGCCTACATTTAATTGCTTTAAATGCAATCTCTTTATGATTGTAGCATGATTCTTTATTTGTCCCAGAGAACTCCTTGTAATGTCACTCATATTTGAATACTTTAGCAATACAGCACCACCACAATAATTACAGAAGGGGTTGTTAGTCCAAACAGGGCCCTGTAAAGGAGAAAATCAACATTTTCAGTTAGATTGCTAATAATAATTGCAGTCCAGTATTCTACAGCTGCAAAAGAGATGAGCAAATCTTGGGGTGGAGAGTTCAACCCTTCCTTTCTGTGAACTGGGTTTAAACCTTAAGCCAAACAAAACTGTGAATTGTGAGGTGGTTTTGATTGTACTCTGTAGTCAGCAGCTGGCTCTGAAATATAATCATAAATTGCCCAAGTCTAGCAGAGATATTTTAAGACAACCTCTGAAATGAATCTGGGCCATTTCAAATTTGTAATGAAATCTTAATCCAAACAAGTTTCATAGGCAGCAGATACTGATCTGAACAAAATTGATTAAAAAAGTTAGGCATTTGAGTCTCAAAAATGAAGTTACCTGCAAAGCTTGAAACATGCAGCAGTGATGAATCAGGAAGTTATCATCTATTCACTCTAGGTATGGTTTAAAAAGCTGAGTTTGGCATCTGCTATCATAGATAATTTCAATGTACAAAGGAAAACTTTTAAGAGATAACTGTGGATTGAGGGCCAGCCTAAGTGCAGCTGTTCCTTGAACAAACAAAATGTAAGTTTACACCCATACTCTGGATACCTTTTTTACATTATCTCACAGAAAAACTGAGGGGACTTTTGCTAGAGCACTGGGAAATCAGACAGTTTCCCACTTGTGAGTGTGTTTTCCTGAGTGACAATAAAGTACACCTCCAGTAACAGCAATTTAATTGGATTCCTAAGCACGCTTGCAGGTGTGTTCAATGGGACACAAACTGTGAGACAGATACTGCAGAGGGTGGCAATTCAAAGTTCAAATCACAAAAATCTATACTAGAAAGATCTTTGAAAGAGTCACATCTGTAGAGCTAGTGCATTAATACGCTGGCTGGGACTTGTTTCTGACAGGTCCAGCTCAATCCACTCAGATCCCACTGGCACAACTTTGTCCACTGGGAGCCCAGAAGTCTCTGAGAACATTCAGAGTGACATTTGGGATAACAGGGGTGAACTTCAGCCAGGTCTTTCCTATGCCCATTTGCTGAGCTGTATTTTTGGCTCCGGGCTCGTGCCAAGATCAAATTCCCAGACTTTCTCCGTGCCCGAGCAAATATTGTTCGACCCAGATTTGGAACATCCATCAAACACAGACACAGCACGTTACTGTGCACGGCTGCTGCCACACAAACACAGTCCCACAGTGGGCTGGGCACCAAGGGGGTGCACAGAGCCTCCTGCAGCCTGGAAGCATCCTGTGGCCTGGAAGGACAGGGGGCATCCCACTGGTGACATGTCAAGGGAGATTCTCCAAGGACACCTTTATCCTGGGGCATTGATCTCCAGTCAATCCTGCAGCCAGCTGGGGGAAGAGGAGACAATGTTCCTCTAGGCAGCAATTCAGTGGCTGGCTCAGCCCCGGCTCTGAATAGCCCTTTAAAAGCCTGCAGTGCTGAGCTTGGTGAAGAAAAGCTAGGCTACAATTTGCATACCAAATCGCTATTCCCCCTCCCTCCCCTCCCCACGTGAAGCTGGTGTGGCCCATGTTATTTTAGCTGGTGGGTGGTATCAGGTACGCTGGCAATGGAGCAGAGCACACAGCAGTTACTGCAGGCTGCTCCTGCAATACAGATTCTGAAATCCAGGCTGAAAGTTGTGCTTGTCTCAAGCAGGGCTCTAAGGGCAGGAGAAACCCCCTCAGTACCCACTTTTTAGAAGGAGATTCAGCCAAGAAGAAGTACAAATGTCTAGGATGCCATCTAAATCTCATGACCCTTCAAGAGCACTTGTTTGTCATCTTAAACATCAAAAAACGTTAACTTCTTTCAAAGATGGCTTTTTGGTCAGGCTTTCTTTGTTTGTATACAATTTATGCCTCATTCTGTTTTTCAGAACACAAACTTTGGAAATATAAAGGTAATAGAATAGAAGATTGTTGTTGTAGGAGTAATATGGGGTGAAAGATTTTTAATTTAAAAAGAGGATGACTTCTAGCTCAGAGAATGCTTTGTGGTGCTCTAACAGGACCTCTGTTGCTAATGTCAGGATCAGGAGAGAAAGTGCAAAACTTCTCAAACGTCTTTTTTTTCCCCTTCATTTCTTTGTAACAGGCTTGGTTCATCTTGTTAAAATTATTTGTCTGGCTTAGTGCTTTAAAACAAACACAAAGAGGGATTTACAGTGCTTCATCAACTTTAGCTGAAGACCCAGGAAGTGAAAAAAGGGGGTAAAACAAACAAGCAAAATTCCCCCCAAAGAAAAAATATAATATTCACCTGGTGTTATGTACTAATGAGAATAGAGGTTCCCAGCCAGTGCTAAAATATCATCACATCTGAGGCTGAAATAGAGACATTCCTGGAGACCTGCAACAGCTTTGATGGTATCTGGGATCTATACTTTCTTAAAAATGCAAAAGAAAAAAAGGAAATTTTGTGAAAATAAAAATGAACAGATAGAGATCCAGGCTACAAAGCAGCACTACTTTCAGAAAATATGGAAGTATCATTACCAAAGTAAAAAACAACAAAGCCCAAACTAAACCCCCTTCCCCCCAAAACAACAAAAAAACCCCAATAAACACAAACCTAACCAACCAAAAAACAACCATCATCCAAACTGAAAATAAAAAAAATAAACATTGTCTTAAATAGTGGAAGAACTGACCCTCATTTAACCACCAGAATGGAATTTACTGTCAGAGTGAAACTTGCCTTTCAAGATTAAAAAAAAACCAAAAAACCAAAAAAAAACCAAAAAACCTCAAAACAAAAACAAAATAATAAAAAAATCCATTGAAAGACCCAACAATGAGTCAATTTGATGGTGTCATTGATGAGTTCAATGCTAACATCACCAAAGTCATGTTCAGCCCACTTTAAAACAAGAAAGGCTATCTAAAAATGTTTAAGACCAAGTTCTCTTTTAAGTTGAAATACTGAACAGGATGGAGAAAGTAAAATAGAAGGTAGAATAGTCCTGTGTAGCCTCTTTTGCTTTTTTTTTTTTGGAATTGTCAGTAGCACATCCTCATTAAATATTCAGGAGGATTCCTATCTCAGTCTGGTAACATTCAGAATTTTTGTGTGCACAGGAGGTAGAGAAGGAGCACTTTTCTTCCAAAGCCATTAAAACCCATTCAGGATATAAAAATAGTTCTTACATCAGTGCATATCATGAAATATTTCTGAGTTTCCTTATTATGCCAGACTGTGGTAGCACAAAGGGAAAAGGAGATTTTGCTGCATCCTACATTTGTGGTCACAGGTACAGTTACTACTTGCATACACATTTCTGCTCTTGGACTGTGACTGCAAAGGAATATTCTAAGATAAGTCATCTGAAGATATAAAGTCAAATACTCTCAGACAAAAGTTGAGATAATTGTAGCTGATCAAACACACGTGCTTGTCCTGCCTTTTTAATGAAGGAAAGATTTCTAAGCACAATATTTGGAGCATACACGCCCAACAGATTTTTTAATCAGACTATTTATGGAACTTCATTTATTAATAAAAGTGAAGGAAGGAATTTTCATCCATTGTCTAATTTTTTCCCCTCAAATTACGAGCTATGATTCTGAAAATGTTTGACACAGCGGCAAATCATATATGACCTGTTTGCTTGTAGTATCAGCTGTTATCATTCACTGATCATGAACAATTGAAATATATTCCACTTAAGGAGAATATCATAACATTAATTTTTTTCACATTTGATAACTGGGAAAAATATACACATACAAATTCATGTTTACATAATAATAAAAATGATCTTGCACACAACAGTTATATAAAAATATCTTAATTGTACAACTCTCTGCATACTGACACTACCTATTTTTAGGATCAGTTTGAGAATGCAAGGATGAGCAGAAGTGGGGGAAAAAGATATTGCTCCAGGGTATTTGAAATAAAACAAGTTGCTCAGTTACGTGGCCACTGTTTCCCTTTTGCCTCTTAATATTTTATATGAAACAGATTTTTTTTTCACATCCAGTCTGGCATAAAACAAAACTTATCTAGGCCATTCAATTTTGAACATATTCTCTCAATATTTAGTTCCCTGTCTTGCAAATACAGCACTGCAGTGCATGGACAGGCTGACTGAAGTGCATGCTTGAGAGATTAAAATAAAAATATTTACATACCTGCAGGTGGATAGATAGATGCATGTATAAACACACACAGATAAAAACCTGTGTACATATATTTGTATTGAGAGATTATGGATGGGAACTCATTCCAGCCACAATTTCAGGAAGAGTAAAGAACTTCCCTCACTGGAAGTGGAGCAGGAAGGACCCTAAGACTTCCACAAAACAGAGCAAACCACTCTGATGGTTTGCATCATCTTTATTTCTGGTTTTAGACTCAGGGTTTTTTAGGATGAAATGAGCTAATAAATGTATGACTCGTGTTCAAGTTTGGTTATGTCATATCTTTCAATCTTTCACATTGTTTAGGCTTCTGCTCACAACTGGTGCTTGTTATTTGATTTAATGATTAGTGTTCACTTTCATGAAAGTTTCTGAGTGTATGAGGATATTAATAGATTTAGAATTTTATTGCTCCTTCAAGAAGACAAAGACATTTGATTGTTGTTTTCCTCTAAATTAGAATTCTTGTGCTAATCTTTCAAACTCCATTTCAGTTTATATGCATTTTAAGTTCACTAGCTCCTTCAATGTTTTCTATAAAGGGAAATCCAAGTTCAATACTCTCTATTAAAGTTTAATTTCTGGGAAGTCCTCAAAGAGTATTAACTAAACTCTTTTCCTATGCCTACCATTCCTAACAGCTCCATGTGTCACTAGGGGATATTCCTACAAACAAGCAGAAGCTGATTTTGAAACAGTTTTCCATTAATATTTAAACTTGCTATATACAAGGGAGGGGACTCTTAATTGTAGAAATCTTGTACAATTCTGGTGGTTTTGGTTATTCCCAGAGAGTGAACAAATGTTGAAATTAAAAACAAGTAAGTACAGAATAATTGCCAGTGTTAGAAAAGTACTAGAGTTATTTGTGGTGTGTTTTAGAAAGATAAAATACCCACAATTGGACAATTAAATTTATAATGTAGCTAGAAATCTATGCTAAAATCAAGACTCTGTCAGTGTTCTCAGACCTGCTGAATTAACTTACATTTTCTCTCTTTTAAACAGGTATGTACAGAATAAGAAAATACTTAATCGATATAAGAATTAAGCACATGTAAAATTGATTTTTCTGGACAGAGAACATCATTAACGTCCTTAAACTGACATATATGCTGAAGTGTTACATATAATTAGGAGCTTCAAAAAAAAATTGGAATCATAGGGAAAAAAACAAAAGAACTGAACAAACGGAAAGAGGAACTATGAACCAAACTTACATAGCTAGTGAAATAATAATGATACTTCCCACTTTCAGGACTATTTCTTCTACTCTAAATAGGGTACAGATTTGCCAATTAGAGTCAAAGACTATTTGAAGCTGACATTTGCAATGTAACTTATTGAAAACCACTTAGAAACAGCTAAAGGTGAGTAAAGTAGAACATAATTACTCAATGGAATAAGTAGCATAAGAAGAAACAATGTTTTTGACCTGCATATTATATAATATTCAACCACTGGAGAGAAAGCCAGCTATTGTCTGTATAAACTCCCAGCATTTTGGAAATATATCTAAATTTCAGCAAGACTACTTATTTTAGAGAACCAGAATCTTTTAGATTGGAAAAGTCCCTTAAGATCATCAAGTCCAACCATAAACCTTAAACCACCAAGTCCATCACTCAGCCGTGTCCCTAAGCACTGTGCTTGGACATATAGAATTATATGTCTTTTATATATAAAGCTACAACAAGGATAATCTCCTAAAAATAGCTTCTCATTTCTATTTCTTCTAACTGTTATACCTCAAATTCTAGTTTACACTCACAAAATATCGTTTGTTGGGAAGTTTCTGAAGCTTTCCATATTCCAGAATTCAGGCATCTCCAAGGAGGATGATGATTTGGAAAAGTTTTTCCTGAATTTCATTATGCTTTCTCAATTAAGCATTTGATGGTCTTACAGAAGCCAGTAAAATTCTCATTCATCTGCTCCTGGTAAGCAGCACAGAATTATTAAAACATGTGTTTTCCATGGTGAAAAAAGCTATCCCAGATATTACACCAGCTGAACAATACAAAATACATCTGTCAAAGGCCAAATTCACTGCAGCACATGAATCTTAGACTGCTATTTAATTTTCCAGCCCTTGTCTAAAAAGGCTTGAATTTTACTTTTCCTTGGATAGTCATGACATGGATACAAGGGCTGGAACCTGTTCATTTTGAGAAATAAAGATAATTTCTAACCTCTTTACAATTTGCCCACCATCTCACAAATGAAAAGCTCATTATTCATTATTATATTCATTGTTTTTCAAGAGGAGCTTATAACAAATGTATAAAAGGTTACTCTAATCTTTTTCATTGGCAACAGAGATAAATAGCACAAATTTTGAGTTTAACTGTTGTATTTTTGTGCTTAGCCTCTTGTTAGGCAAACACAGAATACATTATTAGAGAACTGGGCATAAGCTATCTAAAATGAGATAATATGTTTTAGCCATCAACATATTTGTATTATTTATTATACTTTTCCTCGAATTAGTAGTTAAACGAGTTTTAAAATTCAGGTTATTTTGGAACAACTCAGGAAATTACATCATCTCCATGGAAATGTTAATTCCAAGTTTCCATCATTCCTCTGCTTATATGGGGGAAGGGAAGAAGGAGAAGTTGTCAATGAGATAATTAACACAAAATGAGGCTTAGTTGAAATCTAATCTTCACCAGAAAGACCATTCTTCTTTCTGATTAAACAATCAACTCTGGTGCTAAGAAAATAGCACAAATTTTACACAACTATCAAAAGAGAATGAAGACTAAGGTAATTATTATGATTCAACGATAAATTGCCAAGAAGTTTCCCATCATTCAGGAACTTGCTCACACTTTGGGGTTAGAATGTCCCAGCTGTAATTTACCACTGAAATGATGTGCAGATGTCAGTAATTCCAGGATTAGGCACAGTCCCTGCAGGAGAACAGGAGGGAATACAATTTATTATTTCACTTGATAACTATAGCTAGAAATGTTCAAGAAAAATACATACATATACACTGGCAGTTATAGCTTCTTTAAATTAGGAATAGTCCCTGTGGTTGGACTATCCCAGGAAACCTAGTAATTGCTTGCCTTACATGACTATTATCATCTTGTGGCTGATTAGTGCAACAAAATTATAACAGCAATCAAAGAAACTCAGCAGCTGGGGTGGTGAACACGGTGCAGGGCTCTTCTGCAGTCTCCTAAAGCCTCCACTGGTTGTCAAAAAAAATTTGATATATTTGATAACACAGCTTCCTTGGTAAGAAAGTACAAGCGTGATGGCATCCTCCAAGTGATGAGATAAAAGAGAATCAAGGATGGGAAATGGGACTATGATGTGATTTTGATTTCAAAATCTGCATGGAATGAACAATAAAATACATGTCCTTCCCCCGCAGGACAAGGAAAATTACATAAGTAATGAACCTATTTGATTAGGAAATGGGACTAGAATGCCAGAACTCTTTTGGGAATTTGTTCCAATCAACCAGATGATAGATAACCTAAGAAATAACAGCGGAAGGCAGCAACATTATTATGTTATTAAACTCCTTTCAGCAAATATATCTAAGCACAGAGGAGCCATTAGGCCTCTTGCTGTTGTGCAGTGAAAGAATTAGGGTCAATTCTTCATTAAATTTCCTGTAGGAATACAGAGTTCCTGTAGGGAAGTTATGCCTCAAATAAATATGAGTGCATGTATACATACGAATACCTTACTTTATGAAAACCCCTGTTGGATAACTGAGTGTACCAAAGGTGAGTTATGCGACATGAAAAATGAATCAGAAAGCAGGGAACATCGTGGGTTTTATTTTCAAACACATTTGTTTTCTGAATTAAATTCCCTACTGGCTGAGAAGTCACAGCCATGGGGTTTTTTTTGTTTTTTTTTTCTGATTCTCTTTAAAATAATCTTACAGGGAATAAAGTAAAGGGAATATCTTCCCTTTACCTTTCATGTAGCTATAAAATACTTTTCCCAACTGGTGAGACACATTCCAGCTTGCAGGTGTCCCAACATAGATCCCACCAGTGCTGGCTGTGATGGCCATAATTATACCTGGGTCACGTGTGAGCTTCCCAGAACAGGATCAAAGACCAGAAGTAGTTTTCACAATGCCTGGAAGGAAAATATGTGTGAAAAGTAACTTTAGATAGTTGTAGCAAAATTAATTTCATCTGTTAGCAGCACAGGTTGGATACATCACTGCTATATAATGGGTTTTTTAAGTAGAAATATATATGATTGTGTCACCAATGATGCAAGGAGAAAGCTGGGGGCAAAACAGGGGAACAACCCTCCTGAAAGGAAACAGTGTCAAAGACACAAGGAAGAAAGATAGAGACAGAGAGGTGCAGCACAGGGAGGAGAATCCACAGAAGAGCAGCAGGCAGCAGCAGGCTCAGGGGAAGATGAAACCACAGGAAAGTTGAGACCCACTGCTAGAAATTTCCCCTGAGA
The DNA here is from genome assembly GCA_013400495.1 of Nicator chloris. Taxonomy (NCBI): domain Eukaryota; kingdom Metazoa; phylum Chordata; class Aves; order Passeriformes; family Pycnonotidae; genus Nicator; species Nicator chloris. The sequence continues at coordinate 226,239 of WAAE01026611.1, forward strand.
ACTTTAAGAATAGGCAATTGTCATTGGGAGGTAGCTTTTCTCTTATAATTTCCTTCTAGAGAGAGTATCCAAATCCACATGTGCAGACAAAGACATGTTTTCTCTTGGCTTTTTGTCCAGACATATTATATTTTGGGTATTTGCACCAGAGCTTGCCAAATATACATAATGTTCAAATTCGGGGTTTTGTTTCAAGCATAACTTCATTATATTTAAAATTTGTTTTACCCAATTTGAAACTGAAACCCCCATGAGCTATATTTTTCATAGCAACCTTTGTTCCTCGGGTTCCAGGAGGAGCAGACAAAAGGCTGATTTCCTCAGGAGAAAGTTGCCATATGGCACCGGTGCCAATTGCCGAACAGACTGCACCTGCCTCCGATACCCACCGCGCTTTGGCCACCCTCAAAGCAAACAGGCCACGGGGCTGTTTGATGGAGCAGTTCCCATGCCTGTGAAACCTCACCAGATTTCCTTCATCTCAGCACCAACGCTCCTCCTCTCTCCCTCCAACCCCAGCAAGCAAAACCCCACGTTTCTGCTTTCTGTGACGAATCCGGCGCAAATTCTCGCCAATACTCAATTACTGGAGCAACATCGCTGTGATGCTGCTTGCAGTTCCCTTCAGTCACTAATCAGCAGGAAGATCCACGCTGGGTTTTTTGTAGTTTTGGTAAAAATGACTTGGGCCTGGGGAAGGCAGCTGCATGCTGGCACCCAGACCCTGCGCCAGTCCATCCCCTCTGTGCTGGCGTTGGCACACGCTGTGCCAGGGTCACGGTGCAAAGTGAAGTTGCCTCATTAGCATCTCTTGACTGAAAAAGGATAAAACTTAAAATGAATCCATCTGTTTTCTGTACTGCTTTGTTTATACTTTCTAATGCTGGGTTTTGGCAGGCCCAGGCACTATTTATTCATCACTGTTGTCACTTACCCGCTCGTCTAGCCACAGAATTTTGAATAGGAGTGTTCGCTTACTCAGGCAAATTTTTCTCTGTGTATTTGTTTGTCTTTTTGGATACAAGTGCCAAATATTTATTTGAAAGTGAAATCCTGAACAGCAGTCATGTGAAAGCAAAGAGACTGGGAGGAAAAGGGAATAAAGGTATGTTTGATAGCACTCAAACTGCAGTTCCTGTCAACAGATCCCACTTTTATTCTGTATAATGATCTCTCCTTACCTTTCCTTTCCTCCTTCCGTAAGGAACCTCTGCCTTAGGCTGAGAAAAAGCAAAACATCCTGTCACCTGTTTAAAATTTTCATGTTTGGCAGTGGTTTTTATTCTTAGACATATTGTAATCATAGAATGGTCTGGGTTGAGACCTTAAAGTTCATCTAGTTCCCATCGCCTGCCTTGGCCAAGGATCCCTTCCACCAGACCAGGTTGGTCAGAACCCCATCCAACCTGGCCTTGAGCACTTCCAGGGAGGGGAATATGTAAACCTCTCCTATGAATTGAGAAAGGAATCCCTTTAAGATCAAAAACATTAAAGAAGAGAACGACAAGGTTAATGGACACTCATGAAAGAGTGGGGAGTACTTGCTGAGAAAAAGATTTCCAGAGGTTACAGAGAAATGGTTGTGTCCCTTGAGTGCCTCAGTAACTTCTCAGGGGAGACAGGTCCAGTCATGGTCATCACAATTAATGAAAACATGGCTCAACTGTCCAGTTAAAAGGACCTAAACAGACACTGGGACTGCTGAAATGATGGCTGGAAGCTCTTTACTCAGCAAATGCGTGATGAATTACCTTCTTTTCCATGAAAACCCTCATCATACAAAGGTCAAAACAGTCAAAGTCATTAGGGGATGCTGTCTGATTTGAAGTTTGAGGTGTCTAGTCTAAAGTATTTATTTATTTACAAGTACCTGACACTTCAGCTTGCAGAAACCTACCTACTCCTCTGGCTATTTCAATAACTGCAGCCCAAATCTTCACCAGAGCTGTGGTCCATGGTTCTTTAATTTCCTCACACCATTAACTTCCCTTAAAATTGAATCTCTGCTCACTGCAGTAAATTTAGTTAGGCAAGAATCCCTCAGAGGGGAACATGATTGGTAATAATTTATATCATGCTCAGCAGAAGAAATATTGTATGTATGATAGTTTATATCATTGTGGATTGGGAGATTTGGGCTGACCAGACAGAACACTCCTTATTTTTAAATAAGCTTTAATTTATGTAACCTTGACTCACATCAGAGGTGATTTCAATGCATTTGTAAAACTACTTAGCACTGATGAAGTTGCACAGATACAGAAATGGAGTAGTTTATTCTGCCTTACTAAATAGTTGTGGCTGGACCTTCTAGGATCTAATCAAGACAAAATGAATGCATTCATGTTTGCACAATCACAAGAAGTGGAAGTTACTTATTGCACAAGTGAATACAATACTGTGAATAGAAATCAACTTTCAAGTAACAGGATAAGGGTTAGAACAACTTAATAAAAAAAAATAGCATAGTTATAATTTTTCACTTGCAGAAAGATGTAGATAGTCATTATATAATGCAACAATTTTTTTTTAAATTTCAGTTATATTCTAATGAGAGGCTGCAGGATCAAAGCATTTTTAAAGAAAGAATTGTAAGCAAAAAAAAAAAAAAACAAACAAAAAAAACAAACCACAAACCCAAAACATCTACATATAAGAAACTCCAGCAATTTTTTCTATCATGACTTAGTTCTGGGGAAGTACTTTCAGTGTCATCACAGCACTTTGAGGATCACAAACGTGTTCCTGGAGTTTCTGGAATCCTCATCCTCATGAAGCTGCTCCAGCATCTCAGAAGTCACAGTATTTGGACCAGAAGAAAGATGCATTACATTTAAGCTAGCTTTGGCTTTTTTTATGACTTTAAATATTTGGCCCAAGAAGTCTTCTCCCTTGTATGGAGTAACATCCTTGCAGCCTTCCCATCAGATAAATAGACAAGGCTGGTAGGAAAAAGAATAAAGAATCTTGATCATATTTTTCTCAAACATTTGAAGAAGACTAGTCCTGAGAGATGACAAATATTTCCCTCTTTTCTGGAGAGACTTCAATTCTCCCATGTATCCTTTGAAGCCTGTGCTAATTTCTAACTTTGCCTTTTTAGAAGACAGTTTACATAATTTAAAAAAAAAATCAAAACAACAACAACAAAAAAAATCACTTCCTTAATCTCTCTCGGTTGATTTGTCAGGGTAAAATTTTTGATTTATTCATCCAGGAGTTCTAGGGGGCCATTCATTTCCATATTACAATGCACTGTGCCTGTTTCCAAAGTAGCACCTCTCTAAGCTTTAGCATTGCAGCTGTATAGAATAATGCAATATTAAGGATTGAATATTGAAGGACTCAGACATTAATGAAAGACAACAAAACAGGAGACATACAATGCTGCTTCCCAATTTCATTTAAGCCAGTGCAGAGGAGTCATATATTCCCCTGTAAACCCTAGGAACTACAAACATGTAGAGAGTAGTCTCTCTGGCCTAAGACTAGTCAAAATTCACAGCTTTCAGTGATCCTTGATTTGGAAGGAGCAATATGAAAGTTACCATATTGTTGTCAAAATGCACCCAACTTTTTCTCCTGACTTTCTACCTTCAACACAGAGAATTGGCAAAAAGCAGGCTCTTTGTTTACAGTGGGGCAGCCCATAAAGCTCTGGACTTACGCTTTTGGCTATCAATCTATCCCTTTAACTCTTTTTTGTCCTGCTAAAGGCACTTGATCATCCCTCCAGTGAGATATTAGATGTACTTTGCCCATCAGTTGTCCTTAATGCAAATTTCAGTTCTCTTTTATGTCATTTTTTTGCCTCATTAGTTAGGTGTAGTTTGAGCAAAGTAAGTGAAAATCATGAATCTGATTTAGCTTTTCTCTGAAGTTTCAGTATTTCATGTGTGGTCTCCCCATTTTCCTACATCTTGGGCAAAGATGTTTTCACTCAGTGCACAGGAGATTGTCAAGAGGTGTCATTTCCTATGTCAGTGACACTGGAGACATCTGTAGAAGGGTATTTTCAGTCCTTGAGACACCTTATTCATCTCTCTCTGTCAATGGAGAGCCTGGGCTCAGTCTTCATGCCTTGAAGAGACATTAAAGTTTACAATTTTTGTTATTCACCTCCACATTGGCACTCCCCATGGCAAATCCTTCCATAGCTTAGAAATGTGGGAGTTCTGATGTTTGAAGCTCTGCCTATTTTACTTAAATCCCAACTAGACACTTTGTGGGTCAGACACAGATTTATTTGAGAGAGAACACCCACACTTCTTTTCAACCTCTTAGAGACTCTAAGGGAAACCTAATTTCTGGCTGGATCAGTTCTCAAATGCAAATTATGTTTTCAGATCTTACTGACTTCCACCTCCATGCTCTGAGACAACTCATCACAGCCACTGCCTTTATTAACTCATTTTATGAAGCCTTTCAAATTTAAAACCAGGGAAAAAAATGGTTTCTTTGCCTTGGGTGCTGACATTTGCTTCTGACACAGATGGAGGGAAATGTCACCTTTAAAATTATGTCTATAGATAACCTTGTAGAGGAGCACTGGCCCTTCCTTCTTGCCAACAGAAGCATCATTTTGACTGTACACAAACAGAACTGGAGGATCACTGGTTCAGACAGACAGGCCAAGCAAGCCCTGCTTGCAGATATACCTTCTCATTTTGAAGGAAAGGAGTAGTGCACTGCAGTTATACTAAGTTTCTGCATCCTAATACGCCCTCACCTTCACTCTCCCACATACCTTTTGCACTGTCAGATCACATTTCAGCACAGCTCCTAAAAAGTAAAATCACAGGTACGTCTGTGTAGGCTAATTTTCAAATGGAGCAGGATAAAGCGTTTGAGAAGTGGTGTCAGAAAAGCCAGAAAGTCTTCAGATCATGTTGGGTTTCTCTCAAGCCTCAGGACGTCCTGCTAGCTCTCTGTGTGCAGTGTAAGAAGCCTGACCCCAAGCTCTAGGCTGTCCTCTGGAGCAGAGCTCGTTTCCAGGTCTAGCCAGGAATGTTTTACCTGGACTATGTACTTACAGCCCTTGAGAGGACACAGCCTTTGAGAGGACTCAGCCACACCCTGTCTTATGGAATGTGAATCATCAGTCCACACATGATATATTTACAGAGCCATTGCTTCTGGGCAAGGGTTCCTGGAAGGAGTGGTGCCAAAGTGCCACCTGAACCCCAAAACATCATTTATCCCTTAACCCTTTACGAAAATAATCCGTTAAAAAAATTCTCCCTTGTGTTGCCTTTTGCACCCTTCGCCAACACTGAAATGATCTCACCCTTAAAGGCACAAAAACTTCACAGGTTTTGCAGTTACTCTACGCACATATTCAGCTGCTCAGGTCTAGAATTTTAATATCTGTAACCTTCTTCAGCATCAATGATCTCCTCCGTTTTTCCCATCTGATTTGATCTCTAGCCTAAGTGCCAGTGACATTTTCATTTTTCATGGGAGCTCAGCCAGTTATAGCTGTCCTCCAGATTATTTTCTTCACGGGTGTGTTCTGACCCAGTTTGATGTGGTGCTGTAGCTTTATCTGGTGAGATAAATCTTCCTCAGTGAACTCATGTGGGGAGTCCTGCTTTGAACTGATTGTGTGTGCAAAGTGAGCGTGATACAATGCACATAATCCAAAGGTACTTAACGTGCAGTAAGCTGCCCTACTTCTGGTAGAATTGTCTTACTTTTCAGCAAGGAATTTTGCTTTTCTCCTACGTAAAAAAAAATTGGCTAAATATCCTACTTTTTGCTATTACACTTTTCTTTCCTTGGGGGAAAAATAAGGAAGATAAAGCATACAGGGAATGTGCAAAATATTATTCCAGGTTTCTCTCGTATCCCTCTTTTTTTTTTTTTTTCTATTAGCATTCATATCAGCACTAGAAAATACAACATCAAGAGCAGGCCTTGCTTCAGTCGTGCTTTGTATTTAAATAAACTGATGAAAGCACTTTATAGGAATTTATTAAGCCAAATGAAACTCAGTAGAAGTATTAAAATTGTCTTGTCACTGCAGTAAGAAAGGTGAAAAGATTTTCTTGTGGTCCTGCTGGTCAGTCACAGAAACAAGAAGCACAGATCTAAATTATTATGCTGTTCCCTTTCTTTACAACCTCTATTTCATTGTGGGGTTTGGTGCTCTAAGAGCTAATGACACAGTGCAATGCTTACTATGATCTCTATTGGGGTTTTGTACTTAAAATTTAAGGGGAGATTTGTAACTAATACTGGAAAAAAAAAAAAAAAGAGAACCAGGCCATACATAGGAAAAAATTATTAGCTAATAGCAGTTAACCAAATAGTTGAACCATCAGAAATGCTTTTCTCTTCCAAAGTATGCACGTATCAAGAAATAATTGTATTAATTACTGAAATTACTAGTGGTTGTGGTGAAAACAAGGTGTTGACAAAGCCAGCCTGACCATAGGACAAGGGCTGAACATTTCTCTAACTTCTCCCTGCACTCCACCTCTATTCCTTTAATTCTGGATTCCTAAAGTTTAACTTTGGTTCCAAAAACAACCTTCTTTTAAAATACACCCTCAAAGTAGATTTTAAAGTCCCTCGTCCATGGTCTTCTCTTTCAAAATTCTCAGAAAAAATGGTCCCAAATGACCCTCTAGCTGGGTGAGACAGGCCTTTCATCATTCCTTCCACTTGAACACACCCACTTTCCTCTCACTGCCTCACCCCAAGACATGGTCCTCACTCAGGTTCTTCTTCCACTCCTGCCCAGGAGACATTCTAATACCACTTTTGCTGCTCAGCTGCAGGCCATGTCTGAACTGCACCTTCTGAGCAGACAGAGACAAAAAGCCTTTGTGTGGAACCTGACAGAATGTGTGAGCAAAATTAACACAAAATTTTTGCCCAGCGAGTGTTTTTCCTGAAATTGTTTTAAACGTGACCTGCTGGATTCAAAGGATTTGAATGAAAGTAAGAGACAATCTTCTCTTTCTTGGTTGTGGTGTGAGAGCAAATTCCTTGTCTCTTCTCATCTATATCTGGACCATGAATTTTCATCGTTCCTCTTTCTGTCTGAATTATGAGATGTTCTCTTGTCTGACTGTTATGGAGAAAAGGAGAACATATCTGTCAAGACACACACTGATGTAGGAAACTAAAGGCACGTATTTGAATGTGGAATTGTGGGTGCTGAAGCTAAGATCTTAATCATCCCTTGCTGAAGCAATGACCTCTCCTCCCAGAATTTAAACTGGTGCCTCCTCACATGGCAAACGTTGCTACAAAAGGGGAACAAAATACTCTGGTATATTATAACGTGATGCAGACAAATAAAATGATCATTGTTTCCCAATTCTGAACCCAACCTCTGCCAAAACCACGCCACCATGCTCATAATTGTCTTCAATGCATATAATGGATTTAGGAAGACAAAATGAAAATGTATTGAAATGTCCAATAAACAAAGCAACAAAAACTGATGAGAGTTTGGAAAAATCCAGCTGGGAGGATGTCCCCCTTATAATTTCTTTGCCTATAAATTTACCAAGTGCCAAACTTAAGTTTTCCCCCCAGATTTGCTAAGTTGATTCCAATGCCTGAGAAAGGTGCCAGCTTAATATGTGTTGTTGTTAAAGATCATTCATTTGTTCATTTGTAAGAAGTGAACAATACCCAGGGACAGATCAGCACTGTCCTAGATCAGCACTGAATTACAATTGTGGCCAAGAAGGATCTGTTTAAGAGACAAGTGTCTGAATTCTTTTCAATGCTGTCGTTGCAGAGGCTTTAACTAAGAACTTTAATTAGTCTGTTTTCTCATTTCTTTCTTTGTAGGAAATGCTGCCTATCACAGAATTGTTGATACCTAGACATATTTACAACCAAAGGTTAGCAAACCTCCTTCACAAAGATCCAGATCCCTCGTGGGAAAATTAAAAGTCCAGCTCCAAAAGAACTGGGCTGGATGTGAACCACTGCTCTGTATCAGAGAATCAGAGAATCATAAGAATCATTTGGGTGGGAAAAGACCTCAAGGATCATCGAGTTCACCATAAAATCTTGTTCCCAGGTGTTGCATCTACACATCTTTTGAACCATTCTAGGTCCTACCACTTCCACACTCTTCATTACTTTGCATCATGTCTCTAATTCCCTTAGCCAACTTTCTGACAGGATTTCTAAGCCCTGTGACTGAGGTATTTACTGCTTTGGGACCTCTGTTAGGATAATTCATTGTATCAACAACCTACAAACTGATTGGTGAGCTCCATTTATCTATCCATGATAACGACTACATTTTTCACACTCACTGGAAGAATAGAGCAGCCTTTTGTGCCTTGTTTTGCTTTCCAGCAAACTGTTATGTTAGTGCCCTCCTTTCACAGGAAAGAACTACTGCAGTCAGCAATAGGGGAGCTTGAGGCCAGGTTTTTAGTTCATGTCCACAGGCAGGACTTTGTTCATCAACCTGAATCCCTCTAATCCAACCCAAGACACTTCAGCATGAGTTCAGCCTCAGGTTTCATAGGCCCACCTTGGCCAGAAGGAATTGTGCCTACAAAATGACAGTTCAGGCTTGCCAAGAGCTTTCAGTTCTACTAGACTTTTTTAGGTTTCCCCCCTGTTTTATCAGTAACCTGAGAAATAAGGTGAGTCATTCAGGCAGCCTCACAAAATTTGACCAGCACCTTACAGTTTTGGCACCAGCTTTGAGAGAATTTATCTAGGAATGGATAACTGAAAGGAGCCAGAATAAATGTAGGTGGAAGTACCTTCTTCTACAGACTTCCAGTGTCAGAAAAGATGTGCACATCCAGGCTGCCAAACAGAGTGGAGTAGAACGGGTCTGCTCACTTCCCATAGATGCAGGAGGGCCCCAAACGTTCCTCATCTAAAGCCCAAAAGTGAGCACTGTGGCTGAAAACCACAAAAGTAGCAATTCTGTGGCAGATGCTGTTTTTCCTTACACCTCCCAGACTCGGCTTCTTGCTCAGCTGTTAAGCTCCCACTCCTCCACCAGGAGCATTTGACAGCTGAACAGGAATTCTGGAGGTGATCACTGACATCCCTCTCGTGCCATAGCTCTCTGACTCATTTTGGTTTTGTCCAAACTCCAGTTCAAGCTCTCACACAGTGCTTAACAGATCTATGGCATATATGGCAAGCTTAGGATTGTTTCTAGGGTTTTTTTTCCTGTCGTTTCATCTTTGCTGCTGGCTTCCTGTACTCCTGACAGTTTCAGTTGTTCTTTGTTTCCCAGCACTGGCTCTTGCACAGGATATGTGCAGGTAATCTACAGAGCTTACTCTATGATATATCACAAAGTCAAAGCACCTCCTGAAGGTGTCAAAGATGAATTTCTACTTCAGAATTTATCACAAAGTACTGTTCTTGATGTACACATCTCTTGCTATTCAAGTATTTTAAAAACCTTTTAAAACATTTTTTTTTTAAATAAATACTTCAGGAGTCCATTATCACAAAGCAAAGGAGTGCACTGTGCTGAGGTCTGCAGACCTAAAAGGCACCTGGAGAAGTTGTGCTTCCAGAGAGTGGGCTAGTATTTTAAGTGGAATTTGGGAAAAAGTGGGGAAAGGGAGGAAATCTGTGTGCATATTGTCTTTGTCTAACCACCTATCAGTAGCCTAGTCAACACAGTATATATTCGATTAGACATTGTAATTTTTTATTTCTTCATCAGGACACCAGCTCTTAAAACCTATCAGTATTTTCCAGAGGAGATGTCAGATTTAGGAAGCACTCCTAAAACTTCCAACGAAAAAACAAAGCACCTTATAAGGGCCCCAGGGAATCTTGCAGCTTTTTGCCATTCCCTTAGCAGGGTAATGTCTTTTGTGGTCATGAAGTGACGAAAGCTCATTGCAATCTTCATTTTCCCAGAAGGCCCAGAGCCAGCTGCCACAGCCCACAAAGTGGTCAAGCTTGGCAGGGGAGATGCTCTGCTACAGCAAATCTCTTGGACAGCCCCCACCTCTTAGTGCTTCAAGGGATGCCTAGCAGCAATCCAAAATACTCCCCTGGTGAAACTTTGGAAAAAAACTACAAAGGTAGTTCTGCTTAGGATTTCCTTGTTAGTGCGACAGGGACTGGCTTGCATCCTTTGTTTGAATTCTCTCTGAACCCAAACTGGTGCAGGGGAAAGAATTCTCTATTTAACTTTTCATTCCCCTGTCAAATGGCAAAATTAAGTGTTGACCTGCACATCTAACATTTCTCAGCTAGATCTTCAGGAAGGAAACCTGCTATTTTTAATACATTTCTGTGCAGTAGGCAAAACTCTTACTTCAGCGGGGATGAAAAGTCTGGAACTGCATTTAAGCATCTAAGTGCCCTTCAAAGCCTGATCCCTAGGAATACTACCACGTAAAAGGATCAGGGTACTAGGCAAAGATTTCCTTTGCCACAGTTACTCCTGTTTTGCTCCTACATCTCTGCTTTTCTCAGGCCCTAAGTTGTTATTTGACGTGGACCAGGCCTGTAGATTACCTACAATCACAGTAAGCTACATGGGCTGGATTTATTGGCATATATCCCTACAGATCCAACTAACCAGGGATGCAAACAATCAAAAGACTGCAATTAAAGGGTTGGGATGCACAAATGTTATCAATCATGCAGTGTTTGATAGTGGCAGTCATTGCTAATGCAATCTTTCCTCTACGCTGAAACTGTAGTGTCTCCACAGACATCACACTTCCAGAAAGAATCATTTTATGGGGGCTCTCAGTTATTTTTACCTGTTCTACCTGCATAAAATTCATTAAAAGCTGTCCTCTTTTCTTGAAAGTGTTTTCTCTTGCTGACAGAAATAAAATAAAATATAATAAAAATAAATCAAGAGTACATCAATACAACACTCTGGGACTGTGTAAACTATACTTCTTTTGAAAGTGTGACTAAAGCATAGAGAAAAAAAGAGATCATGATTGAGCTTGGCATATAAAGAGTACAGGTTTATAACTTTGAAAACAGTTGCATAAGTTAAGTGACACTCGAGATAATAACACAGTAAAAATACACCCAAAATAGCCACTAATCCATCATTTAAAACATGCATTTAAGTAGACAAGGTAGATAATGTGATACTTCTTATTGGAACAAGAATATTTTATAAAGTTCAAGCTTAAAGGCCCAGAAGTTCTGCCTCTGGATGTATTACTATATAAAGATTAGATTAATATTCTTGTTTCAACAAAAGATATCATGTAATCTGTACTGTCTTAGATTGAAACTTCTTGTTCTTGGACCAATAAGGATACATATATTCAATTTTTCCATTATTTTGACTAAACCTCAGAGTATTTAAAACACATCTTTAAAAAAACAGTGGTGAATTGTGCCAAAAAGGCAACTTTATACAGAGACTCATGGCTGTTTCTGTGTCAGTGTGTTCCCTAACTAGCAAAGCCCCCTAGTAAAATCCAAGAGAAATTAAGGTCTGATTTTTCTTTGTCAGAACTGTGGAGTAGAACTCAACCTATTTCTCAAAACTTTAAGCTCTTACATAAGTTTAGAATTACACTCCACCTTCTAATAAATCTATCAAACGGCAGGGTGGGTGCATGGAAGAAGTACAACAAAAGTTTGGGCTTGTTAGGAGCAAGCCTTTTGCCAAACTGTGATTTTGGGTTTGATACACAAAGCTGTGGAATTTGGGGACTGCTGAGCTACTAATTAAACTACCTGGTAGATTATTATCTCCTGCTACTGCCTTCTCAAGGAGCAGGTCAGGCCTGAGAACCCAGGAGCTTTGATACTCCTTTGCAGCCTTATTGTGCATTTCACTTTCCTTCCCAGACTGGAGTTTGGGCTCAAAGATGGATTTGAAATCCCATACACACCAATGACTTGTCTAACTAACAGGGTTAGCTCACAAGTTTTATTCCACAAGATAGAAAATGTCCTGAAAAGCCCAGTACAGCTAATTAAAAATCTGCTAATGTTACCTATGGATGACGTAGGAGCTTGGTAAGTACATTGAATTCAGTAATTATCAGGCTGGAAAATCCAAGAGCTATATAATCAGTAAAAATTGTAGGATTGAACTTCATGGCTTTTGCTTGACGATAGCCTTGAGACAAGAAGGTTTAGAGCTGCAAGTTATGGACATATTTTGGCTCAGCTTTGCACATTTTGACTTAAACTACATAGTTCTATCTTGTATAAACAACTAACAGCTGTATAGAGTTACATTAAATTTCGATAAAACTATGCTTTGAAGCTGCAATCAGTTCTTCAAGAAGACAAAAAAACCTCAGCTCATGCTGTGTTAAGATGCCTGCTCTTGGGGAAAATTTGCCTGAAATCTATCCACGTGGCAACAAGGGATTTTTTTTTCCAAGTGTTCTCTTATGAGAAATGTAGAGGATGGTGTTGAAAAGTTGGATGGTACAAACACATCAGGACTCTTTCCTCACCACTCAAACCACAGAGCAATTGAGCTAAGTAAAAGGCCAGGCACATTATGATAATGGAGACCTAAAATGAATGCTGCCAAACCACACTTGATTTTGATTCAGTTAAGAGAATCAAGAAGTTTCTTGGTATCCTTTATGCTGTGGCATAACAGACAGCAAACCTGAATAGATGAACAAGAAAAAAAAAAGCTCTTACATAAAGATCTAGTGCAGAGTTGCTCAGAAAAACAGCGTGATGACGTGAGAAGAAAGCAATTGCTTCTGTAATTTCTTTCAACTGACCTCATAAATCTGCTTTTCAGTGAAAATAACAGACACAGGAAGCCAAGGGGAACATTTGTGTATGCACATATTCATGCAATGTTTGCCTTTTGCTGGTAGTTGAGGCACTTTTATGGCCCTGGATGGATCTTGGTGAAGGATTGACAGTGAGTTCAAGTTCACTAAAGAGAAGGAGGAGGATGGTGTTTCCCCAAGCTGTGAACAGCAGTAGTGTCATGACAAATAAGGTGATTTTACAGAATCTTTGTGATCTCGAAATCAGAGCAAGGTCAGCAACTAAACCAATAGGGAAGATGTGTGAATGGAGGCTTTCATCTGTAACCTTTATTCATTTCAAAATACCCTGACAATAATTGTGTTCTGTAAGGAGTGGGAAAGGTTTAGCACCACCTTGCTTTGAGCTGCAGGGGGTGGATTAGAGCCTTAACCTTTGGGCTGGGAGAACATCAAGCCTCCTTCCTGGAGCTGGGAGTCCATCTCTTGGCAAAGTCAACTCAAATTCTCAATCTTAAGGAGCAAATGGGAGAGATAAAGTGCCTGCAGCCACGTGCAAACCAGTTATCAGTGCACAAGGACCACGGCAACCGTGTCGCAAGAGGGTTGGGAATTAACTTTATTTGGTTTTCTCTGCTTTATTTCCTTTTTTAATGTCCTTTTGACACTTAACATTCTGGAGCAAAAAAGAACAAATTCCACCCAGGGCACTGGAATCCTAAATTGATGGAGCTCTGCTGCTATGTGTCCCAAGCCTGTCTAGACCTGTCACTCTCTTTTTTTTAGCTGTAATTTCTTTAGCTATCTGTATAGTCACTACTAATCAAGGTTTCCATTTTTGGCAGCCAGTAGGAAAGCAGCAAGCATCCAGGAACTAGAGGAACAGTAGCAATGCCAGTGCCTTCCATTCAGGTAACTGAGAACATAAATCAGTTTTAGGTTGTCCACCGAAGCATGATAAGGCCACCATCTTTTGTAGATGAGAGAACAAACAGACTCACCATTTAACCTCCTCTTGGAGTCTAGTGAAATGATCAAATATGATTAGTCATTCAGGAAGAATTCATACCAAAGGTCTTTTAACTTCAGTGAAGCTTCCACTAATGTGGAAAAGTTTTCAGTCCTTTGGACCATTGTTTTACTGGAGTTAAAAGCGTTTAAAAATGGCTATAAGAACACATGAAATTTACGGACAGGATGTAACCCCTGGCTTGCTTTTATGTTCTTTTTCCAATTTTAAGTCCACTGTCCTGCTTTTATCATCCTGCAGCTTCACAAAAAAAAAAAAAGACATTTTTAAATTTACTTCTACTCCATTCTTTGCTTCCAGCAGTTTCACTGACAGTATATTTGTGGGTTTAATGTCCTTATGGGAAGTAGCTTTTTCTCTCAAATCCCAGCTTTTTATCTTCTCAGTCTTTATTGCTTTTACATTCATCACTTGTATTGAGAAAAGACACCAACACACACACACAAAAGAAAAGGGAATTGCCTCTCCATCCTTTTCATTGATCTTTTGGACTTCAGCTGGGCTCCATTCCCCAGCTGTGACCATTCCTGAGGTGAAGTGCGCAATGAATTACAGAACACCAAGAAAAAATATTAAAAAATCACTTTTAAACTTCTTTCAGATTTTATAACCCTTGCTTAGGAACTAATTTCAAGCACAGTGTTGGTTTTATTGCACAGCTCTGTGCTTCCCTATAATGATCAAGCTGTACTGAGTCGGGACTTTTGCTGCCAAGAGCGTATTTGCCATCCAATATTTCGGTGATTCGCACTGACCTCGCACATCATGATCAGTAGGAAGGCGAGTTCATTTCACTTTTGCATGCAAGTTCAAGTCACAGACTCTTATCAGGTCTATAATGCTTACTGACACACAGCCTTTTATTGCCAGCTGTCCGAGTGAGCCAGCTTTCAAAGGTTGCTGCCCTGCTCCTCGAAGTCCTGATCACAGGGGAGCAGAGTGATGCAACTCGGAACTCTGAAGTGCCCTGTCATTTAAAAATAAACCTCTGCACACTTCATAAAATGCAGATCTACTCAGTCCGAGCCACAGCTCCTTTGAGAAGACGAACAAGCAGGGAATATGTGATGCCTACTATTATTGCATTATGTAGGTAAAGGCTAATTAATTAATTAATTAATTGCATCTCTGATACTGCGGAGTTAATACTCTTCAACAAAGCAATGTCATTAAATGGGACACTGGATGCCCAGTGGTGTTAAAATGTAAATTAGTGGACTGCAGACAAAGGAATTCCTTCATGGGAAAAGAGTGCATGGTTTGCATAGCAAATTTGGGTACAAACACAGGATGTCTCACCTGCCCTCTCCAGCCTGGAGGACAAGAAATATCTCAATAAAACTTCATGTTCCTGTGGTCTCTGCATTCACTGCAGAGAATCCACTGAATTAAAGGATTTATGATGTCCTTAGATCCAACGCCTGAAAGTTCCCTTCAGGATTTCCAGCTGCCATCACCTGGGAGTACCCAAGATGCTGACCCATCATCCTTCATCCAGCCTCGTGACTCCCATCCCCTCTATTTGCATTTCTGATGATAACATCGATCTTTAGGTGGACTTCGACATTTTGACTTCTCTTGAGCAAGAGTACAGGAGCCAATTCTCCCAGCAGCTATATCCAAACAATCCCTTTGATATCAGAAAGGCTTACTCCAGAGTTTAAGGAAAGAGACTGCCAAACTTGACCTTCATTCTAATCGGCATTGTAAAATAGTTCAAAAAAAAAGAAAAAGAAAACACAACACAAACCAGGTTCAATAGTAAGTTGCTAACAATTACCACCAGAGCAGGAAAAGATGACTTTATCTCAAAAGGCAAATGGAACCACCTGACATCAGACAAAGAACAGTTCACAAGTCCTCATCACCATGACACTGAAGAGCGTATCAGGGCACTCGCCTGGCGTCGCCTTTAGGCAGAACTGGCAGGGGTAAGCTGTAGCAGATCGACATCGCAATCAATAGCTGGGGCTGGCATGATCACCTTTTGCTAAGTGTGTTTGCCAAGTGCAGTAGAAGTTAATATTCAGTGAAAGTTCAATAGCCAGCATTGATTCAGCATATTAGCCCAGAGCAGGAGATTTCCCTGTTATTTTGCAAATACGCGCCCTGACAAAGCACCAGGTAGCGAGTGTCACCTGTGGTGGCACCTCCTGCACGTGGCAATCTGGGCTGCCACTGTCCTGCAGATGCCCTGGAGACTGAACTTGTGCTTCTCCCTCACATAATTCACCATTTACCACAGCTGTGGACCCCAAGGAAGCATTACAGTGAGAGGACCAAAGGCTCTGTGCACAGGCTGGTGCCTGCCTGAGCTGGTTTGCAGCATCGCAGTGCCAGTACTCTGATCCCACGAGTGCAGATGCATGGAGGAGTGGAAGAGCAGCACACAACCTGGCACAGTGCAACCAACAGTCCAAGCAAGCATCATTCCAAGAGGTATCATCTGGTTTTGACTGCAAAATTTCTGAATTTCTGGAAACAACGAGAGCTGCAAGTTGCGCTCCTTCAGCTGAATGAGATCAGCTCCAGCCAGAATTACAAATATGTTCATTCCTTCTCTGTGAACTTATGAGAACGTTAAAAAGCTACAAAAAAGGTGTAAAATGTGTTGATTGGTGTTTTAATGGCATGCCAGATGTGCAAATAGCTGTCTTCAGCAGACAAAAGGCTAATGCAGCTCCCGTGGACTAGCTAGAGGGAGGCTCCTTCCTGGGTATGAACCATCAGGAGTCTTCCCTGCAGCTCTGCTAAAATTACTCCATAAAGGAAGCAAAGGTGTTAATCTAGGGATTACTTCCTCTCCTTGCTACAATAAAATATACTCTGTTCTCCACCCTGGAAGAAAATTTGGCCAGACTTGGAAAAAAGTGAGAATTCCTGGCCTTTCCAACTGAACTCAAATTTTCAGAGCACCTCCACGGAGCTTCCCTCAATCACCAAAAGAACACAGCCAAGGTGCAGTGCCAGGATCTCCTGTTAACACAAAAGTCACAGTGGGATCTGCTAAAAGTTACAGGTGAGTCACAGGTTTAGACTTTGGTTATAGACTTTAACAAACCTGTAAGGCAGGACATAGATTTGATATTTGGCCAGGGCTCTAGTTCAACTGAAAGGGCACCAGGTTGTTCAATAAGATTAATTCTAAATGGCACAAGGCACCAGAGGTTATAATTTTCATAACCTTTTTGCTTTTTCTCAACAGCTTCAGTTTATGGCTGGCTATATATTTTTTTCTGCTTAAAGTCCCAGTAGGTCTAGAGTCCTTCACCTGTGCCTTGGTTCCTCAAATTCCCAGCAGTCCTGCCTTTCAGACTCTGACACTTACTCTCTGTGCAGAAATTGATTAAATTATAGGCAAAATATCAAGGGTCTCAGAAGATTACTAAAAAACCCCAAAATCAAAACCTTAAAAATGCTCTGTCATCAAATAACATATAACACTTTAGTGTAGAACCTTTCCTCCAGCTGTTATTTGAAAGGATAATCTTATTCCCCTTCACAGAATTGATTTTTCATTATTTTAAATAAACTCTCACACTACACATGCAAGAAAGATCATTTCTGTGTACAAACTGAAAAATATTTTACTTTCTAATGTGGACAGTAAACTTTGAATTATCGCATACATCAGTACCACCTACAAAGAAATATAGTGATGAGTTCAGTTGACTCTCCTAGTGGTTTTCTAAAACTCCAGCAGCAATATGTCTCAGCAGCAATAATATATACAGAGAATTTGCCTGAGAAATGAAAACTATATCTATGCAGAACCTGATTTTTATCTGCTTCTAAAAACTTCCTCAAACTTCGGCCAGATTTAAACAAAGTGAGATGGATATGCATAACACATGTGGATCCCAGGTCTGTTGTATTCTAAGTGAAAGTTCAACTCCAAAGTCAAAATCTTTGCAATTCAAACTGGAAGGGATAAAGTCAAGCCTTTGGAAGTAAAATTGTAGTCACTCTTGGTAAACCAAAGTGTTTTGCATGACAATAGTTTGTTATCCATTACTAAAAAAATCTCATTTTTGTCAGTAATTTACAGACAAAATCTCACAATACCACACAGGAGGTTCAGTTTAAGGAAAAAACACAAAAAATTTGTTTTCTTCCACAAAGATTCACCCAGAAGTACAACAAATAAGAAAGGACTTGATAGTGGCCTTCCAGTACCTGAAAGGAGCCTACAAGAAAGCCAGAGAAGGAATTTTTACAAGGAGTGACAGGACAAAGGGGGATGGCTTCAAAGTGACAGAGAGTAGGTTTAGATTGGATATTAGGAAGAAGTTCTTTACTGGGAGGGTGATGAGGCACAGGAAATGGTTATTCAGAGAAGCTGTGGCTGCCCCATCCCTGGAAGTGCCAAAGGCCAGGTTGGATGGAGCTCTGGAGCAACCTGGGACAGTGGAAGGTGTCCCTGCCCATGGCAGTGGGGTTGGCATGAGATGATCTTTAGGGTCCCTTCCAACCCAGGCTGCTCTGGGATTCTGTGAATTCAGGCCTAATGCTATAGACTGCATCTGCTTATTTCAATTCTGAAAACACCCAGGAACAGAATAAAATACAGTCATTGTTATTCTGCTGAACCGTATAGGCAGTGATAGGTGGTTCAGCTACTTAACAGAGAGGTCTGCATTAAATAATAACTCATGAAAATGATTCAAATTATCCTAATTTGGAATAAAACAAAACACGTAGACCAACTCATCATACTTGCTGCTGGAATTTTTAGTTAATACTCAACTCCCACACAAAGCTTGGTGCTCCAGACATTTAGTGCAGAGGGGTGATGGGCATGCACAGCTCTGATTTCCTTGGAAGCACCACTCAGAAACAGGCCAAGAAGCTTAAAATTAAAAGAATAATCAGTTGATTATTATTAGAGGAGGAACTGCAAGACTGGAAGTGGAATTATACACCTTGTATGAACTTTTAATCCCTGAAACCTGTCATCACCCACGGGGGAGTGATTTACAAAATGTTACTCTATATTGGTTGAGAATGTCATCAACCTCTGAAATAAATGCTGGAGCTTTGTGACAGTGGTTTCATTTCTTTATTTTGATTCATAAACAGGTTGTGACTATAAAAAGAGAGACATGCCCCAACAGTCTTGCAACACATGGGAGATGTCAGCAAAACTCAGAGCAAAATACAGTCTACAAAAAAAAAAAAGAAAAAACCCAGCGTAAGTATATAGTAAAAACATATTCCCAGTACTACAAGCACTGCCTTTCAGGCATTTCAGAATTGTTTATAAAACATTGCAACAGGTTCTTCTTTGCTATGCCACGTTTTATCCTGAGTCTGATACTTCTCATCTTGATTTCCAGGTGCTTGAGCACAGCTGTTATCCACAAGTGAGAGAGCTGTGGCAGCAGACACCTGCCTCAGTGTCCCACAGCAGAGCAATAGCAGAACCTGGAAATTATTTTAGATCTCCTGATATTCAGGGATGCCTCACTGAGTCTGATGCTTTGGGAAAATAATATTCTTGAAAATGAATTTTGAAAGCTTAGCATGTTAACATTATTAATTTCTTGGAAAACAGCCATATCGAAGTTCCCTAAAGTTGCCTTGAACACTGTTCTTACAGCAGGTAAGTTCAAGAAAAGACCCAGAATATCCCTAATAAACTGCAGATGAAGGAAAAAGAAAAACTGTGATAGCCCGTGGGAACAGTAGAAAACAACAAAGTACAACAGCTGAGCATACAGTGTTCAGGGCTAAACCCATATTTTTCTGACAGCTTCAGAGGAGCCTCTGAGTCATGGCTGCTTCATCAATTCTCCAAAAGAAGAAGACTTTCCAAGACTTCAGTCATTTTGCACAGGAAGGTGCTTCATACCTGTCTTTGTCAAAGGAACACCTTTCTTTGGGGGTGCTTAACCTGGGTTGGTTACCTCAATTTACAGCAGTCAAATCTGTCATTTAAGATGAGCTCTCAGTAGAATTCCACGCCTGTGGGAGAATCTGAGCTTGAATTCATCTGCTTAAATAGCTAAAAATCCAATAAATTTCTTTCAATGCTCTTTTAACCCAGGTTAACTATACTCAGTTTAGCTGTAGGACAAATACACCAACAATATGAAGAAAAATAAGCAGTCATTTGGTACCTCAGTGTAAGCCCATGAGACCAACTCAGGACCATTTTGAGTTACAGGCAAGAGCATCAAGATAAAGCCAGGCCCTGTTACAGCTGGAGCAGCCATTATTTCAGTTTTCCAGATGTCTGTGCCTGAGGCCTGTTTTGGCTAATTCAGAACTTGGTTTCAGAGGAAAACTTCATCTCAGTGGCTGGCTTATTGGGGAATTCCATCTGCAGCCTCAAAATAAAAAAAGGTACTACAGACTGGTGCCTGTGGATAGTAAATTCTATAGATTATATCCCTGGATTATTCACAGTAGCTACCAGGGCCATTTTTCCACACTTTTTATACAACCAGAGCAATCTCATCTGGTGAAAAAAACAGTTTTTATTAATTGGTTTCATCTTGGCTAATCCCTGGAAATGTCCAAGGCCAAGTTGGATAGGGCTCTGAGCAACCTGGTCTAGTGACAGGTGTCCCTGCCCATGGCAGGAGAGTTGGAATGAGATGATCTTTAAGGTCTCTTCCATCCCAAGCAATTCCATGAATCTATGATTTTATGTTGAGTTTACAGAAATCATCACCTAAAAGGAAGTGATCACTTATAGGAATGTAATAAGAAGCCAAGTACAACTAAAATTTTTTTTGCAATATATGCTCCATTAAGATTTTGAGAAAATGGAAGAAAATCAAGTTTAAAGAGCAAAAGCATTACCTTTTTTCTATTTTTTAAAATATATTTATGCTGGAAGGCCAGCAGCAAGTCACAGAACACTAATTTTTAATAACCACAATACACCTAGGAATTTCAGTTATGCTGACTGGTTTGTTGTGAGCAAATTGGTAACATGGCCTATTATTAAGATTGCATAATACTTCCTATTTATATGGTCTTGTTTGAAGTCCAGGAAACTCATAAAAAACTGAAGCCACTAAGACTCAAGTTCTCCATGCTCAGGGTATGCCTCAGGCTGAATGTGTTTGGACATTTTCAGCCAAAATGATTTGGTCATCCTTAAGCACAAAGTCAGTGAAATACTTGCTGTTACTTGACTCCCTCCATTCCCCATCTGTTTAAATAATAAAAGGTGACACTCTGGGGTCATTTTAGGGTTTTGAAGCATTCATAACATTTTGAAACACTGAGACTGACAATAGGACAGAAGAGGTTTTCCCATGTGAGGTAGGCACAGTGTGTCATGTCCTTGAACTGCAGATTAATTCAAACCACCTTAAAACCACTCTCAAAACCAGTTTGCATGCACTCAGCAAAATTCCCTTCACTTTTGCAGTGAAAGCTCCCTCAAAGATGTTGACAGCTGAGGACATGGCCAGCATTTCCAGCTGCTGGAGGATGGGGATCTGGGGCTGGTCCTGGCTGGACACCCACCAAAGCTGTTTTATCACTGCCCTCCTCAGCAGGACAGCAGAGAGAAAAATATAATGAAAGGTACTTGGGTGGAGATAAGGACAGGGAGAGAGAACTCACCAGAGTTCTCCATTCCCCCACCTTCCAGCCCTGTGAGCAAGCAGCAATTTCAAACAAATGCAAAACAAACAAAACAAAATACAAAAGACCAAACATTTCTGGGCAGGAAAAGAGAATTTGGCGAGAGAAGGATGGGACAAAGGGGAGAAAAGGCACCAGGGCTGGCCAAGGAGGTCATGCTTTCCACAGGAATGAGTAGACCACTAAGGAGAAAGAATTTCTGATGTTTCAATAATCCCTCAGTCTGAGAGCCAGGGAAGGACCAGTGTTTCTGAAACATTGAACAGTTTGTGCTGTGGAATCTGCTTTCTGAAATGAAATATTGCTGAGGTTTGCATGGGTGACCAGTGCAGGTTTTGGGTGCTAAGGGAAAAGATGGACAGAAGATGTGTCAGCTTGGATTTGAATGGAAAAATTTGTGAAGCTCAAGAAAATATTAGAAAATATCATATATTTAGAACAATATTTCTTGGCTGAGTCCAAATTAAAACAAAGTTGTACAGGAAGAAAACGCAAGTGAAAGTTGACCAAAACCTGGATTTTAAGTCTGTCCATCAATGACTGAGTGATCATTAAAAATATACATTTTTGCTGTAGTCATGAATACTGTGCTCTGATTTTATGTATGTAAAATGTATGATTCTGCAGAAATCCTAGCTGCAGCACACATGAGGACCTAGGCACTGAAACAATAAATTCCTGATACAACAGCCAGGAGCCTGAAAAATGCAGCCTTCACATATTAAAAACAAGTGTGTAATTTCAACTCAATGAAGCCATGGGCTTAATGGTTTTTTTTTTGGATGTGAAATGGTGAGTACATCACCCCCTCACCTCATGGGTTTGTGTGAAGCTAGGAGAAAGCCTTTGCAGTGCTTCAAAACTCAGTGACAGGCACTGCCAAAAAGAGCTAGGGGAAAAATAATTAATTCTTTCTTCAGAGTTTTAGTAATGGCGTGCAAAAGGCCTCATGCCAAGCAATGAAGATTATCAAATTATCAAATGAAGGTTATTAAATGAGTGCCATCTCTCTTGTTCATCAAATGAAGCAGGGATCCTGTCAGAAAAATACTATAGGATAATAATTAAAACTGGCAAAATAAATTAATAAAAACCACATAGGCTGGCATGTGCAGGCAGGAATTACTCCATGGGTTCTTACCTTTGCAGGCTTAAAAAGGTTGATCTTTTTAAATATCTCACTGTTATTGTTTTAAAATCTAGAATGAAGGAATGGATAGCTTAATGCACTGGATACAGCCTTTCTCTCTTGACTTAGCTCTTCTTTTAATTGGCTGTGCAGAGTCAAAGCTAGGACATGCTGCAATAATGAGCACAGATTTGCTTAGAATGAATATTCCCAGTTGTATGCAACTGCTTACATCTATTATAGATCACTCTATAATAAATGCCTGACTCTACAATGATACTTTAACAAGGTCCACAGTCTTCCCATCTTGATAAGGCACAGAATACAGCAAGGGCTCCTAACTTCCACTGTTTTTGTTTGTTTTTTTTTTAACAAAAGATATCAAAGGAGTTTCTGTTTATTCGATGAGTCTTTGCACTTCTTTTGACAGTCTCTTTTTTTTCTTTTTTCAGAGTTTGAAAGCATGACTGACTGAAAGATGTGTACACCTATCCCTGAAGGATGTAAAAATTTGTTAAAACTGCTTATGGACTACTGTAAGGTTTTCAGGAGTTTAAGAAAAGTCAAACACCAAAAAACAAGACCCTTCTAGGGCACAGAGCATCCACAGGAATTGTTTTACCTATGTTGCAAATATATCCACCTCTGGGTCCTAAGAAAGCATCTGTTTAACATTTCTTTTAAACACCATGGTGAGAGACAGGGCTGCAAGAAAAGGAAGTTACTGTGTCTAACTGCAGACAATTGGACAGACAGAACACCATTAACCAAGACTGAATTCTCCCTGTGCCCCAAGACTGACACACCTAAACTGAACTAAAACAAAACAAAAAAAATGCAGTGAGATGCTTACATTTCCAGAAACAGACAGGACTTCAGGGTTTTCCTATCACCATAAACACTGCAACTCTAGCAAGAAAGTTTTCTGTGGCAGAAGTTCAGTATGAGCTTTAGAACAGCCTCTATTACAAATGCAAAAGGAAATAACTTGTATGTTTGCTTTGACGGATTTGTTAGATCAAATCCAAGGAAGTGAGTTATAGGACAAGTTCCCTACTGTTAGAGAAAGCCAGAATTTTAACCAGGTCCTTAACCAGACTTCAATGAATCCATTTTTCACTGTTCATCTCTCTAAACTAGATAGAAGGATGGCTCCTGACTTTTCCTGCTTTAAAAGCAAACTTCCTCCTCTAAAAAAATCTTCTACAAACAGGAAAATAAACCTGAACAAATAAATCTGGTTATAGTCTTTGTGCAATGAAAACAGCAGCTTTTTTTTTATTATTATTGTCTCTTTTCAATAAGATCATTAGAGAGTAAATTTGAATAAATATCTCAAGATTTGGAAGACATTTATAATCCAAGCTGTTCAGTACCAAAGGAGAATGAATTCAGCACATAACCATAGAAAGAATCAGATTTGCAGCCACCAAGCTTACCACAGGTGCTAGGAACTCATTTATCCAGGAGTATTCTTGCATTGTGTAGCTGGTAATTTGATAGTTTTTTCCACAAAACACAATTATTTGTTTTGTTTGCATAATGGAAGGTGACACATCTGTTCAATTTATTCATTCAGGCCAATTTCTTTCCAGCTTTATTTATGAAGAACATAGCTTTCAATGTTTTTTTTTTTCCTTAATGTAGGAAGAAGACAGGCAAAATGTTGTCCCTCAGTCACATCAGAACAGCAGGAACTTGTCTATAAGTATTTAAAATCCTATTCAGGTTTTGGACATTCTGTTCAGATACTGATAGAAGTCTCTCATTCATGTCCAAATTAAAAAAAATAAAAGACCACAAAGGATGGGATACTCCACACCTGATGGAAACTCAGCCTGGGACTTTTTTCTGTTTGCTCTTCTGTGCAAAACAAAACAAGCTAAAATAATAAGCACCTTTTAATGTTATACCTTGTGTATCATCAGAGCTGAATGCAAAAGGTTTGAATATTGCTACATCAAAATAAATGAAGGACTGACCTTTTGATGTTTCAAAACATCTCTTTGTGCCTGTTTTGAACTGGACTGTGTTAATTTCCTTCACAGTACTTGGTATGAGACTGTGTTTTGGATTTGTCCTCAAAACAATATTGAGATACAGAACTATTTTTGCTATTGCTGAGAAGGTCTTGCACAAAGCCAGGGCCTTTTCTGCTATGTGAATTATGGGAAATGAAAAATGAACCTATAGAATTACTATTTTGTAACTTACAATGTTTCTTCATCCTAGATCTCATGATTGGTTTCATTTACTGTAACTTGCTGTCAATAGCCCATTATGGAGGAAAATGTCATTTCTCACATTTGCTTCACAGAAATAACCTCCCATTTACAAATTTTTAAATTCTTTCACCTTTCATTACCTGATGGTAACAATAAAAGGAAGGGCAAATGGCATCTCCAGGTTATCAGTCCCTGAGCAGCAAACATTACGTGCATGCCACCCTGAGTCCTGGGCATTTCAGTGTGTTGTGTCCCAAAGTAGCTCTGGAATATTCTGGGAGCAGGGCCCAGCACTGGCATCCACTGAGACTACACAGGGTGCAAATTGCAGCAACAAATTTGAGGAAAATATGAGGCTGTGGGACAAGAAACTGCTTCCTACTGATTCAGAACCCTTCAGTATCCATTATTTGCTTCCTTATTTACACTTCAGTATTGACAGCTGAGCTGAGAAAATAGAGGAAAAACATCAAGAAAAGGCCTCTGGCATAAGAATTTAAGACAAATCTGGTCAAAAATATTGGCAGACAGAGTATCTTGGGCTTTTTTTTTTTTAGAGTTCAAGAAGTTACTCAGGAATATTTAAGTTTTATATAACTCTCTTACAGTATGATAACCTGTTTCATAACCAATGAATGAAAATTTTTATCAGGTCTGCTGCAAGTAAATTCACCAGCTGTTTTTCACATAAACTTGTCAAATTATTTCTTTCAACATGCAATGCATAGCTGGGGTTTCATTAAACAATGTCAAAGATGAGATTTTTGATGTTTTCACCTTAAAAATTTTGTTCTAATGGTATCCTAACACATAAATGTAACTGTGCAGATTCCACACACGGTAAGAAAGAGAATTATATATATTCATGATGCTGCTCTGATTTATTTTAATCTTTTCAGTCTCTACTTAAAATTGTGAGAAAAAAAAATCAGTAGAAAAGTATCCATAATACAAAGTGGATGGTGATGAAGGCCCTTTCTGAAATATTTGAAATTATCTAGTCACTCAAATAGAATTATCAACTTTTGTATCTTCTAATCTTTCTTGCTTTTGTCCTAGTCTGACGTTTTGATGTTTTGTTTGATGTTTTCCATATGGAGCAAATCTAGAGAGAAAAAAAAAGTGTTTTGGTGTTTGGTTTTGAGGGGAGAGAATATATTGTATAAACATGAGGAAGATTGTGCACTATGCAGGAAGATAAGGAACATCTCTTCAGACACCTTCAGGAGATTTTATCTGGACAGTAAAACAATCATTTTATTATCAACCTCACTTCAAGACCTTGTTCCTTTCTAAGCTGTAGTTCTTCAAAGGGTAATGGATGTATCTGTGTGAATGAACTCTGCAAGACTGAACTTTCAGCCCCCCAAACTTGGTAACACAACTCTGAATGACTTTGCACATGGGAATAATCCTCTTGATCTCATTTCAGCACTGTTAACAGACTGCAGAGGAAAAAGTCCAGTGGAGTCATCCTAGAAGTTATTTCAATACCAAAGTCTATTCAGACCAATGCATTGATTTGCAATCTGGGAAATGCCATCAGTTGACCTTGGACATAATCTCCTGAGGAGCTTCAATGTGCCTTTGTTTATTCAATTAATTTATGAAAGTAGAGAATCTTCATTTTTTTATGCAAGAGTAATTCCCCCTCCCTAGTCCCAGATGTTTTCCTAGATGTAATTTCAATGTTGTGTGTCTTATTTAATGCTTTTGATTAAATTTGCAATGCATTTAAAATATCAGTATGCCCAATCAAGTGCAAAGAGACGTGCAAATGAAGTGATTCATGCAATGGGAATTAAATCCTACACTGCCTTGTCACCTATTCTTTTAGGAATGAATTTCATTTACAGCTTAAGCTTCCATCAAACATCACCAGCCATGCAAACGGACTAGAAAACACATTGTATACTCATTGAATGTGGATATGCATTGCAGAAAATCAATTATATATTTTTTAAACAAACATCTTTGGTTTTCTGGTTGAGCCACTGCTACTCCTTCCTCTTGAAAAGTAAGAAAATGCATGAAATAATGCTTCAAGGATTTTGTAGAAATACTGTAATTAAAGTTTGTAAAGCTCCCTTAAAAAAAAAAAAAGAACTAATTTGGCAGCAGACTCAAGGTCTGCCAGAAGCCCTCCTTTCCAAATCGTCTTCGCACCAACACTCAAGTAAATTTTAGAAGAGGAAAAGCCTCTGTGAAATTGAGGGCTGGGATATAACAGTGAGCCAAACCCTAATCTTTCCTAAGTTAGGGCAACAGAACAAGACTGATGTCAGTAAAACAGAGTGAAAATATACTGGCTGAAGCTGTAATTCAGCATCTAGGGAAAACAAGCTTCAACTGCGTGGACACCAATAGAAAGAATACTTCCCAATAGTTCTCTGTGCTTTATTTGCATTTGTCTTCTTCTCCATCAGTGTCTCTTACTGAATTAAAACAAATTCAAGCTTTCAGTTATGTTTTTGAATGTGGTGTGCTTGCCCTATGTGTACAAAAAATGACAAGGGTTAGGGCAAGATAAAATCCCTGTATGCCAAAGCTTGTCTCTGGTATGATGACATGCTGAAAAAATCATTGCAGCCAAAATTCAGCCTAAGGACAGCAGGGGTGCACATGTGTGTGCTTTAGGTGGTAGTGATGCCTTAAGTTTTAGCTTTCATGTTTTCAGATTCTGTGCTGCCTAGGTGTGTAGGTCTGAGTCTCACATTAAGTGTCAGTGAGCTCTCCTCAGAGTAGGGAGACAAAACAAATCCTTTCCTGCTGGAGACCAAGGACAACGAGTACTTCTTCCAGGCCTAAAAGCACAACAACGGTGGGCTGAAGAGAGAAAACAAGAAGGCTGAGACCTCACAACCTGAAGCTGTAATTGGACAATTAAACCCCAATATGCAAATGCACCAAAACTCATAAAAGTGTGAGACCTCGTGACCATTTGTCCATTTTGTGACCATGTTGGGTCCACCTTGGGTGTAGCCCTGGTCAGGCTCTTGTCCTGCCCCAGGTGTACCCTCACGGCCTTTCAATAAATATCCACTTTATTCTCTTAGCTCTGTCCAGTCTCTGTTTGAGGTCAGCCTTCCCAAAGCACCAGTAGCACAACGTCACCTGTGTCCCTGCATCTTCGTGCCGGAATATCAGGGAGCAGCCACGCACTGGAGGTGTCAGAACAGCCCTCTCTGCAAAGCCAGTGCTGCCTACAAAGATTCAGGTCAGCTTCTGGAAGAGTCTGTAGCTCTGTGCTTCCTCACGGGCTGTGCAGGGCCGGGAGCTTCCCTTCGGAGGCTGTCAGGGCTGACAGAGTGGATTTTGTGGTCAGGCCATCTGGCCACTAGAATGACATCATCTACCCTCTTCATGCAGTCACTCAGGAAGCATGAATCTGTCTCTTGCTCTGGGGAGAAGAGAGGGCAGAATAAGGCAGTGGGATGAAAGACCAGCTGGTTGACTCACTTAAATGAACACTGACACATCCAAGCTGTCCCCGGCTCCTTCTCCTCTCGGATTTATTTACACATTCTATCTTCACCACAGGTAGCATAAAGGAAAGAAACACAACGCTGATAACAACATAAGACCAGGAAACAAATAATCAAACATTCACACATTACAAAGTTGGAGGCACTAAATGGCTTTTGCAGTGATCTTTGGTGCTGCTTGCAGGGTTAATTAGTAACAGGAACAACCTCAAGTTATTAAAACCTCATCACAATTTCAATGTATCTTTTAGGTTGGTAGGAACTGAGTTACACAAATAATCCTGATATTTGTGATCCTTCATTAAACAGCCATTTTGATAATAGCTGGAAGTGCTTGCACTTAATTTAATTTCTGCATTGCTACATTAAATTTTTGTAGTCCTGTTCCTTCGAATAATACAGTAAGTAAAAAATTTAACACAAACTTTCCTTAGTTTAGTTAGGCTGAACTATGTATCCTGTCCTGAAATAAAGGTTGTCATAAAGAGGCACTATTGGGCAGGACAAAGACTCCCAAAATAATCAAGCTGACAGTGGTTTTTCTCTTTTGTTATTATTGTAACTGCAGTTTTCTCGTCACAAACTTTTCCTCTTCTCAAACCAAAATTCTCTTCATCTTAATAAGATCACAAGAATGTATTTACAAACTCAGATTCTATTGTCTCTGAAATGTGCATGTGGATGCTTGTCCTTTTTAAAAATAAAAGTGCTTATGCAACAAGCCTGTTATGAACAAGTACAGGGGTAGCAGAGCCCTGACAACTGAAATCACTAAAAGTCCATGACAAGGCCACAAGACTGGTGAGGAATTTCAGGACCCATTGTGCCCATTCTTGAAAAATCAGCATAATTTAATAACTTTAATATCCACTTGTATCTGACATACATTCACACACTAATTGGGGTTTTTCTCCCCGGCTTTACCTCTGGAGACCTAAAAGCAGAGCAAGGCAGGTGGATTTCCAGGCTCCTGTGGCTGTAGGGTGAATTGACTTCTCCCTGCTCCCCCCACCCAGTGCCAGTAGCTGTCACAGGACAAGCTCCAAGAGAAAAGTCACCAAAAGCTGTATGAACCTCCAGGGTATTTTTTCTATCTGTGCACTGCTGCACAGTTTCTGGTCACTTTTCCCCTCCCATTGTTTTTTCTAGCTTTCAGGATTTATATTTGTGATGTTTGTTTTATCTTTAGGTCCGAACAGCTGGAATCGAGGGAACCAGCATTTCACAGCTTCAATTTTTTAAGGAAAGCCCATCACACACAAAGCATCAGAATGGCTAAGAAAAAAGAAAGAAAAACTCTATTTTCCAGGCCAATTCCACAATTTGAACAAGAAGGGAACAGGGAAGCCGGTCTTCATCTTGAGATTTTTCTTAATCCACAGGCAAGAAACACATTTTTGTTATTCTTTGAAAGAAATACAGTTCCTCTTGGTATGAATAAGCCCTGCAGAGAAGAATGCTGTTTTCCAGTGGTTAAAAGTTTTTCCTCCAGAACTCCTGGAAACCAGAGACAAGAAGATCACATATGTGATGCTTATCTACCTCACAAAAGATAGTTTAGATCTGATTGTGAGAATGCTTTATGAGACTTTAAGATAAATCCTTTTTATGAAAGTCAGATTTACTTGGGCAATTTTGAATATTTCATTGGATTAAGCATAACTTCAGATATGTGTAAGTGAAAATTAAGGAAGCATTTGAAACCAGAGTTGCTGTCAAAAAGAATCTACAGCTGTCCTTTGACTGCAATATATTTTCATCATTCATCTAGATTTAATTTCTTCAATGGCTTCTGGGTTAGAGACAAAGCAAATTATTTCTGAGGGTTATGGCTCAAGTCCTCAGAAAACATGTGACATATGTTTCTGCTATTTCACATGCCAAGAGAACACATTCAGAGCTAGATGATGATGGAAGAAACACATAGGAAAAATCTTTACCTGGACAATTCAGAGGCCAAAAGGGAATAATCCATGAAATTCTCTTGGGCCAATTTCTTTGTTGATGTAAGAAAGGGAAAGCATGTCCACCAATTGCAGCAGGGGAAAAAATAGTCTAACCAAAACAACCCACTAATAAATAAATACAGTTAGCACACTGGCCTCAGAACAGCTGCTGAAACAGAGAGCACTGTGCCCTTTCTCATGTCCTAACAGACAAAAATATATAGCTCTGTTTTACACCACAACTATCCCTATCTAAATATGAAAACAGAGGGGAAAAGGTGAATAAATAGATTTAAAAGTATGTGTCCAGAGAGGCCTGGGGCTTTTATGTGTAGAGCTTTATTTACAATCCTTTTTTATTTTTTTTTCACTAGATCTAATAATGCCCTCACAGTGCATCCTCAAAAGAGTCAAGGCTCAAACATTTGCATGAAGGCAGAGAAAGAGAATAATATTGATTATAAACTGTTTAGCGTAATTAAAGATGAATTTACTCAATTTCTTTCCAGAAGACTTGAATGAGAAATACTTAATCAGGGAGAGAGACCTTCTCTGTCTCCTCACTTCAGGCAATTCAAAGGAAACCATAGGAAACTTGTCCTCATCCACTTCTTACTCCCAGACTGAGTCCCATGTTAACCTCTTATGCTACCCACATTTTAGTCCTGTTGCTTTTGTCTCTTAAAAACCCCAAAACTTCTATGTTAAAAAAATTATTCATGTGCCCCATATCCATGTGTCCCTTCAGGCAAATCTTTTTCTGGCTTGTTCAGAAAAAGCACTCTGGAAAATTTGTGACACAACCAGCAGAGCCTGTGCCCTTTCCTAAGTCCTACGTTCACTCCAAAGAAGTTCTGCTGATTTAAACAGCAGAGCCTCAGGGTCATGACCTCTTTCCTTGTCCTAAAATAAGTTTTCAGAAGCTGCTCTTGTGCCTGACATTTTTTTGATAAAACAAAAAGAGGTTCAAAAACTCCTGCAAATGGCTACGTTCACTCAAAACAAAAAAATCTATCTCAAGAGAAATGTTGTTCAGTGTCACTAATGACATTAACTGGAGAGCAAGGCAGCCACAGCAAGGAGCTGACTTCTGGCTGTGACTCTGTAATGAAAGCTCAGACTCCTCAAAAAGAGACAGGCCACAACACCAATTTCTTCAGTACTCAGAGTGTTGTGAACCTCTGTCACAGCTAAACAAAGTCTGGAATAAACTTTGCAAAGTAGCCCAGAGAAGAAGAGTGGTTCTTCTTTTGTTTTGTCTTGAGAGATGCTAATCTAATATTTAGCAGATAGGAACACCACAGCCTGAGAATTTCTGGATCACAAAACTGGAAAGCCAAGTAATTGTTTGTAATGATACTTTTTTTTTTTTTTAATGGACAGCTAGTTTAACTGCTGATATTAATTACCTCTGGCCCACATCAGCTCTTTCCTTGTTCTGGGGGATGTATAAACATTGCTTCTCATCTGACTTGAAAGACTCCAGGCAACCTGAAGCTTAAAGAGCTCTCCTGGGGTGTGCAGAGCATAACTCCCACTAGATCTAGGGGCATTTACACCCTACCCTTCCCTAATGCACAGGAGTCTGTTATTCATTCCTGAAACACAGGCCATGAATGTGGACAGAATAGACTAGGTTCAAGAAGAGGATCAGAAGTTAATTTTGACAGATGTTTTTATCAGCCTCCAAAGCTGAACAGCTGAAAGGTGATTTTCAAAAATGTGGAACTAAAGCATATACATTCACATTTTTACTCCTTAAGGAAAAGAGCTCATTTAACAAAGCTCAGCAAATTTAGAGAAAAGTAATCATCCTCCTGTTCCAGATAGCACTGGATATTTTGAACTAAGAAAGTTTAACAGAGTTGAACATAAAATGTACCGAGCAGGTGGTTTTTATTAAGATCTCTGATGTCATGCATTACTTGGAAGCCACACAAAGCATGCAGGGAACATTGTGAAATGAAGTTAACAAGAGGGTCACACACTCTGTAGCTTCTGTAGGCTGAGCTTGCAGCATGCCAGAGAGGTTTCTTGCCTTCCTCCCGAACCTCTCCTCCACACTCCCCATCTGTCCAAACCAACTTTTATTATAAACCCTCCTTCCCCCTTCCCCGAGGTGCTGTGTCTTCCACAGCTCTGTCTCTTTCACTCTCCCAGTTAGCATGTAAAATTTCTCCCCATTCACCTGCACTTTCCCATCCCACAGCAGAGTCCCCTCTGCTCAGCACCTCCTGGTCTCTGGCACAGCAGGATCCTGCGGGTCGATCTTACATCCATCTTCCAGAAACTCCTGGTGTTGCAGATCCACCCCACCCCATCCCTTACTGCCTCCTTAATGGCCTTGAGTTTGCCCTAATGATCCTTCCTACCTGGCAGCTGAATCTCCACTTTTTCTCTGCCCCACAAGGGGGCCAGAGAAATTTTCATTTTTTGGGACCCATTTGTCCCCAGTAACGAGGCCTCTTTCCTTGGCTGTTCATGCTCCTGTGTGCTGTTTCTGTCCCTGCTGATGTTTGAGCTGTTGCCTTTCTCTCCCAGGATATTCTCACTACACGAACTACTCCTCCACATTTTCTCACATTTCCCATTTGCCCCTCCATTTCCCAACACCAACACCTTTGCAGGAGGCAGTCCATTGGATTAACACCACCTTGAACCACTGTGAGAAGAAGGTGGCATTTCTACTCTGCTGTACAGGAACCATAACCAGATCTCTGACCCAAAAGCACCCCAACTGTGGCTGTATTCGAGACAAAGAAGCAGCTCCACATGTCTCCCATTTTCTTTTATTACTTTTCTGTGAAACCAAGGTCTTGGCTATCAAAACCTGTAACTTTCCCTAAAGTTTCAAATGCGTTCGGATGCGATGTTCAGAAGTTGCTGTTTTGCAGACGTACAGAGAAATGCCACTGGGTTGAGTCTGTGGCCTCTTGAGCTAAACCAAAAACCAGAACAGAGGTCCTCCTGAAATAATTCCACTCCAGCTGCAGAGTAAAATAAGCCCTGCTCACTTCCAAAACACAGGCAGTGAGGTTTCTGAAGGAGCACTCACAAAAGACATGAAGAAAAAGAATGTAACCTCTAGCCCATGGTCAAAGCTGACAATTAAGTCCCACAGAATTTTGCATAAAACATTTTTCCTGGATCCAATTGCAGGCCTTTGTATTTACTAGGCTTTATATTTACAGTTCTGTGTAGGTCAGAGCCTGATCCAGTCATCCATAAAGCCTGGGGGTGATGGCTTCATTGTAGGGTTCTTGGCCATCCCATTTCATAGCTGGAGACCAACTACAAGCTTGTAAAAAGACACATATGTCAGCTCAGAACTTCTGGGGATTCTGTCTCAGACCATATCTGTCTGCTTCCTTTAATTAACAGCAAAAACGTTTATAACCATTAATTCTCTCTTTTTTTTTTCTATATAAGACAAAAGGAAATTATGGCATGATTTAGAATTTTGTTTCTGAGCTTGCAAACAAAAAGAAAAAAACGTAAACTGGAGCTGGGCACTTCAAAGACTCTTTCTTCCACCCAGATTTTTCCAATCTGTTCTTTATAAAGCAAAAACTGTCTGTCAAAAGTGACATGGAGTTGTTCTTTGTAAAGAAAAGGCTACTCATGAGATCCCTCATCCTATATTACTAAATTCACTGCTTCTAGACATCTACTTTGTGTTTTATATATTGATTATACTCCATAACGAGGAAGAGATTACTGCATAGCTGAATGTCAAGCACGGTTCCAGTTGCATTGAGAAGCATAATTTGTTTTGCACATTTTCATTTACAGTTATTTCTTTCTCTTATTCATGCTCAATAGAAGGTTTGCAAGCATTTATCCTGTGCTCTGGGCACATTTGATATTCCTGTAAACAGACAGCAGAAAATATCCCCCTCAAATATGCTGATGATATTCTCAAGTGAAAACAAACCCACGAGACCAGAAGCAATTTTCCAACGTCCGTGGATGCTCATAGGCTCTCTCAAATTTAAGAAATTTCAACGTTGGCATTTCTAAATAAAACTGCCATGAAGAAGATTAGTCAATTACCAAATTATCTAAGAGCAAGACCAACATCTCAGACTTTGCTGAAAATCACAGAGCTAGCAAATCTAATGACAATGATGAGAAAAAACATCAGCCAATAACTACCTATCTGCTTCCAAGTATATTTAATATTCCCAAGCAGAAAGGGGTACATCAGTCAGATTCTCAGAGGAAAGACACAGTATTCAACATAGAGGAAAAATACCTCAATCACTCTGGAATTAAAAACACTCTTACTGGCCTTGCAGCTGTCCCAATGTGTATATGCAAAAGAAAAGAAAATGTATCCTCTATAAAGACCCTGACTAGAGTACCCACAAGGAACAAGAGCTAAAAGTACCAAGACCCTCTTAAAAACTGTTCTCTAGAATCTCTCTTACAAGGCACAAGAATGAAAGCACTTCATGCTGACCTTGCATTTTTCCCAGTCCTAAAGAAGAGATAAAATAACATCCTCTTGAGATCAGAGGTTAGACAACAGCTCTAAAAATACCATCAGGGTTATAAAAGCTGATATTAAAAGATCAGACTCACCATCTGTATGGCACCTGGGCTGCTGCACGGACTACCTGGCCCAAGAAGTGCGAGCAACCCAACTGGAACTTGCTCATGAGCTTGGACAATAGGGAAATACTGGCATAAAATGCCCCGACTTCACTGTCTACATCCTGCAAACACTTCACGAGCAACAGCTGGGCCCATGTTCCCCAAAGAAAAGCTGAGTTTCCTAAAAGGAGAAAGTAATGGCAGCTGATCAAAATATCAGTTTTGCATTTTTCTGCTGTTAGCAGAGGGTGCTCACCTGTGGAGCCAGAACTGGATCAAGGCCCAAGGTCCACTGTGTAGCCTTTCTCTATCTTGTACTAAGCACGGCTTGTTGATCAACATTTATTTTTAAAAAAATTCAGTGTGTCTTCTGCCATCTTCCTAAAAAGAGTAAGGCAGTAGAGAGCTGAAAGGCAAAGGGGGAAAGAGAAAATAAAACCACTCCTCCCCAGAAAACACATCCAATGATCACCCATCACCCATCTTACCTTCCCCTCTGGCAATTATTGTAATTCCCTCCCATGTTACCTGTGGTTTTTTCATCTTTACCAATTAACTGCTGGGGCTGCATCAGCACCAGAACCTGCTCCTTACACCCATAAAACTCAATACAATGGGATGAGAGACTGCAATTCTCAAACTATAAATCCAACAGTCATTTACTGTGTTCTGAAATTACTGGCCTCACAATAAATCTCCTTGCAAATGTTCAGCTTTCAGGCAGCCCAGTTGACCTAATTTTCTCTGGGTTTTATCTTTTGTACAGATGCTTTACTTTCTATATATTTGTGTTCTGGTAAACACTACATGCATATTACAAATTACCCTGATGATGCATCTTGCAGCTGGAAGATGAGTTACACTCTACAGCAGGGGTGTACTTGGGCTTCACAACTGAGTTGGTTTTTATGGCACAGCTGGGGTGACTTTTGCTCGCCTCGTGGTGGAAATTTAAATTTAATATTAGCCCTTGATTGGGTCCTCCTAGTTAGATCTAGAGAGTGGTATTGGTTTGGGTTTTTTTCCTGAAAGACAGAGGTGGACAATCTCACTGAGATTAAATTTAGCCAGGCAAAGCTTGTGGTTTATATATATAAAAAAAAAGCCAACAATATAAACCCACATTTATCATACAAAATCAAGAAAGATAGTAGAACACCTAGCCACCTTCCCATCCTAATGAAATTTGCCAGCAGTTTTTCAGTCTGATCTTGGGCTTCTCATGCATAAAGTTCATGTCAGCTAAAACTCATAAAAGCATCTTTCTTCTGCTACAGGGATTGTAACAAATAACTGTGCTACCTAAGACATGTTAGTGGACCTCTCATGTACAAGAGACAAAATTACATTTTTTGAGATGAATAGCATTTTAAGAGCCAGAGAGAAATGCTTTCCTGAGTAGCCCCTGTAATGAAAAACTGTTGTATCCCCAAAACTGAACATATCTCTGCAGTGAAAGTCATTTTTTAAAAATAAATTTTCAGGAAGACCAATAGGAATCTTATTAAAAAAAGAGAAAGAATCAGTAACGTTTTTTTCAGTTTATCTGAAAAGTTTTCTTCACTTAATTTTCCTTTTTGATGTAGCACAGAACTTTTAAAGTTGGCATTTGCATCTGGCTACCCTCTACTATGGTACTGAGAGCTGACATCCACCAAAATTCCATTTGGGTGCTGGGGACCAAGCTCCAAGGCACAGTCAGCTGACTCATGGCACAGAGAGTGTCTTGGGAGGTGAAGCCCAGACAACAACTATGATAAATCCACATTGTTATTTCATTTATCCTCCCACTGCTCATACCTCAGTGATGGAGTGAATTTCCTTCACACCTCGCTGCTGTCTCATTACAGTAACTACAAAAAAATGCATCTTTATTAAAAGTTTTGCTGTGATATCTTTGTTACTAGAAGGGATTGGGAGACCTACTCAT
This sequence comes from Nicator chloris, assembly GCA_013400495.1. Classification (NCBI taxonomy): domain Eukaryota; kingdom Metazoa; phylum Chordata; class Aves; order Passeriformes; family Pycnonotidae; genus Nicator; species Nicator chloris. The sequence continues at coordinate 262,871 of WAAE01026611.1, forward strand.
CTGTAAAAAAGGTATCTCCAAGGATTTTTGGAGTTATTTCAGGAAGTACTTCTTTTCCCCAAATGGCATTTGAATATCATAAAAAATGATGGCTATGTAATTAATTTAGTTACATGGTATGTTGCATATTAAAAAATAGATTGGACTGAGAAACACACATTTTTATGAGGAAAGTGGTAATGTGCTGTTGTAAATTTTCATAAACAAGGATTCAAAAAATCCATAATTTTAAATAAAAGCTGTATAAAAAGCATCTGTCCTTAAACAGAAACAATTCCATCTGACTGTAATACAACTTGTATTTCTCAAAATTTTGCCATGACTGTGCAAATAGTAAAGTGTGGCAGCAGACAACAGCACAAGACTCCAGTTTATTGAGTGTTTAGCAGGGTCTCTGTTTCTCTTAGAAACTGAGCCCTGTATTTCCACTAATAACATCTTGGGGTGTGTCTTCAAAAAAAACCCAACCACAAACCAAAACCCAAAAACCCCAATAAAACAGCAAAAAGAGCACAGCAAGATCCTTTCTCAAACTGAGCTGAGGCATAAAAAAGTCAATTTTAATATTCCTCATTTCTTCTGGAAGCACTAGTTGCTATCCTTTGCCTTAAGAGCTCTGCTTTTATGTTTTCCAAGGCTGGGTGGAAAAACATTGTCTTTTCTAGGTCACATATTATGTGGTTTCTTATCCAGCAATGTCCTGCTCAGTGATTAGCTAGTTCTCCTTTTGCCATCAGGGTGCTGGTGTCCTGAATCCATACCAGGCAGCTCAGATGGAATCAGCAGCCATTCCTTATGCTGAATAGTTTTACTGTGTAATTATCTGTGGTTTGGACTGCTTAATGTGCACAGGGCTCATAAAAGTGGCAGAGAGTATCAGAATTACTGCACAGACTGTTTCACGGCACTGTCGCCACCTTGCTTTCGATTTATTTAAGCTGTTTAGCAACAATAATCATTTTCTATCCTGTGGATGATAACAATTGGCAATGCATGCTCAGCTGACCTGCCTGGCTGCTGTACCAGACTCACTGCAGAACTTTACCTCTGTCTTCTCCAGCAAGTCGTGCACTGACATCTTGGGGTGCATCTTATCACTGTTGCTTTTGTGTCTGAATTTTAGGCCGTGTCCTTTCCCATATTCTGTTCTTGTGCCTGAGTTTTCACACCTCTGTTTACTTCCCATTACATCTAATAACTGTGCAAGATGGACTCTGCAGAAAATAAACCAAAGAGGAGAGCAACCTGTCCCACTGAACAACCTTCCTATCCAATTTCCTTGGTGTTAGGCAATAGCACCTCTCAATTCTGTTTAGAAGAAAACTCCAGCTACAGAGAACCCATCTGAGTACAGCCCTTACCCAAAAAATCTCTCTCTTGGAGTTAGACCATTAGTTTTTTCCTACTCCTTTGGGGCCAGAGTGTGATTCAGAGTTCTGATAAGAAGTTCTATATTTGTCCTCAGCAATGTGTGCTCTTCATTCCCAAGGGGGCTTGAATATTTGGACACATCTTTAAAAGAAGCTATTCACCCTGTGGCAGGCACCATCAAACAAACTATTCCCAGTGGCACCTCTTTGGGTACCAGGCTCTTGGTAAATTCAAAAATACCCAAATATTTTGATAGTAGCATTATCTTGTTGGAGTAGTTTTCACAATAAGAATTATTAAGAGCAACCAGCCAAAAAAAAAGGCCACAAAATAACCCTGCTGCAAAAGCAGTCAGGCTGCCAGGGTGTTCTTTCAGTCTCCTGTAGATTTGGCACTTATATGTGTACATTTGCAGTTATTCTGGACCAAATTTTGGAAATGCAACCAAAGCAAACATTCCAGCTTCTTACACATGGTATCTGCTCCATGTTGGCATCAGTGCCATGCAGGAGATCTACCATGTGANAGATTCTGATTATCAGCATCCAATAACTACTGCCATAATCTTCACTGGAATTCACTTTGAGTGTATCATCTGGTGTAGAACTACACATCTTTGAATACCCATCCAGGGCCCTTTGCAGTGTATCCTGCTCTAGCAGCCTGGTTCTGAACTGGAATTCCTTCCTTGGGATTTTGGAACCCACTGATCTTTCCTATTGCAAGTTTTTGATAGATTTGTTGAGTTTTGGTTTTGATTGTTTTAATACGAAATGCCATAGGAAGCAGCCTTATCCAAAGCTCTCAGTTCCCAAGAGCATCCTGCAAACCAGCTGGGTCTAACCAAAAGCTCTTCAGGCCTTCAACTCAGCTGAGCCCGAGGCAGTAATTAGTCACATTAACAGCTTCTAGGTCTCAACTCTACCTGGTGTTTCAGATGGATTCTATTAGCTTGTTACAAATTAATTTTAAGAGATGCCATGTGGCTTTACAGCATTAGTAGTCCAAAGCATGTCACAGAACAACTAAGTGGCTAAAGATTAAACTTTAACAGGTGGGAACTGAACTGCAGTGCCCCTGTGTTTAATCACTTTTGTAACAAGACTTGTGGGAAACAAACCCGCACAGAGATTTGTTGTTACTCCATAAAATTTAAAATAAAACCAGAGAGAACTTAAAATGAAAATACTGTTCATAAAACAAGTAAATTTACAAGAAATCTTACTTTTTCTTCTCCAAACAGGATGAATTTCCTGTGAAACATTATTATCTGGAAATAATACAATTTAGCAAGCTAATAATTCAACACAGCATAGTTAAATATCTCTCAGTGAAAATCTTACTAGAAATAGCCTATCACATTGTTTCTCAGCAACACTGATACCTTCAGATATTTCTTCTGGTGTCCTTCTCTCTGTAACAGATCATTTTATTTTCTTGAGCACGAGCTGGTTATTACTTGTCATTATTTTCCCAGGAAGCTGGACTGGTGGATATCCATACTCTGCCCTTTACACTCTGTTGTGCTGCAGTGCCACAAAGCTGAGCTGGAAGGGTTCCATTTGCAGAGAAATCACTCACCTGCCAAACAAGTGAGAACTCCCATCTGTTCCACACCGTGATTCTGCTGTAATTTACCAACATCTTGAGACGGCAACAAAATGCTTTGCTCTCGAATTTACTTAGTCAAATTACCATGAAAAATACGTGGTCAGCTATATCACCCGAAGTGAAACAACAACAGTAACAAAAAAAAATCTGAAATTAAATTTCTCCGGTGACAGCACAGCTGAAATTTCTCTGAGAGTTCCAAATCCTTGCAGGTACCTAACAGCAACACTGGAACTGCTGTCAACATTAGGCAAAACCTTTGTTAAAGGTGGAATAGTTTACTGGCAGTAGGTGTCATCTAGGCATTTTTAGCTGTAACGCACAGAGGAAACGTTTGTTTTTAAGTATTCTCCGTAATCTAAGGTTAAAAATCCCATGGTTATAAAAATCCTAGGCGTAAAATATATTCTTTAAAGATCAAAAGCCCAAAGTGGCAGATAGCACATAAAAATGGGAAGGTGTTGTTCATTTATGAACTGAAGGCACACTGTGCCCTGTTGGTACCAGGATAGTAAGAAAAATGCACAAGTCCTGGAACAGAGAGGTTTAGATCACAATATGCCAGGAACAAAAGGCTGTTTAACATGTCCTCCATGACTCAAATAAGAACAAATATACACAAAATGTAGCTAATGCTACAGAGAAACAGCTCTTTACTGGAAAGCATCATGTATTCATTTTGAAGGTATCAAAAACCAGAAGGCTAAGCAAAATACAACCACACTCAGTACTCCACTAGAGATTACTGCTGCCCCCGAGCTGATGCTGACCACGTCTCACACCAAATGTATATAACCACAGGGTATTTTTAACTCCCAAGCAAATTTCTCAGTAGTAACTTTTCTGAAGTGTTTTGAAAAGTTACTGCAGTTTCACATCCTTAAAAAAAAAAAAATTCTTGGTTGTAAGTTTTACTCTCAGAATTTGGCAACCATATCCAAGTGAGATGAACTCAGAGTCCAGCAGAATAACTTGCTTACCAAGTAGTCATTTGGATTTGAAATATCTGCAACCTATTATTGAGTGCTAAATAATGATGATCAAAAGAAAGCAATATATTAGGGACCTTCAAAACATGAAGCTTGGTGTGGTCACCCTGTTTCACTCCCTAGCATTCCTCCTGGTCAGTGAGCTTAAGAGAGGCACTGAAACCCCCTGACACTTTGCTGAGGAAGGTTATGAACTAGTGTAAACAAGAAGAAACATTTACTAAAATAATGGGGGCTTAATAAGGGCACATGAAAATACTGCTGGCTCTACCACTGTGACAAAGACTCAGCAGTTCTGTGGTATTGACTATTTTATTTTTTTTCAGGAAAGAGCAGGTCTGTGTTGTGTTGAGCACTGCAGAAGTATGGAATAAGGTGCTGCTGGCTGAACGTTTACAATTTAAAAGGGTGTTATATCTTGGTAGCTCATACTTGGCTGAACTTTGAAAGCCACATTCCTCATGCTTGAAGTAAGGGCCCTGTGATCCAAGCCTCTCTTTCTCCCTCACCAACAGGGATGGACACAGGAAACCAGAGGAACATAAAGAGGGATGGAAAGACCATAAAGTCCTGCTGGGGTTGTTCTGTCCCTCGCTGGCACAGCAGACCTCCAACCTTTAAAGTGCTGAAAGTTGAGTTTCCACATTCTGTGCAGTGACTGATGGACAGGGAACAGCAGATACGTGACAAGAGAGGGAATATTTTAAAGCAAGCTCTCCTTTCAGTTAAAGGGATAAGCAAAACAAGACCTCCAGGATTTCCATTCCAAATCTTCTCTTAACCCTGAGAAGGAAGCTGTGCTCAACAGCAAGGGTCAGGCTGACTAAATGAATGACCAATGCTGAAATACTCCTCTTCTCTGTCAGCATGTATGGATTTCATAGGTTTTTGAAGATGTTCCCCCTGTCATACACATGACTACCCATGTAAAGGAGACAGGATGATTTTCTGCCTGGCATTTTTAAAGGAACTAAAAAAAACCTCCAACTAACTACTTGAGAAAATAACTGATAATGTGTTTTAACAGTTTGTATTGATGTGTACACGTTTTCCTTTAGTGAACAGATTTATTGGTTTTGGCTGCACTCTTTGATGATTAAGAAGGTAGTTATTACACCAATTTATGACTATAATTTAATAAGGGGTGGTTGCTTTAAAATTTTAACTTCAAGCACTTAAATCACTAAGGCAGGCAGAGAAACAAATTTATTGCAACTTGAAGAATGTTATGGGAGTAGTGCATATTGTTTACAGCTGCCACAGCAGTTGTTAGTGCATGGAACTTTGTTTGCAACCCCTGCAATTTCTGACAAATTTATGTCAGGATTCTGATTCTGAACAAAGGCTGCAAAGTAATAATTAAAATTATAAATAAGTCTAATTAAGGCCACTAGAAATAATTTGGAACAGGTGTCCATATATACAATAATGAGATCATTCTGGCATATGGAAGGGATAAAGGCATTAAATGGAATAACAGATTATCAGGCTAAGCTCTGTGTGAATATACAGGAAGACAAGCAGTGTGTGTTTCAGCAAGTGCATACACGAAAACTATACACCCCATCTTTAAAAACAACTCTGAACCCACCTTTTGTTTTGAAAACATCTTATATTTCATATTTTTTGAATGCATACATTGAAATTAGTTACCTACAAATTCCTTCTGGAGGGCATCAAGCAGTTTTTCCACAAAGGTAGAGTTTTATTTTTCTGGAATAGGTATGCCATAAGAACATGCTTGTAATACAAACACTTCCCTGATATTTATGGCTGAAGCTCTGAAATCCTTTTAAATCAATTCAGAATGCTGCTGTGAGATAGCATAGCAATTTTTTTTGTGTACAGACATATAGAAGTATGTTAAAAAAAAAAAAAAGGAAAGCACTTGAAAAGATCCTGTGAGTAAAAATATTGAGACTTCACTAGCTGAAATCAGCTCAAAAAGCCCTGAGCTTTCTTGAGAAACCTCTAGGGAATGTGCTTGCCAAAATCAAGGCCTGAACAAGGAAACTAAGAGCACATTAATGAAAGAAATAGGTGATTCAGTGACAGTGGACAGATAAAATATACTCCTTGCCTTCTCTTCCCTGGTCTCTCAACAAGTACTTCCAGATTTGAGGAGGAGAGTAAACCCCGAGAGAGGGTGCAGGCTGAGTCAAGGATTAATTAGGTGGTCAAAAAGCACAGAGGAGACAGGGTGAAAAACTCTGTGGTAGTGATCAGTCCCATCGGGGAGGATGGTGAATCCACAGGGCTGGGAGGGTGACAGGCGCTCCTCAGTCTGAACCAGCTGCTTACTGGAGTGGTACCAGTGCCTACTGGGCTTTCAGCCTGGCTCCCCAAGTAACAAAAGCTGAGCCACTTCACATTTTCACCTACCTGTCAAAACGTCACAGAACCACCCCTCTGATTTCTACAAGATGTAAATTGCTGCTCACACTCATCTGGTGAGAGCACCACAGGGAGGCCGGGACCTCCTCAGGCAGCTACATCACCTTGAGTGATGGGAAAGGAGTGGTGATGCCTTAAGTTTTAGCTTTCATGTTTTCCAGACTCTGTGCTGCCTCACTGTGCAGTTCTGAGCCTCACATTAAGTGTCAGTGAGCTCTCCTCACAGAGTAGGGAGAGAATACAAACCCTTTTCCAGAGGGAGACCAAGGACACTGACTACAACTTTCAGGCCCAAAAGCATAAACAATGGTGGACTGAAGAGAGAAATAAGAAGGATGAGACTTCACAACCTGAGGCTGTAATTGGACAATTAAACCCCAATATGCAAATGCACCAAAACTCATAAAAGTGTGAGACCTCGTGACCATTTGTCCATTTTGTGACCATTTTGGGTCCACCTTGAGTGTAGCCCTGGTCAGGCTCTTGTCCTGCCCAAGATGTACCCTCAAGGCCTTTCAATAAATATCTACTTTATTCTCTAGCTCTGTCCAGTCTCTGTTTGAGGTCAGCCTTCCCAAGGCATCAGTGGGAGCTTAAATGGGATCAGAGCACTAAAAAAGTGGTTTATTCAGTCACTGGCCAGGAACCAGTGTGTGAGAGCTGCTCAGCAAGCACTCAGACAGGCAGCAGGATGTGCATCACGGGTAGGACAGGTGTTGCAAAACGTTAAAGATGCAAAGTCAAACACTGAAATACTTGGAAACACAGTGGAGTTTGTAGGAATTCCTGGGAGCAAGTTTGTCCTTGTGTAGTCCTACAGACAGATATCTGAAGGAAAAACCATCAGGAAAAAAAAAAGAAAAAACAGCCTTATATTATTTCTCAATAGTTTATTGTCTTTGTTATCTGAGGAGTGTGAGTACTGTTTTTAGGTGGAGTTAACAATTAGCATTGATGAAGGAAACAAATGGGTAAACTATGTGGGAGGCTGCACTTAAACATTTCTGTTGCTTCAATAAATTAGAGTGGTTTTAAGTGGTTCTCTGCTATGCAGGTGGACAGTATTTTTCAGATAATTTTAAATTAAAAGAGAAAAAAATAAACATTTCAGTTATTTCCATCTTGTGTTCACCTATAACATAGATGTGGAACACACAGTATTCTACCATCTGTAATACAGACTCTGAATTTTATTGCCTTTTTTCTTCCTAATTGAGTCCTAAGGATTTTCTTTGAAAGCCAATTGCTTAACCTCAACAAGAAACATTCCCATTTCAGAATCTCCATTAAAGCATCACATTTTGTGAAGGCAGAATTTCAATTTGACTTAGAGAGCTGTTTGAATAGATTTTGATTTGCTTTTTTTTCCCAGTGATTTCATCAGCAATATTCTGTGTCATAGTCAACAATCAGAAAACTAATCCCAGGCTGAGAGAGAGGCACAGAGAGAAGTTCTGTCCAGAAAGCTGAACTATGGAAAAACCATTGCACAAAGTGTGTATCAGTCTGCAGTGGGGTACATCTGCACCAATACACATTTATATTTGAGACACTCACATAGACTTCTCAGTGGAAGGTTTTTCCTAAGGTGTGGCTCATTCCATCCTTAAATAAGAATCTAAAATGGATCAAACATGGCAGTCCTAATACTAGGGATCTCCTTCTCCCTTTAGTATAAAATGAGTCAGAATATGAGCTTGAAAACAAATATTCTGGCCATGGGATTTCTGTGATGTTAATCCTAAGCAAACTATTTTGGATCTAAAAAATAAAAATTAACAGGTTTTCTAAAATTTCTGCCAAAAATTTACCAATCTTGTTTGATGAAACCAAATGCTCTGTCTGCATCACCATCTTCTGGAACTGGGTCACTCTCCTTCCTAAGAACTATGGTAATTTCTTCTCTTGTCTTTCAACTCTAAGAACCCAACCTGTTAAGGAAGATCTTTTTTTTTGTGGGAGCTTTGCACTTTTGTCCGCATTGTAAGAAAACAGCAAAGCAGAAAAATCTAGAAACAGTTCAATGCTCAGTTAGGTAGGCATTTGTTTCAAGAACAGACCTGAGGCACAGATTTAGGGTCTAAGTTTTGTCAGAGGTTCTGGATGTTCCAGAGTTTAGCCCATGATCTTTACAAGATCCTCACTTGGAAGCAATGCTCTGGTTGCTGAGCCTCAGCCCTGAGGCTGCAGGAGTCACTGAATGCTTTCACTTCATTCTATGCCAGTGGGAAACTCTTGACATTCAAGCTTGTTCATGCTGTTGGCTGAGTGCTTTCCCACATTCCTCTTCTCATCTCACTGCAAAAGGACAGGGTACCCAAAATTTCCAGTCACCTTTCTTGGTCCTTCTGAACATTCAGTGGGCACTGCTGGAGAGATTTGTCCAGTTCTCCAGGTGTTCTTTGAACTCTCAGTTGCAACACCCTTCTGCTGCATGGCAGACAGCAAACTGATGGTACCTCCTTACATTTCCAAATGACATCTCTGTCAACATCTTTTAAGAACTGCTGTGATTCAGGGAGGCCACTTGGCCCCAGATTTGTGGACATATTTTGCATGTGGCTTGCAAGGCCAAGGACAGAAATGAGCATAGGCAGATCCAAAGAAGACACAGACTTGTCATTCTACTCTTTTTCAGCAAGCAATGATGTTTGTCTCCTCTTATCCACCCTTAAAATTATCAACAGCACAATATTCTACCCAGAGCTGGAAGATCACAACAGATTTATTGTGTCGTCTCTCTGCCAGCTCAAAAGTATGGGAGCAACAGTCCCAAGTTACAAGACACCTCTCAAATTTTTTAATAGTCTGAGTGCCATTAGCATTGCTAAATTTTGGTCTGCTTTACATAATTAATGCACTTTCCCTAGAGTGAAATCAAAAAGTTTAGTACTATAATAAACCCAAAGTGTACTTAGAGAAATTCCATTTGGAAGCTACCAAAGCAGTTTACACTGAGAGAATATGGTTCTTATTCAGCAATTCAGAAAAATGAAAACAAGGGAAAACTAATTTTCAGAGTAGTACTGCAAGTTGGGCTGTAATAGACCAACCATCAGCTCAAGTGAGTGTCTCAGTCTACTGCTGAATGCATCCTTAGCTTCACATTCCAGCCCTGAACAAATAATGTCAGCACTGGTCCTGCTTCTGCTGTCATGCCATAAGATGCCCAGTTAATCTTTAGTTTTATGTCAGAATTCTGTGGAGTTTCTGTTTTCTAAAACCCAGCTGAGTTACCCAACAGAGCATGCTCATTTTGCAACACTTTCTTTGCCACTCAAAGGTCTACCTGCCGTGTTCCTGCTTCATGCAATCTCATTCCTACTGTCAGGATAAGGAATACTGCAGATGACAAAAAATTCAGGAGGTAGATCATTGGAGTCAGGAAGAGGAAGACAGAAGAGTGGCATGAGGCAAGGTGTTAGGAGAGCATAATGCAAAGTTGTGTCAAATTAGAAAGACATCACTTATTTGGAGGTTTAACTCATGAGCATCTTGTTGCACTCATGGGAAGAGAACATTCCCTTGGGAACAGCAGTGTTCTGTCCTTCAGCTGCAACAGCAGAGTTGCTTTCCTTTGAGTATCAGTCAAAATAGTCCAGTAAAAGATAAAAAGAAACAGCTACTCAGTAAAAATAAAAAAGGTATCCAGGGGAGGAATGGAGGAAACATAAGCAGGGATAGGAAGCCCAAATTGAGGCATAGAGATCTATGGTAAGAAAGCTGGTTAAGTAACAGGATTTTCAGACATTTGTGCCACCCTACTGTTCATGAACTGAACAGGATTTCCAATTCCCTCCCCTGTGGACTGATCATGCCTGTTACTGCCAGACATTTGTGTCTTTGCCACACTGACTGTCTGCACCTGCTGGAGGCGAGCCAGCCCCGTGCCAAAGCAGGGCAGGGATGTTACTGCAGTCATGGGTACCAGCTAATGAGCATTCTGGCCTGCACAGCAGCACAGCAGCTCAGCTAAATGCCCCCTGGGACAGCCTGTGTCTGGATAGCTCACCCTGAGTAAAGGGAATGCAGGACTGCTTGCATGCATCCAAGGGGAACATGACTCCAAGTACCTTGGTGTGTTATGGAGACCTCATGCCTGGCACCTTTTCCAATGGGATGTTCTGGGATGCATGAACCTTGAACCACCAAAAAAGTGGGTCCAATCCTGCTCCTCAGGCCATTGGTTGCTGAGGTATATTCCCTTAGAGACAACCATACCTTGTCCTAGAGGGCTGGAAATCTCTGGTTTCTGGATAGATTTTTAAGGGACAACATAACAGATTAACAGAGAGCAGTACTCTTGTTTCTTAGCCACAGACAGTACATGCTCAAAAATGACACCAGAACTGCAGACCCAAGAGAGCTGCCAAAGTCCTGAACTTGCTCTTTGCCAGTCACCAAGTCTGATTAGCTAACCTTCCTATTTATCCTCACAGAGTTCTTTTTCCCCTGCTGCACTTAACAAGACTCGAACTTCCCAGAAAAGCTCTCAGAAATGTAAAAAGTGACAGAAAATCTTATAAACAGTCACCACACGCAAGAAACACTCAGGCATATCCAGTGCCAGGCTGGGTCACTGTGCAAAAGCTGCAGTATGTGCAGGCAAGTGTACTCCAGAGAAGAAAACCTTTCTCTTCTCCTTCAGAGGAGGAGCTGTGCCTCAGAGCTACCAGGGAAGCTGCCCACCACGGCCAAAGTTAATCAGATTTCGGGCTGTAATAGGACCTTTTATTTCCCTTCCCGTTCAAAGGAAGTGTGAAACCAGGAGGCATTTGCTGTGTTTATATCTGGGGACCATCAGAAGGAATCAGAGAGAGTCCACACACTTGGCAGTGCTGCCATCACCCTCCGTACTCTTGGCTGTGCAGGAGGTGGGAAAGGGTCTGGACTCGAACCAGCACTCTAAAATTCAATATTGCTCAACACCAGCCACAGGTCTATAGATGAATATTTTCACTGACCACAAAGCTTCGTTCCTGGTAGCAAAAGTATGCAATACTCTCTATAAAGCGTGACACTTGTACATTATGTAAAATTCCTGTATTCCTATGCAGCATGGGGCTGCATAAACGATTCCTTGTTTTGCTAAGGATATTATTACACTATGTACACAGCACAGTAGGGCTGAAGGTAGTTCAAAACTACTGGGTATGGTTTCTTTTTTCCTTCCTGACTTAAAAATCTATATAAATTGTACTTTGGTTAATCAAAAAAAACACCTGTAAATGATCAGCTTGCCTCCTTAGGCAGATAATTAATTACCTACTTTTTTTTTTCCTTGAGAAAAAATGTTATCTATTGTTTTTTTGCTTGTTTTGGAATTTGTTCCCTTGAAATGATCTAAGGCACAATATTTGTTCAGGTTAGTTATGCAGCAAGGGAGTCCAAGCTGCTAACTAAAATAAAAAGCAAAAGGGTTATGGAGTTTGTATCTTCAATAGATAGAGGAAAGTATTTTCTTTTTTATTTTCCAGAGGGTTTTTTGTAAAAGAGAGACTGTGAGATGCAGAACATTTGGTATTGGGTTTTGTTTTAAGACAGAGTGTTTCTGAGGATTTTTTAAAGTTACAGTATTGTTTTCAATATCTTAAAATTTGGTGTTTCAAAGCCAAAGCCCAGGGAAAGAGTAGCTGAAAGCTATTCTTGTGCAGAATTTCCATATTGTAAATGTCGTTTTGCAGCAAAGATTAACACCTCTTCCATTGTGTTGATCCATGAGAAAAAATTGCAGTTTTATTTTACTGGCAAAGTAACATGGTAAAACACCGTGGATTCAGGAGTTTGTATTTTATTTGATGATGAACAAGGCCAGTTTTTCTGATTTAATCTAGATATTTAGTGGACACTGAGTCCAATGCCTGCACACTTAGGGTTTTACAGTAAGGTGTGTACTGCAGGTCAGCCATGGCCATAATTGTTTGAAACATTGAGGTTTAGGGACATGTCCTTTCTTATTAAAATATGTATCTTGGACATACTGGGCTTCAGGTTCATTCCTGTGTCCTGATGTTAATACTTACAGTATGTGAGGCACCACTCACACAGAATTAAACAAAATAGAAAAGAAGTTATTCAATATCCCAATGAGATCAGGAGGGCAACAAACAGGTGAAAAGAGAACTTCAGACAGGAGTTGGCTTTCAGGAATGACTTGGCACTCTTCTAAAACATTTTATTAAAAATATATTCCTCCAGTTACTGTGGGATAACTGCACAAGGCAGCACTGTGTGAAGAAATATTCTTTTCTTTTAGTTTTCTTTTAAGAGCAGCCAGTTGTAGGAAGGGAGGCAAAATATCCTTACACACCTTACTTCCCTAAAATCTCCATACCATCACTGTTACAAAAACACTGAATACATTGTTTTAAGTGAAACACTGGTGTGCTAAAATATTAAAAAAAAAAGTTATTATGAATTTTTGGAACTGGACACTGAAACTTTTGCACGACAACCAGACTACTCTTCCTCAAAAACTGAATGAGAAATATTATGGCATTCCAGACTCTTGGAATAGGAAACAAAGAACGGGCTTAGAATTGCCAGGAAATAATGAGTCAAGAAAGAGATTTTAGAGAAACATCTGGCTTGTGAAAAATCATCTGGGGAAAAAAAAAAATTACAAAACCTGGATCAGATTTTCTGGAGAACTTATGGGCTGTAAGGTAGCTACCACATAAAAGTCTGTAAAAGCTGAGTTAGGGACAGATTGTACTGAACTAAAAGAAATCTTTCTAAAATACCTTAGTATTTCCATAGCACATAATCTCAAAAAAATCCAATGAATTAAATGGATTTAGTAATGGTATAAACCAAGTCTTGTAAATAACACTCAATTAACATCCAGAGGACTTTTTTCTTTAGCTCTGGTGCATGAAGCACCTTAAGTCTGTTAGTCTGTGAATCAAATCCAGTGTATCATCACTGCAGAGGATCTGAGCCTCCTTTTCCTGACAATTCAGAAGGGATTCAGTGTGAGACCAAAATTCTGGAGTGGTGTAGAAAGAGGTGGTGTTCAGCCTACATATGTATGTGTCGTGTAGATGATGGAAAAAAAAAAAAAGATATTTTTAAATTTAGTCTTTAAATATCCAAATTTTATCCTTTTTCTGCCTGGTCAGTTTATGACAATAGAAATTTCCATGCAGTACAGCAAATGCAAATCTTTGGCTTCTAATAATGCAGACTGGTTTAAGGTCACAGCTTTTGTTGAAGCTGGTCTTTCAAGGTGTTCATGGTCAGTAACCTCCCACCTCTTGGAAGAGGAAGACAAATACATAGATGGTTCAGTAGATTCCTGACCCTCATCTCTGTAGCCTTCATCACCTGCACCAGACATTCATTACTCCTATAATTTTTAGTGCTTTTGGAAGGGTTCAGTGACTTTTGCCATCTCTCCCATTTCACACAGTGAGGAGTAAAATGGTGGGAATTACCCTCCATCAGTCTGTATATCACTATGGGATCATGTTTGGCTCCAGGCTGCAAAGGCAGTACATGAATCCTTTCATGTAATATCCTCCCCATCTTTTAATTTGTGGAGGGTTTTTTTTGTTTGTTTGGGTTTTTTGTGGGTTTTTTTTTTCCTACTGGGCAAATTAAGTAATGCCATGAATTAGCAGTATCTGATATCTCAGCTAAGTTATACAAGATCAGCAGGATACTTGGAAATATGTCACATCTCTTATGTAATATTAAGTATGCAAGAGGGAAAAATAATCACAAAACCCTGGCTTCCTAGATCCCCCAAGGGATAGTTAGGTGGCTGCAGTGATTTGGAAATGATGATATGGCTTGGACCACTATTTCCACATCACTGTGTGTGAAAAGTCCTTTTGCAGATTCTTTCACCTCTACTAAAATGGTCCTCCACCATACACCTGAACTGGGTCATCAGTTCACTGTTCATTTTATCAATGACTTTTTGTATTTTGATCCTTTCTACTGGCTTATGGCAATGCCAAAATTAGATTTTTTACATTAAACCATCTCATTTCACCACAAACCTGGTCTGGCAAACACAACTAGAGAAAAAGCTACACAATTATGGGCATCTCCAGCTACTCTAAACTTGCTTGAGAGGATGTTAGAGCAGACAGCACACATTTAAGGTTTGGCACACTTTCTGTACCTCTAACTGAGTTTACAGAACAACTGATGGCCCCATCTTATCTTGCACAAGCAGCCTAATGCAGCTTGATTATACACTCAGGTTTCAGTTGCTGTTAAGAGTACCCCTAAATCTGACAATTTTTTGTATTTTTGTATTTCCATTTCTCATTTTTTGGATGGAAATTCACCATAGATTGATGGCAAATGAATGAGGGGTTCTTCCCAGATCAACATCTTTGAGTTGCAGAGGCCTCAGCCCCAGCCACCTTCCTCAACTAACTTCAACATCAGCTGCATTTCTTCACTACATTTTTCTACGAGTTTACAGAGAGGGAGTCATGACTCACTTTTAAGCGTTACCTTTACAACTCCTGCACAGCCTTCAGTCTCTTCAGTGAACACTGACCAGTACACACCGACATCAGACATTTAATATTTCCTGCAATTTGCATCCCAACACAGCATAAAAAGGCTCTGGAGAGCCCATTACCACATATAGTTCTTCTAAAGACCCTTCGTGCCTATCCTGTTAGGAAGACTGACAACACTCACTTGAGCAGCTGTTCAACATTCCTTTAATCTACATGACACGTGTTGAGCAACGCTCTCTACAAATGCATTTCCATTAGTCTGGTGTTCCTAATAACATCCTCCCCCTCCACACAGCCTCCTCCAACTTCATCTAAGCTCCTTTTAATTCTCATCTCTGATGTTACAACTATGATACAGTTGACTACCAGAGCAGTGGGTGCCCGAGCCAAAATTCATTACAGCCCATTGAGTTTTTGCATTGACTGGACTTTGGACTGCATGCTTCAGTTCTCCATTCTTTACAATTAAGAAGTTAATTAAATAATCCTAAACACAAATAACATCTGTATCCAGGCAACGTATGAATTGACATTATTTCGTACGTCCCACACATTACTTGTAAAACGTGCTCTTTATTTGTCTGCTACAGGGCAATTAGTGAGCATGTCTGAGAATGCCAGATGAAAGCTCAGAAATCTGAGACGGGGAGCATGAGAAAGGAAATTGGTGGCTAACCAAATAACCATCATCGTGTTTTTTTAATGCTCCCTGATCAAGTTGTATTTAGGCCTCGCAACAGAAATTGCCTTGTTGAGCTTAACAACACGTGGAAAACCTGAAATCAGAACAAGGGACAAGAATGATACAGCCTGAAATAATAATAATAATAATAATAATAATAATAATAATAATAATAATAATAATAATAAAACCNAATAATAATAAAAAACAACTATGATAATAATAATTTCTGCTTACTCTTAAAAGCGAGAGTTGGAGCTAATGCCACATCATGGTATGTTCTACAGTAAAAGTCAACCCAGAGAAGAAAAGAATTTAACCTTATAGGACATCTGACTTCCTGCCTCTCTAGGGTTTCTTATGCTCATCACTCTGGTATGTGACTTCACAAAAGTCACTGGAACAAAAAGCATTCCCTGTTTTGAAGATCATAAAAGCCTTGATGGACTATACATGGGTAATTCCAGGTTGTTATTAAAACCAGCTTTTTTAAAATAAAGAAGAGAAATTACTGCAATCCCTTACTGTCTTCACGGAGACAGTGTTCTGTACTATTTCCTGCAAAAGAAAGTAGGAAATATTTCTTGTTCTTAGAGTCATTGAACAATTACAGAATGACAACAATGAAAACAGCAAGGGATTGAGTTTGAAATGTAAGCGTGGAAACTTTTCTGTCATATAAGAAGAAAATCTTTATTAATGTCTTAAGGACTATGTCTCTCCACTAAATAATCTTATTCCTTCATGAATGCCACATAGTTATAAACACTGAGAGCCACCTTCACAGTTATTCACAAAAAGTCTGAATGCTCCTTGCTAAAAAAACCAGTGAGACATCTACTTAAAAAAAAAAGAAACAAACAAACAAACAAAAAACCCAAAACAGACAGCATACAAAACAATCTAAAGCACTATAAATCGCCTCTCAAAGAAACCAAGAAATCAGAAGATGCAGAGGAGTAGCTGAAAAGTGGACAAGAGCCAGCAAAGAGATGGAAGATAAGAAGGGGTATTTCAGCAAATAATATTCGCCAGCCAAAACAGAACAATTATGTACAAGGCTGACGTGAAAGAGCTGTTTTAAAAATGCTGCCAGTTTATATGAAAGAAAAAGATGAAATAAAGTTCTTTCCCTGTGGCCCTAAGTCAATGTTGCACACAAAACGAAGATTTTTTTTTGGAGCATGTTCACATATGTACTTCATATTTTCCACATCTGTAAGAGTACAGAATCACCTACTAACTTATTATTTCTCTACTTAATATTCTTAGTATTTCACATGTTAATTCAAAATATTTCAATCTCTTACACAAAGGATGTCTTTATAATAACTCGTGGAAGTGAAATGAATCTTGAGACAACTTTTCAGCTGATACACCATATGGATAGTAAGAGTAGTT
Organism: Nicator chloris; assembly: GCA_013400495.1. Taxonomy (NCBI): domain Eukaryota; kingdom Metazoa; phylum Chordata; class Aves; order Passeriformes; family Pycnonotidae; genus Nicator; species Nicator chloris. The sequence continues at coordinate 279,802 of WAAE01026611.1, forward strand.
TCTTAGTAAAGAGTTACTTCCAGGTGCCACACAAACCAAAAATGACATTTATTACTTAACAAAACACTGGTGCTGCTACTTAAAAAAGAGTCTAATTCTCATTAAAGCTTACAAATTGTAGTAAACCGATTTTAGTATATACATTAAATTGAGGGCAAAGAGACCCCATGAAAGTTAGCAGTTGTGATAAATAATCCATAAGTTAGATACAAAAGTAGTAAAACTACTGAAATCTATGTCAATGAGAAAAACATAGCAGAAACTGAAAGGAAGGTGAACTGTTCAATACAAATAAACTAGAACCTCCTCTAAATAGAAGGGTGCAGTTGCCAGAAAGTTCTCCTTTCTCTCACTTTCTTTTGTATTCTCCCAGTTGGTGGAAAGGAAAGAGAAGAAGAATCACTGTTGGGAGATTTTTCACTGATGAACTGACATTTGAACTATGTCAAGTAATCCAATAGACCCAAATTTGCAGGTTACTTATTCCACCAGGAACACAAATATGTTGCTTGGTAGCAGCTCCATGGCCTATAAGAGTCCTGAAATACATCTGCAGTGAGCATTAACTGGCACCAGACCAGAAATCTGTTCTGTCAGCTCATGGCAGTGCTGAACCCAACTAAACACAATCTGTTGAGATGAACACAAAAACATGCTATAGACCTTCTGGGGGGAAAATAAAATTATCATATTTTGCTGACATAGGATCACCTCAAAGCATAAGACAAACATTATCAACTCTTAGCCAGATAAATATGGTCTTGTTTGACCTTATCTGGCTAAGCCAATAGTTTTTAAGCAAGAATAATTCTTTAATTATGGAAATAAAGATTTAAGCTAGATGGTGCAAGGAGGTCCTGCTGTGGCCCTCTGGTTGGGTGCAGGACGTGCCTGCTGGGTCCAATGTCAGACGTGAGGCCAAACTGCAATCTTGGGATCCAAATCTGAGACCATTTGGATCCACTTCACTGTTTTTAAGCTCTCTACCAAGTTATTTCCACCAACAAAGGTCAGTTTGGCTATAGAATTTTATTGCAAAGTTAATTTAACTCCTTAGCTCATGTCTATTCACATCGCCACTTCTTTTCCACATCTCTAATTATGCTTGGGGAGGTGGAATTAAGTGCATTAAATTAACATTGAAGTTTAAGTCAAGTTCTTACTTTTTAAAAAAAGATCTTCTACATGTGTCCAGTATCAGACAATCACTTTTTTTTTTGAGTGATTAGATAGTGATACTATAGAAAATGTATTTCTAGTTATAGGTTCATTGGCATGTTTGTTGAGCAGCTTGATCTAGTGGAAGCTCTCCCTGCCTGCCACAGGGGTGTTGGAACCAGATGATCTTTAAGGTCCCTTCTAATCCAAACCATTCTATGAGCCTGTGATTTAAATAAAGTCAATAAATAGATCAATCAATCCCTTAGTGTGATTTTTCATAGTAAGTTGTACTTTTCCCACACTGGAACAATGAATCAGCTTTTGTGTTTGCTTTATAGACATCAGCTTTCTATAAAAACCCAGCTTGTTTATCCACTGAGTGTCCAAACACAGCTTACTGTAAATACTGAAAACAGTCTTGATTATTAAGCAGAAATTAAACATGCAAACAAAAAACTTCCCTTGTTCAAGGGAGGTTTACCTAATGCCTCAATATGTGCAACCAGACCTTCTCATCAGGCCAGTGAAAAGGATTTAATTTGTCCCCAGTCAGAACTATATTTTGTTACAGGACACTTTAAAAAAAAATCAACCCAAATTTAATAAGAAAGTATTTATATATTTTATATTTTGTATCTTTATTTCTTGCATTGATTGTCAAAACCACAACTGCTTAGACCTCAATCACTTCAGGAAGGAGTTGCTTTTCCTGGTTTATTTTGCCAGTTTAGTTTCATCATAGAGCAAAGTCACGGACACAGAAAGAGCTGCTCAGTCTCCACAGCAGGCTAAATGTTAACCTCACAGTCTTAGCTCCACACTAATAGAAAACAAGAATAAATCTGTTAAACCTGTCAGGTTTACAATCTGGAAACATTAATGGTTGATATGGAACATAGAGCGTTTTATTGGGAATGAATTGCTCTAGAGGAATGCAAGATGTCTCTGATCCTGGAAAAAAAGCTTTCTTAGAACAGAGGCACAGACTATTAAATTAGCAAGATAAAAAACACTTTAGAAAAAAAAATAAAGTCAAATAAAAAGGAAATTTTCCCATTATCTTAGTCTTTGATTCAAAGCCAGTAGACAATTTGTCCTTGATCTCACTGTAAAAGCAGAGTCAGCTCTCCTGTGTTGGAGTCTGGAGTTGCATGTCTCCTCCCTCTTGCATAGTTTTATATCCATGTTTCTGGGGATATTTTCAGGCTTTTCAGATCCCTGTCCTGGGTTTTGACTGATAAAGACAAGTCATCACTGCATTCTCTTCAGAAGACCACTTCTTTTTTGCTAATTCTTCTGTAAACTGTAAGAACTGAGATAACCTCCAAGCATGCACACCCTTCACTGACAGCTCCTCTAACTGATGCTCATGGGTTGCTTGGCTTAACCAATCTGTGCCCAGAGGATTGCTGGCCCAAATCAAGCTGCATTCTCAGCTTTTAAGGTTTGTCTCAGAACACCCTGAAAGCATTTCTCACTACTCCACCGAGTTTCCACCATCACAAAGAGACAAAATCAGTGTTGGTTAAGTTTTCAAACACTTCAGTGATTATACAGCCTATACTGTATTTTTTTTAAAGTGCTTTAGTCACTGGGGAGCTCTTGCCTTGCTGGAAGGCAGCAGGGCATGGACTCATAGATCACTGGGGGAGCATTATTTATTTTTTTTTTCACTTTGGTAACTCACCTGTATAAACCAGAGAGAATTCACCTTAATCATCCATAGAGTAGACCCATCCTTTCTACCACTGCCTTTTCTCTGATGACATAACTGCCCACGTTGCTGCCACACTAGCTGGAGAACACTCAGTTCTAATTATTATTATTACTTGTGATGTTTATTCCCCTTTAACAAGGTTCTCTACCTTTACCCAGGATTTGTGTTTGTACCTCAGAGGGAGCATGAGTGGGAAAGTCGGTGGTGTGGGACTCAGGGTGGCCTGGATTAGAGCTCTGTATTCCCTTGGGATCAAACCAACTCAAAAACTAAACTACGTGATTCCTGCAGAAGTTCACAGCAGTACAGGCACTATTGCAGGCCCCTTGGCAGGGCAGCAAGCAGCCTTTTGCAGTCCTCTACATTCCTGGGAATATGTTCTATTTTTTAAAGGGTGGTAGGGTCTTAGTCCTCCTTTCCAAGTCTGAGTGGGGATCCTGGACAAGAAGTGCTGGGCCTTCATAAAGCAGATTAAAACTCAAGAAATTATTTGCATCATTACAGGATCCAGTAAAGATGAAATATAATTGCAGGCTGTTTGCTGGACCATCTGACTCAGACAAACATGAAAAGGTAGGAAGCAGGCAGAAGAAGGAGGGGAAAGCAAGGCAGGGAAGGGAATGAGCATATGCACAGAAGTGGTGCATGAGAAAACATTGCCAAGGCCAGCAGGGCAAATGTCCCCAGTGTGCTAAAAACATTCAGTGCTGTGCTCTCTTCCTGACCTCTTTGGCTCTGTGCTCTGTCTATTCCAGTAAACAGAAAAAGGCCAGGACACAGGCTGAGAGCTGGGCCACAGTCATCTTTACCTCCTTGCTCTTGGCATGTTCCCTGGCACAGTTCTGGCTCCCTCGAAGGCTTACCCTCCCAGTCAGGGCTTGGCCCTGGTTCAGGGGAAAGCTCATGCTCATGGTCAGCAGCCACCTTGTCTGGGGGAGCCTGAGCAATGGCACATGAGGAAGGATGAGAGCTGACGTGAACAGAATCAGCCTCTTGGCCAGGCAGTGCCTGGTACAGCTGCAGCCATTACTAAAGCTGGGAGACACTGGCTCTCATGCTTTGTTCTGGCTAAATTAAATTTTAAAAAGCAAATGGTAAAGCAGGTATATATCCATACATGTGTCAAATAGAGAAATATCACCGGGGTGTGTTCTTCTGTGGCTGTGCTGAAACAGTCTGTCAGCAGTCACTGCATGATGTGTCCACCTTCTGCCTCTCCTGGCTCCAGTGTGGCTCTGCTGCCCCCAAAACACTGTGAGCCTCCACCCTGACACCAGAATTTAGTAATAAAGGGGTGGAAGGCTTTTCCAGAGAAGACTCTCCTTTTCTCCAGTGTCTAGTTAAGGCCTGCCCTCCAGTGCCAGTGATGCACTCTGGATTTGTGGAGTCAAATGCACCAGAAGAGAAATTGGTTGTTTTATGCAAATATGTGCAAGTAGCCTGTGTGACAAGGAAGTGGCAGAGGGATTATCTTCTAACCTTCCTTCTCCCCCATAGATCATACTGAATTGTGCACTGTATATTTTCTTGTTAATGCTCAGGTCTTAGAAAGCCTTGCAGAAGGACTTACTGTGAAATTCATACCTTTTTTTAGAGGATTACTCACAGGTGGTGAATTGACTGAAATCTCACTGTGCTGCTGTACACTGCTATTCACAACAGCAATCCTGGCATCAGTTTGGCTTTGCATTTTGCAGAGAGCTTTTTCTTTTGCATGTTTGTTTTCACAAGGTGCCTTATTTTGAATTGCCAGCTCAAACAAAGCACACTTCTTACTCATTGCTTTGCTTGCAAAAGCATTGTTCAGCTGGCAAATTAATATGACTGCACTGAAAATCAATATCCCACCAAAACTGCTCATAGGCTCCTCTGAGGAGAATTCAAGCTTTGAAATACATGTTTTATTTATAGGATGTCCATTAGAAATCAAGCCAGGAAGTTAAAGCTGGTGAAATGCTAGATTTCTGTTTAATTTTTAAACAAAATTCTAAACAATGTGTTCTAGTATAAAGAAGGCTTTTATGAATCATGAGTCATTTTCTGTTGATGGAAATACGATTGGTATCTCATATAACTTATTACTTCCCTGTCCTGCCCCTGCTCCTTCCTATTGAAAGTATCTGACAATCTATCTTTGCTATTTATAAAACACCTAAATGGGCTGATAACCAAAGAGAAAAGAGACTGTTTGAAGTTACCATTCAAAAGGTCTTTCAATGCTCTCTGCTTCCTCATAACCTGTCACATGCCAGTCTCATACCACTCATAAAAGCTAAGTGGGACTGATTTGAACATGCACACCATTTCCCAAATTTCCCATCCTTTGTCTGGATGTCATAGTCTCAAAACAGTGAAACATGTCATTACCTCAATCCTATAAATCGCTTTTTTACACCGAAATTCCTCAGCAGAGCCATCTTTTTTTCCGTTGAGTCACAGCACCTGATTTACAGGCAGGTATCTGTTCTCCACTTCACACAGTTGCCTCTCTGCTTGTTGACTTATATCTCAAGAGAAGACATTTTTCAGGCTCCTGATAAATATATTTCATAAAAAGAATCATTCCTGGAGGCTTTCTTAGACAATTCTTACTGCAAAGTGGCTCCACAAACACAGCAGACTAAGAAAACTGCATGAGTTTCCCAGCACCTGGAAGAAACCAGGTGAAATGCTGCTACTTTCCAGGTTGCAGTCATTATGACAGCATATAGATTAAAATAGCCAAATTTTAAAACATTAAAAACAAACAGGTAGAAACAGGGTAAGAATCCACTTTTCCAGTTGTGCTTGGGCTGGGCTGGCTCAGCATAACTGCACCTTAATACCACTGCCTGATTTAGGAATTGGATCCTGCTTGTATTTGAGGGTATAACAGTCAAGGTAAGTAAAAGAAAGGTCATACCCACCTCTCTCATGATTCAACATACCTTTTTTACTGTTTTCATAAATAAAAATTATTCATATTAACCATAATAATTGATATCTTTTTCAGAGACAAACTAACCTTGTGTCCTAGTGAAGAACAGTTCATTACCTATAACATTGAAAGGTATATAAACATAAATAGGTACCTTTGTTAAAAAAGGTTTTTACTTAAGAGGCTTACTTCCAAATGTAGTGGCAATTTTGATAGCTCCACTGGCTGTTCCAAACTTACAATCTGTTCCAAAGTATTTGCAAACCCTGAGGAGTCCAGAAGAATCCTCTTTGAAGTCCACTGTCCTATCAGAAAGCACCCAACAGCTTTTGGAACAACACAGGTTTTATGAATAGTAGCATCACAGAAAAAAGTAAAAAGAGAAAAAAATAAAGCATGCCTTGCTTTCACATCTCCATGCAGAAGGGAGGAATGGGGTATTACTTCACAGATGCCACTTGGGCACCTCCTTTACCTTCCCCTCTCCCTGCAGGCATTCCAAACACACAGGTTCTACAGTATTGAAGTGTATGGCTGTTATACTAAAATGAAATTATCTCCCTTCAGAGCACCAGTCTTCCTAGGTGTAAATACAGAGAAAAAACCTCTGGCTGAAATGATCTTTAATCAGTTACAGCAAGCAAGTGTGGCAGGCACAGGGCAATAGGAGCAAGGGTACAGGATGATTCCAGGGCTATAAACCACTCTGCCACAGCCAGTTAAAGGACTGGGAAAACATTTTAGGGGTTAAAAAAAGAACAAGAACTCAGTCCATAGAGAAGGGATGTGGTAAATTTGAATGCAACATGAAACCTGCAGATCAATGAAGTAAAAAACAAGGTATAGGGCATGTTGACAAACATTAAATGGAAGGTGAAAAAAAGGAAGAAACAACAACTTACATCCTCCTCTTCCTCCTGGTAAAGGGCCTGGGATGCTAACCTCTTGCCAAGCCCTGTACTTTTGCCAAACTGAAACCTTTAAGCCTTGGACCCAGAGGGGCAGTGAAAGGGTAAAGGTAGCATGCAAGAAAAGGATAAATATCACAGAGTTTATTTGTACATTAACTGCATTTAATTGCAACCAGAAGTATTAGCAGCATTGTTATTTGACTAATAAGTATTTAATTAGACTGTTTAGAATGTAATTAATTTAATTAGATTAAAAATGAATTTTGTGTTTCCTCTGTCCTTGACAAGATGTGTAGAGAAACAAACCAGTGGGAATTCGAGGAGCTCCTCTGGAATTTATATGCAACAGATATCCCATGCAAGTCAAAGGCCTGGGAGTGCAGACTTGCAAACAACTTCCTGAGGAAAAAAACCTCCTTGCCTGTTAAAAAAAAAAAAAAATAGTGTGTTAAGGAAAAGAGAGTTTCCTATAATATAGAAGCTTAATTGCACTGATATGGAGGGGCAAAAACCCATCAGAAACTGAAATCTGCTCCTGCTGGGTTCATGAACAGCTATGTCAGTTGACTCAGCACTCTCTGATTTTAAGGACTGCAGTAATTCACAGTTTTACGATTGAATATCTGTCCTAGGGAAGCTCTGGAGAGGATCCTGGTCTCACCTCTGCTACTCTCACAGCTCTTCTGTGCTTGCAGAATCCCAGAGATGCTCAGTGTGTGTGCACAGCATCAGGGAGAGGGGTTGAGGCTGTGCTTTGCAAGAGAAGAGTGCAGCTTCAACAGATCTTGCATTCCTAAACTTGGGAATTATATCAAGTGAGTAAGTAAGAAAGAAACAAAAAAAAGAAGGAAAAGAGAAAGGGTGAAAAAAGAGGGGGAAAGGGAGGAAAAAGGGGGAAAAAGGAGGCAAAAAAGGAGGGAAAGGGGGGGAAGGGGAGGAAGGGGGGAAGGNGGGGGAAATAGGGGGGAAAAGGAGGGGAAGGGGAAAAAGGGGGAAGGGGTGAAGGGGGAAAAGGGGAGGAAAAGGGGAAAAAAGGAGGGAAGAGGGAAAAAGAGAGAAAAAGGGAAAAAGGGGGCAAAGGGGAAAAAAGGGGGGAAAAGGGGGGAAAAAGGGGAAAAATGGGGGAAGAGGTAAAAAGAGAGAAAAGAAAGAAAAAAAAAAAAAGAAAAAAGACGAAACGAAGAGTGGAAGGAAGGCTCAAGTTGTTGCAGCTTTCCAGATGGAGCAGATAGAGCCCTTTGAACAATCCTTTTGGGTCTAAAACCTGGCTGCAGCCAACCCAAACGAGCTTGTCCTGATTATTCTGTTAGGGTTTTCCACTCTGGCACCTGAAATGCACAGGACCATAGCAGCAGCAGAGCTGCTCAGCTACAGCAGAAACATCCTAGCAACAAAGGAAGAGAGTGAGCGTTTTAAAAACAAATGTGTCTTTTCTCGCTTCATACGGCGCAGACAGGAGCGGAAGAAAGGGGCTTGACAGTTTTACTTGTGTTTAATGTGGATTTTAAAGTGGCTCTTGGCAGTGCAGTGGATTCCTTCTGAAGGACCAGCGAGACAGGAGGTAGCTGAAACCTTGCAAATGCCTGCACACCAACCATGACCCCAGAACTCCAGTTTGGCACCCAGAAGACACGCTCTTTTTTTCTGCCCAAAGTTAAAACAAGCTCTGCTCTTCTTCCCCACCCAAATTCTATAGTGAGTTTTTGAAAGAGCTGGCCAGGGTGAGGCGTGCTGATTTGTCATTCTTCTTGGAAGAGCACCCAAAGCACATTCAGTCTGCTCTCCCCCTTCAACATCTATGTTCATGTTAACAGTGGTTTCAGTTCTGTTGTGTTGTTTTCACTCTTGTCCTGTACTGATCTGTCTTTCCAGGCAAACACAAAAATGGAGAGTCCCACTGAATGGAAACCATCACACCACATACCCACCTACTGTCTGCTCTTCTGAAAATTTTGGCTTAAAGAAGGCTTCAAGTGGGTTAAGATTATTCAAAGAATTGCAAGATAAACAACAGATAGAAAGAAATTTATTGGTGCATTGGTAGGTGTTTCTACTTCTTTCTTGTGTTTTGAAGGAGCGTGATCATTACAGAAATTATTAAAGAAAAACATAAACAACCCTAAAAAGAAACCAACTGTCCTGATTAATTTCACTAGCTAATAGAAAAATTGGATTTTCTCTACATATGCTACATTATGACCTGAGTTTCTTGAAGTCTCTAAAGTAAATCAGTGGTATAAAACAGATCAAGCTATTTCAAGATCTGACTGACAGATAAATCATGCAGAACCTGTTAACCAGCACATTTCTACCCTAATTCTTCAGAATAATAAAAGTTGGTCTAATGTCTTTAGAGCATTTAAAGATTATGCACATAACTTAATTTGTAATGGAAAATAATTTAGTCCACTCTGTTGATCAATATTGCAGTAAGGACAGTTTAATATTTCAGTGGAAGTGCCTGTTGCAGAGGGCAGTATCAGAGATAGAGTTGGTAGTTATTTACACTTTCCCATGTCTTAACATTGACTTTTTGTCAGGGTTCTACTAAAATTTGTATTTTCACCAACACGTAAAGAAGAGGGAAAAAAACCCTTACTGAACATGGTATTTAAAATTTACAAGGTGTTTTCATCAGCAGGATTATTGTCATGCCTTCTGGGCTTCATTAATAATTTTTGCTACTCTTCCTCATCACTACTCCAGCTAAATTCCTGCCCCAGCTTAGCCTAACAGCAATTTTTCCTCCTCCAACTTCACTGAGCCTCCATGATCAGGATAGCATTCTTCATTTTCTGCATGTTGTTGCCTTCCCATGTCTTTTCTTCCCGATTTCACCAGACAAATCCTCTCTCCAGGAGAGTGGAATTCTATACCTGCACTTCCAGCTGTTCCATCTCCAGCCCATCCAGCTGTCTGCTCCAATGCCTCAAGCCATCTCTTGCTTCCTCAGTCTCCTCAGTTTCTTCCAAGAAAGTGGTGATGGAATATGTTATTTCACCATTCCCATTTTTCTTCTCTCTTTTGGATACTTTTATTCATCTGTATTTTAAGTTCTGAACTGTTGCTAAATATTAGAAGCAGTAACATTAGGAAGACAAAATATCCTTCAGAATCCTGCAAGACATTGGATTACATCCAGGAAGTCATTAAAGCTACCCTGGAGACTGGAGTTTTGGAAGATTCCCATATGTCAGTGTATTTTGGGAGATATGACACAAGGGTCTTATAGATCATTTTGGTAGACATATAGAAAAATTTTATTGAATCTATGGTAACCTTTTGCATAAAGAAGTGTGCTCAGAGTGTACAACATAATAAAAAGGGGGTGCCAGTCTGTGAAGAGAGAAAAAGTTTTGAAGCATAAAGGCAGTTGAGAAGGTGGGAGAAATATCTACAATAAAACAAACATTTTAGCTGATGGCTGGTAAGAAAAATATACTTCATGACTTAAGAATTTTGGGCATCAGGAACACGCTGCATTGTACAGTATTTGTAGGATACCCTGGACAAGCACCAGCTCACTGTAGCACTCAGTTTTTGGGAGGCACACCCTTCAGTGCAAAACCAGAAATACATGGCTGTTAAAAGTCTAAACATGTCATCCACTAATTGGTCTTTGTAAACTCTTAATGATCTTAGCATTAGTTGCTGCTTTCCGTTTTCCTTTCATTGCTTGCTGAAAAGCAGAAAATCATGCAGCTGGGAAGGGATGCCTGGAGGCCACCTAATCAGATTCCTCAGGCCCTTGTTCTCCCAAGTTTTCTCTATTGCCAGGAATGGGGAGTTTATAACCTCTACAGGTCCCTGTAACAGTGCCTGACCATCCCCAAAAACTTTCTTCTTATGCCAAATTGGAGCTTCCAATGTTCTCACGTTATTGGGCTTGTTATTTCTCCCCTTCCATCAGTCACCCCTGAAAAGAGCCTGGCTTCCTCTTCCCTTCATTATCCCATCAGGCAAATCCAGCTCTCAGCTGCTCATCATTTGTTCAGCAGCTTCAAACCATCCAAGCCCTCCACTGGACTCACTCCAGAAGGTCCATGGAGCCTGGTTCTGGGGAGCCCCAAGCTGGACGTGACACTGCAGGCTTGGCTTTGTCATCCCAGATAAAGGGGAGGAGGCACAGCTCATACAGCCCCCATGCTTTCGGCTGTCTTGAAGTCCAGCAGAGTTACAACTACTCTCTGTAGCTCTTCTGTCACAAAACCTTCTAATAAATGGTGAAGAAAAGCTAATTTGCATTCACACCACGGCTTGAGTAACTTATGACGATCCCACAAGTTTATTCTGTACAGAAGAGTCAGCTGCTGATTTCAGCAGACCACTGTTTTCACCTCTCTCCACAACAATATACAAATTCCCAAAAAACCTAATTGTTTGGGCTCCTCGAATAAAGTAAATTTAATAAAAAGTTTTCATTGTGTACTGCTCAGATGAACATCGTGCTGAAATATTGTATAAACTATGTGTTCCTATCTTTGAAATTTATAATTAAATCCAAATGTCAATATGATTTATTTTTAAAACTTCTCTCAAATACCATATTAGGAAAGGATAGAATTCTACAATATACAGTGGAGGAAAAAATAGATCCTTAAGAGCTGCAGACTACAGGCATGTTATTTTACATGAAAGATAACATTAGATTCAATAAACTTCTCCAGGTAAAGACTATTGAAGTGATTCATAAACATGAAAATGACAATCTGCACCTATTCTTTGTGCATACCTTCCAAACACTACCCTAAACTTCATCCCTGGCTTTCCAACAAGTTCACAGGCAGTCGTAAGAACACAACAATGAAAAAATATTATTTTGTTTTACGTCAGCAGTACTCACAATGCTTAAGAAAATTGGCTCTGACACCATTCCCATTTTATATATACACTCCATTAATTTCTGCACTGTCTTTGCTCTACCAACTAACCTTAACATTTAAAGGTAGGATAAAGTAAACCATTCTTGTATCCCCTAAAACATCTAGCTAACCTTTAACTTATTGATTGAAATCAAGTTTTTCAAGTGTTTTGGGTTCATATAAAGTAAACCCACTCTTTACAAAGAAGCATTTAGGCCTTGGCAGCTCAGAGAGTTGCAGGCAGAATGTTGTGTCTGCCCTGGGCCAAGCACGAGGAGCAGCTCATGCTGCAGAACCCAAGCCTTGGCAGGCAGAGCCTGCCACAAGGCAGTTTCTTCCAAGAAGATGCAGAGCAGCTTCCTGGTCCCTTCCCAAATCCCAAACACCACTTGTTGGCTGTGCACTCTCATATGTGAAGGCTGTCAGAGCTAAAAACCAGAAAGTCCATGGGCAGAGTGGCCATTGATGGCACTGGAGAGATGGCACCAACATGAGGAAGCTTAGGGAAGGTGTCTGAGGGAACTGTAAAAGCATGTGGGATAAAAGGGATACCAGGAGGCTCTTTAGAACACAAAGCAGACAGGCAGCTCTTTTTAGAGTAGTTGAAAGAAGATTTGAGAGAGTTAGGACATATAGTGCCAAGCAGAGAAATTATTTCAGCCAACCCAATGCTTGTCTCTTCTCACAGATGATTTAGGAACTGTGCTGGACCTTGTGAGCTCATTAAATTTGTGGAAGACCTGTGGAGCCCACTCTTTTAAAACCAAGTTGTTGACCACACCCTTTCCCCACAGCCATCTGCTGTAGAAGAGGAGCACCTTGATGGGTGGAAAGTTTAATGGAATGCCTCTTAGAACCTTGACATCTGCTGCATCTCCAGCTGCTTTGCTGATGGGGTGACTTCATACACACAACTTTGTTTTACATCTGCCCTCAAAGCCCTAATTGTGCAGTCAGGATGGGCCAGGTGCCTCTGTCTTCCCCCACTCCCTGCTGACATCTTTTCACTTATTCCAAAGACCAGGTTAAAGTGCTGAATGAAGATTATCAATATTGCCATCAGGAGAAGTACACAGACCAGACAGAAGGGAGTGTGGTGCCTCAGACTGGGAGCTGCCATTAGCCACACAGTACAGCAAGAGGGAAATCATGGTTATGGCTCTGCCATACTGGTTTCTCACACACAGTGCCAAGTTTTCTTTGGGATATAAGAGCTGGGATCTAAGTATTCTAAAATTGATAGGGAGGAATCATGTCTGAAACTACTCATTTATGAAGGAGAAACCATTGTGGCTTTCTGTCTCCCACATCACATTTTAAGCCCATCTTAAAACTGCACAGAAAACCCATCTGGCAGAAGATTAAGGCTGAGAGATCAAACAATTAAAATCAATGACTCTCACAGTCACTTTGGGCATACTGCACACCAGTGATAGATGTTCCCATTTTATTTGTTACATACTCATACTTAGGCAAATTACATTACATCCTTCAGATAAGCACATGCACAATCATTATTTCAACAAATCACTTCTTTGACATGATTAAAAGTATTTGCCTTCCCTGTAAAAAACTTAAAAGCAATTAACAAATCTAAGGACAGCACTATTGACACAATCTTCTCTTGGGGAGAATGATAATCTGGACAATAGTTTAGTAGCTATGTTGGTTTTTCAGTAACTTTTGTGCCAGTTAGGGCTACACAACTGCAGAGCAATCCTTTGTTTAAGAGCAATCCTTTGTTTAATTTACATATATTATCTTAGTTAATCCAGCATCTTTTATAAAAAAATTACAAGAGATACACAAGTGTGAAGCTTGAAACATAGATCATTTGTCCAAAGGTGTCTGCTATTGCAAACTGTGTGTAAGGCCATTCAGAAGTGTAGTTTATTGGCACTGTTGGACATCAGCAGCCTTTCCAGAGATTTATAGCAGCCTATTTTATTACAGAACTTTGTCCTGTAGTTATTTGCAGAGAAATTTCTCTTTGGTCAAGCCTAGCAATCTCTGTCACCTATCAAATGACTTAGAAAAATGGGCAAAAATGTTGATCAATTTCCCCCTTTACTGCCTCTCAGTACAAGTAACTTCTGGTAGTGACTCATCCAGAAACTGCTCATAAACTCCCTTAGCATGACTCTCCAAGAAGTCTTTTGATAAAAAATTAGTGGGGTTTATTATTATTATTATTATTATTATTATTATTATTATTATTACTATTATTCTTGGAGCCAACCCTTAAGCTCAAGGAAAAGACCTTAAATAAAGAATAAAAAGTTCCTTAAGTGGATGAGGGGCATGGAAATCAAAGATATACTCAAGCCTGCTGGCTTGCTTGAATTTCCTCTCCTCTGAACAAAAACTGAACAAAAATACTGCCCCCAGACACAAAATACCCCAGCACCAAAAAACCCAAAGAAAAATTCCCACCCTTCTGAATAAACAATAAATAATAATCAAAGCCAAATAATCATCTACTTAAAGAAAACCTCCTGCTAGTTTAGAGGCACACTGCAGCAGCATTAAATTTGCCCTGAACTTGTTAAATGTCTATTATTAAAGCTTCTTTCAATGATCTTTTTTAATATTGCCTTTTGCTCTCAAGCTCCTAAAACACTCTGCAGAGTTTTAAACACAGACCACCCACCACTATCCTGCTCCTCCTCAACAGGTGCATAAGCAGCTACTCTAAATATTACCAAAGGTGCAGGGAAGTTTAAAAACAACAAACAACTCCCCCAGACAAAACCCAACAAACATAACCCCCAAAAGACTGCTACTTTCTAAACAAGACATGGCTTAGGACTGACACTCTGGTACCATAAGGAACACTCAGGAAGGTGCTGAGAGCAGTCTAATCCACCACAGGGTGTCCCTGGGGCAGGAATTAGTGGCTTTTATGGAACCTCAGGAACAGGCTGTACCCAGGCTCCACACACTGTGGGCTGGGTGACTCACTCCATTATCACCTCCTGTCTTTCATTAGAGGACTGTGGCTCCAAGTGCAACTTCACTACCCTGAAAGCAGGCTCTCCCAACCTTGTACAGCTCTGCAGCCCATGGGGAGCAGGAGCCTGCTTCACTGCACAGAAAGAAACTAAAATAATTATGCCCTCTCACCCCTGCCTCCCCTCCCAACCCCAAACAGAAACCCAACCAAACGTCTTAGGACATAATAGCAGTTCCCCCAAATGCCAGCAACTCAGAGGAACTGGTACAACCATGCCAAGAGGCAGAAGCCAAAATAGATTTGACAGAATCAAAAAGGGTTGGAAATTACTTCGGAAGCAAGACAAGATTGCAACGTTGTGTTTTGTGATGTAAAATCACTATTTAGCTAGGAAGGAGTATTTCCCTCAAAGTCCCAAAATACTGGCCTCAAAGAACTCAGATTGCTTTTTGGTGTGTGATCAAAAACCTGAATAAAAATATAACTGCCCGTAGCTCCTTCCCCCCTACCTTCCACTCCTGGAGGCAAAACAGCTTGTTCACAACTGCAACTCTCCTGCTTCCAGGGCATGCAGGCTCTGTCTCTCTCTGAGGTGTTAACAAGCCATTTACATCTAAAGCAGAAGGTAACTTCAGCTTTATACAAGGCAGCATCAATTTATTTAGCACATCTGTCACATACACTCTGCATCACCCGTGGATGGTTTTGAATACATCAAGCTTTCTTCTGCTGGTCCTACAAAGCCAAGACTTAGTGAAACCAAGCTAAACTTTGCTTATTTTTGTTTGCTGATATATGTTTTGGTTTATTATAAAGCTAAGTGCAATCACTTGATGCCAATTTAAAAATCTTAGAGCAGCAAGGTTTTGAACCAAGAGCAAAGCCAAGAGCAAGTGCAAGGCATCATAGCACATACACATGTCAAAGAGCACTGCTCAAGACTAGCTGAATACCCAGGCCAGAGGAATAAGGTTGTCTTGGTTTTGAGGTTTTAAACCAAATGGTTTTAATGCTTTAAAGGCTGGATAAACACAGCTAATAGATCTCTATATTGGCCTCTTGCTTTCTCTCTGAAAATGCTATTGCAACAGAGCTTTGGTAACAGATGTTTCGTGGTTTGGAAGTGCTGTTTATTGACTCTTTTGCTCTGCTCTAACTTTGAGTTTCCCTTCCATTTGTTATGTTTCCTGCTGTTGTCTCTCTCTCCTTTGGACTGGAAGCTTGCAAGAGTATCATCACCTCACATGCAGCACTCCCAGCGGCCACTAAAACTCAGTCACATGCACAGATCAACACCTGCATAAAAAATGTTGGGGTATTTTTGGTTTGCCTTTTTTTCCTAATCAAGGAAAGATAGAAATCTTCTTACAATATAAATAACCCCTGAAACAAAGCCCCAAATCTACAAAACCTGAAAAAACTTGACCCTCATCCCCTCCCAAAACCCCTCCACCCTAATGTACTATTATTGATTTGGTGCCTCCAGTTCAGCTAAGACAAGATAGATGTGCTGTAGAGTCAGCTGCCTGTGTCCAGTTCTATGCATTCTTTGCTCTGGGTGTTATCTGCTGAAGTTTTCTTCTCTTGGACACAGCATTGAATTGCAGATTTTAAGGCAAAGTGGTAAAGGGAAAACACCTTTTATTTTTTTAATTATTAGTGTTTCAGACCTGGATCCTCAGAGCTTACACAGACAAGGCTGTGATTAATAGGTCTTGGGTTGAGTGAAAAATGCACATCTTTCCTCTGTCAATATGTCTGGATAAACTAAAGCCAAAGCATAAAGCCTTTGCAATATGTCCATTGATGCCAGTTCATTTATCAGAGAAGTTAGAAAGGGATCTGACCCAGGAGAAATATTTACTTCAGCCACAAATCCTCTGTGTCTGTAATGAATTCATCATCTGATTTTCTCCATCCCCATGCTGAGATCTGGAGAAGCTTCCTTGCTTGCTTGCTCTTTCTGCCTACTGTTTGGCACAGGAGCTGCCTGAGCAGAGCTGAGCTGTAAATGCCATGATCACAAATCTAGCATCTAGCTGGCACCAGGGAGAGAAAAGCCTCTTTTTACAGCTCTTCTGGGCAGTGTCAGCCAGTGGAAACACTGCTGCTCTGCCCATCCTTGGGACGACCTTCAGAGGAATACACCTTTTGCTTTGTGACAAGCTATGACAAGGCCTTCAGGTTTGTCAGCATGTTCCTCTCATCCCCCCAACTTCTCTTCTGCAGTGTTCTGGAGCTGCTCAAACCTGTATATGAACAAAAGGCATTTGAAGCAGCTGTATCTGAGTGGAAATTGGACAGGTTTCAAACAAAGAGGAAGACACATGCTGACCTTCATGGTAAGCACTGTGAAATAATGAAAGCTAGCAAATTCTCCTTGACTCTATAAGCTTTTAAATCACCCTTTTTATTTTTCTTTTTACAATTTTTTTTTCTCTCTAACCCCTGTGCAGCTGAGTTAAAACAGAACTCCTTTTCTCCATAAGTAATGAGGTAAAACCAGCTTATGTAGTTTATAGAGAATCTCCAACGAACTTACAGACATTTAAGCAGAAATTTCTGAGTGTCCATTTTGACACGGAGCAGAAAGGTATTCCGAGTTTTTATTGCCATCAAAACTACTACAGAAATCCTCAATAAATACAATGAGCAACAACTCACAGAGTAAGATGGACACAGAGAGGTCAATGTGCACATGTGATCACAATATCCATGTCACTGAAAGTGTACCTCTGTTACCTGCTGAGTTTTATTGCCTCAAATAACTCCTTTAAGATATGAAGTGCATGAATTGCATCCACAATGATGATTGGAGCACTAAGGACCACGAAAAAAAATCCTCAAGCAAAGTAATTATATCTTGACCGTTGTCAGTGATGTGCCATATAGCTTGTCCTGGGGTGGTCACACACCCACATCAAGGAGGAGGTAAATGCCCTGTCACTGCAAAACTCAGAAACCCTAGAATTGCTGACTTGAGCCAGAAGGAGATTGCTTTAGTGTGTATTGCAGTGTACAAGGATGCGTCAGACTTGGAGATTTCCTTTTAAATATGCATTACTTTAGAGAACCTAAAGAAATTTTTAAGAGTACCTTCACTTGTTAGTTCTGTGTTGGTGGTTAAATAAATGACTACTGCTTGCCAAGTCATCCTTGTAAAAGCAGCTGTTGAAATCAAGTGGTTCTTTCCCGACTGTTTCCAAGATTTAAGTAAACAATGATTTATCAACAAAGTAGCCTCATTTGAGAGTTTTGGACTAAGCTGCAACAAACTGAAGACAAAGTTCTCAAATGTTCCTAGATGAGATTCAGTGGAAGGGCAAAAAGGTAGTGTGGGATGCCCAGATCTCACCCTGTATTAACTCTAAGGTAAACACTGTTTACACAGGCAGTGTGATAATCATAAAACCTTGTTAAACACTAGCTAATAATTATACTTTGTACTTATTCAGAACCTTTAATCTCATTGTCTCAGAGCCCTCTGCAAACATAAGCTCATTTTTACAACATTGTAGGAGTAGCTAAACAATTACTAAAGATGCCAGATCTCTGGGGTAGAAACCATAGAATCGCAGAAGCATAGAATGGTTTGGGTTAAAAGGGATCTTAAAAATCATCTCATTCCATCCCCCTGCCATGGGCAAGGACACCTTCCACTATCCCAAGTTGCTCCAAACCCCATCCAACCTGGCCTTGAAGACTTCCAGGGGTGAGGCAGCCACAGCTTTCGTGGGCAGCCTACGCCAGGATCTAACCACCCTCACAGTAAAGAATTTCTTCCTAATATCCAATCTAAACCCACTCTCGATCAGTTTGAAGCCATTCCCCCTTGTCTTGTCACTACGTGCCCTTCTAGAAAGTCCTTCTCCATCTCTCTTGTAGGTCTCCCCCTTTAGGGTTTCCCCAAAGTCTTCCATTACCCAGGACAATCTCAATTACATCAGCCTTTCCTGGCAGCAGAGGTGCTGCATCCCTCCCATCCTCTGGACTCACTCCAACAGCTCCATGTCCTTCCTGTGCTGGGACCCCAGAGCTGGATGCAGCCCTGCAAGTGAGTTCTCACCAGAGCAGAGCAGAGCAGAGGGGCAGAATCTCCTCCCTGGACCTTCTGGTCAGGCTGCTTTGTATACAGCCCAGGACATGGTTGGCTTTCTGGGCTGCCAGTGCACAGTGCTGGCTCCCGTTGAGTTTCTCACCAGCTAACATCCCCAAATCCTTCTCCCCGAGGGCTAGTCTCAATCCATTCTGCCCCCATTCTGTGTCTGTGTCTGGCATTGCTCCAACACTCTGCAGGACCTCACACTTGGCCTTGAACTTCATGAAGTTCACATGGGGCCACTGTTGCCTTAGAAAGGCTGACCTGAAACAGAGACTGGACAGAGTTAGAGAATAAAGTAGATATTTATTGAAAGGACAAGAGTTTGGCCAGGGCTGCACCCCAGGCAGACCCAAAATGGCCACAAAATGGCCCCCTGGTCACAAGGTTTTACATTTTTTTGAGTTTTGGTCCATTTGCACATTGGGGTCCAATTGTCCAATTACAGCTTCAGGTTGTGAGGTTCCATCCTTCTCGTTCCTCCCTTTGATCCACCATTGTTTGTGCTTTTGGGCCTGAAAGTTGTCCTCGGTCTCCAATGGGAAAAGATTTGTTTTGTCTATCTACTCTGTGAAGAGAGCTGACTGACACTTGAGACTTAGAACTACACACTTAGGCAGTACAGAATCTGCAAACATGAAAGCTAAAACTTAAGGCATCACCACCTCTCCAGCCTGTCCAGATCCTCTCTCTGTGAAGCAGAACAATTCTCCCCATCCTCACCTGGAGTTAAGGGCAGATTGCAAACTCTGCTGTAGGAATCAGCTGTGCTGGAGTTTTTTACATGAAACCTAACAGAGTGAAAATGAAGCTCTACCTTCCTTGGGCTCTGTTCATAAGAACAACAAAAAATTATTTCTCATAAGAAAAGGTCAGGCTCTTAAACCAGTGACACAAAGACATCCTGCACAAATGTGCAGCCTGTGCATTCCTCCAGCAAACCTCAGGCCAGAAAAAGTTTGCAGCACGAACATTAGGAAAGCCAGTCAGCCACCTTAATCTGATAAACTGGTTTTGGCAACAAATTAAAACAGTTGTTTCATGTTTGTGGACAGTTTTTAATGGCTTGTTCTTGTATTTTAAGGTAGTGGCTCCAGATTTCAGGTTTATGACAGGAAATGTGTTTAACTGCTTTGCCTTCAGGCTTTTGCTCTGAAAGAATAATGATGATGAAGAGATTACAGCAAGAGATAACTTATGTCCTCATTGGAATCAGTGAAGAAAAGCCTCAAGGTGAGTTTCTAGCATAAAATCTAAATTATGTATCAATTTATATGAATAGCAACATGGAAGTTCCCCAAATAATCCAGAAGGCTGGCAGATGGCACGGGCCCAACTTCTTTAAAAAACAGTGTGAAAGACCAGACTCCAAATTGAGATCTCCTCTCTAAAACAGTATAGGGAAAGAAGTAATTTTTCCAAATATTCATATAGCCCCTGACTAGTTACAATTGAACCATTATCAACGTCAAAGGACACATCTAGTTTTCATGTTGCTACAGCCAGGGTTTTGATTAAAGAGGCATGGAAAGAGACCACTGAAGTATGAGATGTGACAGAAAACAGATCTGCTCTCTAACAGATGAGCACAGCTTCCCTTGCCAGGGAAAATTGCAGATACCAAGGACCTCAGCTGCCATGAGGATAAGAACAGTGAATTTAAGTTCCTTCTGGAGTCAGGATTGCTTTATGCTGGTCTCGTCCCTCACATTTAATCCCACAGTCATCTGGAGACTGACCAGTACAATACCTACTGGTAATATCATGTGTTAGGATGTGTTCAGGAATTTTACTACAGTTTTCATTCCATATATTGCCTTCCAACTTTCTCTTTGACACTTCACTTTAGCCCTTAGAGTACCTGCTTGCCTTATTTCCCTTTCTCTTATCCCTGCTGAATTCACTCCAGTGCTTCCCCTCCTCATATCTCCTGGTGTTTGTTTTCCTAATCAAATAATCTCCTTCCATTTTTTACTGAGCACCACTTACTTAATATTTAAACAAATTCAATAAACCAAATCAAATTAAACGAACCAAATCAGAAAGATCTGCTGTCCCTATGTAATGTTTATCTGCTTGTTGGATAAGATATATTGTTCTGTGGGATACTGAAACTGTGAAGTCTTCAGCCATGGATTGCCTTAGCCTGTTTATATAGCACCTAGTGAAACAAAATCATACTCATAAATGGCATTGAGGTCTTACCAAAATAAAGACAATTAGTTATGTTGCTGGTGGTTAATAGTATCAACAGTTTAAATAAGAGGTCAAAGCATATAAATGGAAATAAATCCAAAGAAAAGTAACACAGTAACTATTGTATACTATGCTAATTTAAAGTATATTCTAAGCACAAACAACCCTAAAACAATAAAAAAAGTAAACCAACAAAGCCCCTTTCCTTTCTTGGAAACTTCCCATCCAAAGCATTATAAATTATCGTTCCTTTGAGCTGAAGTTCCAAGAAGTTTGAATCAATATTACATCTCCAGCAGCTAATGAAGACCAGTTATGTGCAGACAAAACATTCTGCTGTTATCTCAGTAGGCAGAAAAAAATAAACAGAATATTTTATAGCTTAAAATATTTTCCTCCATAAAACATTAATACCATGTGATTCTGCTAAGAAACTTTGCCAAGTTATTTTGTCATTTTGGTTTGAAATATATAGATGGCTCTTCTATCACTTATCAAAACACTAATTTTGCCTTGCACAGACAAGCAGCTGCGTGTATACATGGCTAAATATGCTAAATATTCAGTGTTTTTAGAAAAGTCACCTTAATGGCTGAGAAAATCCTCCCCTTGTGTGTCATCAACCCAAAAGATGACCAGAGCATTCACAGGATGGGCCAGACCATAAAGGTGGAGACAAAGGCTTTCTAGTTAAGCTGTTGATTCTGGCTAGATAAAACAATGATCCTGGATTCTGGAAGAAATGCCCATTTCTCTCTGGGCCAGGCAGGGCCCAGGGGTGCTGCAGGACTGCAGGCAATGTTGCAGTGCAGGCATCCTGCCCTGCAGCACACACCTCATCTGGGATGCAGTGCTTCTCCCTCCTCTACCTCCAGGTCACATCAGATCCCAGCCTCAGTCCCCCTTTATGGTGTTTTCTTGGATGCATAGATTTATTCCGACAGCAACCAACCAGAACCACCTCCTGGAATTTTGTTTCTCAGTATGTGTTGATATTTTAGCTTGCTGAGCCTAGCATTAAGGTGCTAAAGATTTTGATTTTCTGGTGAGGATGGGGTGCTATATTTGATTCTGCAAACAACAGAAGGGAACTCCCTAATGCATCTCTTTCCACATCAAAGTAACACAAGGTGTGACATTATGTCTTAGAGTCATAGCAAAAGAAATAACAAATAAGGTTGGGTGAGCCTTCTGTAAGACAATAATGCTATTCCAGTTAACAACTGATTCAAAAAGAAATAATTTTCAGAGAATCAAAAGGAATCAAAGAAAGGGAAAACCCATCAGATAATTTCCTCTACAGACTTTTCTAATTACATTTACTTTCTAAAACACAATCTTTTTCCCCCTCTCCAGGAGTATCTGGTATCTATTACGTCAGCAGAAAAACTTGGAAAAAAAAATCCTAGAACAGAATCTCCCACTCTTTAAGTCCATGCTGAGATAATGGGGAGGCTTTTATCTCCATACTATACACAGGCAAGTGACAAACAGGGAAGCTGGATGGCTTGCTTGTTGGCACAGGAAGAACTTACATGCAGCAAGGAACTGAACAGAGGTTTGCAAGTGTTCAAATCAGCACAATAGCCTTAGGTGTGACTCTGGGAGACCATATTTTCATTTTTTTCCCAGACAAGTAAAGAGCAGAGACACAAGCCCTGCTGAAATGTCTCCAAAGGGGTTGATCCTGCAGTAACCACCTCTTTTTGCCTTCTCCACTGTCTCCCTGGGACTCTATGGCAGGATCTTAGGTCTGATCTTGCCCCTGTATCTCCAGGTCTGTTGTGTGCTGGATTGTTTCTTCTCAGGTACAAGAAGGAACTTCTGTGGTAGTGGACTGGAGGTACTCAGAAATCTGGTAACCCAGCAAGTTAAATAACCATTAATTCTAACTGTGTCTGAGCTAAAACAAAACAGCAGTTCTTGTAAAAAATCATGGGGTTATCACCCATCCCCTCTGCACCAAGTGCTTTGGATCAGCCTCTACAGAAAAAGGTCTGTAAGAACTCTGTGTTTTACCTTTGATTCACACTGAAGGTTTTTTATGTTCTGCTTCCAGGGGAGGCCTGATAGCCCTAGACAGCTAATTCAAAGTGAAATTCTGAGCAGCAGAGGCCTCGGGTACTTTGACCTCAATATTTTGAAGCAGAGGACATAAGGCAGTTAAAATGGCCTATGGATTTAATCATTTTGCCATGTTATCTTCTACTGAAAATATGATTCAATTGTCTTGGTGATTTAATCTATCCCTTGATGTCACAAGTGCTTTCAAAATTTTTTAATCTACTTGTTCAGTTCTGCCTGCAAATGTATTGTACAGCCAGAAAGCAAGATCACTGTCAGTGCAAGCCAAAGGTAGAAACCTTTCTGGCAAACCTGTGCAAGGTTTTGGGGATATAGCTGTTTTGGGATATTTTGCTTGTTTGTTTGTTTTGTTGAGTTTTTGGGGTTTTTTTTAAGATAAAAATCTCCAAACCAAAATAAAACACAACTGTAGCCCCTTAGTGAGCATACTCATCTGGACAGTAAACCTCCACCACACATCTTGTTATCCCAGAGAGTTTCTGGGAAGTGGTAGCTGAAAAACATATCAAAAAAAAACAGGATGACAAAGATGTTACAGACAGAGACCTTGCACAGTGTCATACCTGGATTTCACAGTGGTAGGAGAAAAGGGTAAGGGAAAAGGTAAATTATAAAGCTTTACCTGGACCTATGACCAGAAGGCAGCACTGTGCTCATCTAATCTGACTTCCTGAACAACACAGAATCCAGACATTTCAGAAAGGGCCATACCCCAAAACTCTTGGCACAGAGGATTTTATTCCCAAATTAGACAAAAGAGCCAGCATTAAAGAAACACTTAGGCTAGAAGTGATTATAATATAATTGGAGTTGCTTTCACATTTCTTGCTGGAACTGTTTCACAGATGGCAAAGCATCTTTAATTAGAGTCGGGGACCATCAGGAGCAGAGCACAGCAATATGCATTCTGTCTTCTTGTACAGAAGATCTCTGGGATGCAGTGTGCCAATTACAGCCTGGTCAGGGGGTTTCTAATCAAATTATTTCTTTTGTCACAATCTCTTGACGTATGAACAGCAAAACTTTTCGTGGAACAGCACCAGGCACAAAGCAAGTTGCATCAAGAAAAGTGGAATTTCCAGTCAAGAAGGCAAATTAAATAAAAGAGACAGAGACAGGATGAGAGCCACAGAGAAGAAAAAAAATAGCAGAGAAATTCAATGCATAAGGCATTTCCATCACATAAACAAGTTTTAGTTTCCCCTTTTCCTGCACAAAAGTCAATGTATCCACAGAAATTGCTTTGATGCCAGTGTGTCACGAGGCTGAGGTGATCATCAGTCTTACTGGGGGGCTGCTCTCTATCTCCTACTGCAGACTTTTTATCCTGTGCAAACAACTAACACCCACTGGGCCTCGCTGGGAAATGCTCCCACACTCAAATTTCCATGGAAAACTCACCTGGGACATTGGATCCCAACCCTCCTCTCCAGGCCACATTGTTCTATATAAAATTGAACTATAATAAAGGTAGTTTTCAAAAGTATGCCAGAGAAGACAATAGTACAGCTGATCCTGGCATTCACCCTGGATAAGGCAGACATGGTGCAGTCTTTATTCTTGATCTCTTGTTCTTCCAGCCTCCTTTTGTCCCTCTGCACTTAAAAAATCAAACAAAAACAATCAGAAAAAAATTACTCCAAATACCAAAAAAACCCTCCATTCCAATTAACCAACCAAAACACACCAAACCCTAAGATAAATACATAAAGGTAATGGTCTTTTTTTCTATTTCACTGTGAAACTGGATTCCCATCCCTTTAGCTGCCTCCACTTCAATCAAGCAACAAATAATTTTTGTGCCAAGACCTGTTTCCTGTAGTTTTGTTTGTCTGGAGCAATACTGCACTTGCTCTTAAGTAACAACTACAGCAAAGCTTCTGACAGACATTCCTATAAGGGGACCCAATAATCTGAGTCAAGAAGGGTTTACATTTAGACTTTCAGCTGACAACTGATAACTCAGGTTTGAATTTTGCACATTGCCTCTGAGCCCAGTTCTGTGCTTACTCAGTCCAATATCGAATGGATTTTTAGAAGACTGGAAAACCTTCTCTTGTGATAATCTCTGTTGGGTCAGGCAGGACAGGGAATTTTATAAGTATGATTAAAAAAACCCAAAAAACCCCAAAAACAAAACAAAAAAAAAAAAAAAAAAAAAAAAAAAACAAACAAAACAAACAAAAACACAAACAAAAAAACACAAAAAACCCNCAAAAACTCAATCAAAAAACCTCAAAGTACCCCCAAAGCCCAAACCAAAGACATACCAGAAAGGCCCAACAGAACCCTCCCCAAAACTCAAAACAACCACTTCTCACCTCCATCCACACCTCTAATTAATATTTTGAATAAAGCAAATTAAATTACATCTGGGATTTCAAGGCAACCACCTCTTTATTGGAAATTGAGTGCATTCAAGCAAAAGGCATTTGTTTTTCCTTGGAGCTTATCTTTTTCCAAATGATGGATTTGCAAAAAGGGCAGCTGCAATGGCTGTTAGGTTGGTTTTGTGCCTTTAACTGATTCCTGTCTAACTTCCACAGTTTGATGATGATTAACTCTGTGATTTATGCCTTCTTGAAGTGCATAACTCTCTCCTTGTGACAGTTTCACAATCAGCTGTAGGGTCAAGGAGGAACCTCCTCTGTGGGCTTATTGTAGATAAACCCCAAATGGTCTAAAGGTCTCATTTTAAACAGAGGAGCCAGCTTCTGGCAGGCTGTAATTGAGGAGGGGAAGTCACATGTTATCCTAAGGTTGTTGAATATTTCAACATAAGGTTTTATGGGAAAAGCACTTTGATAAGAAAAATTATTCAGCAACAGATTTGAGAGCGGTTTTGTTTTGTTACCAGTACAAGCAGAAGGGGATTAGTGAATGTAACAATTTGGAAAGCAGGGATGAAAAATATCACGTGTTATTGTACAGTATATTGTGTTAGGGAGAAGAGGAACATTAATGGAATTCCCTGGCCCTGGGAAGGCAGCCCCATAACATGCAGAACACACAGCTGCAGAAATAAAGATGTAAAAAGAACCAGCATCTTGCAACCAGAGTGCTGTGTGGAAAAGTCAAGTGTGGCCTCAGCTGCTTGCTTGGTCACATCTCCTTTGAAGGGTCACTCAGTTAAACCCAGCTTCAACAAAGCAGGGACCTCTGTGCCTGACTTCAAGCCCTGTGCAAGGCAGCCAGGCTGGTGTAGGGCTGCAGCGTTTCTTGTGCTTGTGCTGAAACGTGGCACTTCAGCAGAACTGGTTTAGTGCATGTTCTGCTGTCCAAAAAGGTTAAAAATGTGGAACTGCTCCCTTCTCAAGCTGCTGCTTTTGTTGTTCCTGAGCCTACACCCCTCACTTTGAAGACCTGCCTCAATTATGAGCTTCAAAGACATGGACAAGTGAGGAAGAAACAACCCATAAAACCAAGTTTTAAGGATGCAGAGCAGTAGGGTGAAGCATATTTGAAACAGCACTACCAGTGATGCAGGTGTGCAGGGATAGGCAGCATAAAGTGACATCCTGCCCAATAATATGAGAGCATGGTGGCACTGAGGTCACAGGTCACACACACTGGAGCAGGGAGAAGCCTACACCACTGAACAGCTCTGCTGAGAGGGGGCAAGGCTGAGATTTAATGATCTGCCTGAGATAAGAAAAGGTCAGATTCCTCCAAGGCTGGTCAGAAACCTCTGTTAAGCCTAGGCTGCTGCTCTGCATGCTTGGCCCTGTGCCAGCCCCAATTTATTCTTTATTCCTCCACTGGTGCTGGTGCCATCCCACTGCAAAGCAGAGGTTGTACAGAAAACTCATTGTTAGTTTTGTTGCTGAATCCATCTCCAGCTGGATCAGTCCATTGATCTTGCTCACCACACAGATGATACAGCCAACACAAAGAGGGATTTGTGGCTGGGGGTGGGGGAAACCCACACCTTTCACTGACAGGCCCCAGGGATGCAGGTTTAAAATGAATGTAAAACAGAACACTCCAAGGAAAAACAAAGGTGGTCTGGAAAACCCCTCCTCAACAGCTTTTTTTTCCAGGTCTCAGGGAAAAATCTCATCTTGCCTTGAACAAGATGGTCACAAATTCTCAGCCACACCAGATTGGGGTGGACATCAAGACACCAGAGGACATCCAAAAGAAGGCAGCAACTGGACTGTGTACTCATTTGTCTTACACCAGAGAGAATGAGCCTGTCACTGCCTTGAAGGAGCACAAGAAAACACATCCAAAAGGGTTTCCAGCAAGGAAAGAAGAGGTGCTTTAAGCACAGTTATTTTGTCTGCTTCCTTGAGGGAGGAGTCAAGCCTGAACGTGTAATGAGCAGCCGGAGGCTGAGCAGGCTGTGCAGGGCTGCTGGGGGCTGACTGTGTTTGAGGAAGGATTATACATCACTGAGAAACCAGCAGATTTTACTCCCACAGCTTTTATAGACTCGTTGTGTTTTCTCCAGGTTATAAAGCTGTTTTGAAGCCTGGGTCATTGACGTCAGCACGTCACATCCATTCAGCCTTGAATCTTTCCTGACAGTGTTTTTATGCACCTGCGAGCCAGCAGCACGTAGGAGCACTGAGAAACAATGGTGAAAGAGGCTTTCATTGCCACCACGACAGCAGATGCAAGCCTGGCCCCTAAGGAAAGGTTAAGTAACAAAGCACTTGAGTATGAGAGATCTTTGAGACGAACTGCAGCCTCCAAAAATATAAAAAGTAACTAGAAAAAGAAAAAAGGTTGTATTTTTTTCCTTTTTTTTCTTTTGTAACAGGGCAAGAAATAACGAGCTCAAATTGCCAGGAAGGACAGTTAAGTGTTGACACAAGATTAAAACTTTCTAACAGCGCAGGGAGTGAAGCATGGCACCAGTTTACTAAAAGAAAACTCTTCAAGAGCAGGTTAGACAACTCTATTGTGGATGATTTAAACTAGCTGGATGGAAAAGTAAGGAAGAAGATTTTTAGGATTCTGAGTTAGCCATCAATATATTCAAAATAAGGATCTTTAAAACTGAAGCAGGGGCAGCATCACACTGCAGCCAATATCACGACACAGAGGACAGACAGCCTCAGCTTGCAGGGAGGACATTTCTCCTTGTGACTTCAGGCACTCCCACAGCTCTGCCTCATTTCTGCCATAGTGAAGCTGAGTTCACTGCCTGGCCTCAGATTGTAGGAAAGAGATTGATTAACTGGAGACAAGAGCTATGAGACTTAATTTCACTATTTGGGACAATTGGGAAGTGATTTTCTATGCCTAGGAGGAGAATCTAGTTCATAACATTACTTGTCTCCTCTAGCTTACAGTCTACAAGTCATTACTTAAAAAAACCCCACAAATGTTCATAGACGTATGAAAAAAGCAAAAATATGGAAGGAAAAAGAAGGAACTAGTCTTGCATTAAATACTCCATATATCAAACAGTAATTAACAGTAGTTGACACCACACACAGAAACGGTTTTGGTTCAAATTTGGTACTTTTTAAAAAAAATCAAAACATTTCCACACAAACCTCTCAACTTTATTGTTACTTGTGGCAGCTGGCATCATATATGTTTACATATATTACATATATATTTTTAT
>WAAE01026612.1:0-121966 GCA_013400495.1 Nicator chloris
CAGCTCAGATATATAAGCTAAGAGAGAGAGCAGGAAGGGGGTGCATTTGTGAGTTTTCAATGTTGGCCTTCCAGAGGAATCGTCATGAGTGCTGAAGCCCTGCTTCCCAGGAAGTGTCTGAGCATCACCGCTTATGTGAAGTAGAGAAGGACTTTTGCTCTCTTTAGCTCTTGCATACACAGACACACGCCTTCCTGGAGAGTGTGTGTGTGTGAGTGTGGAGATTCCCCCTCAGAGTGGAGATGCCTCTCAAGGTCACTTCTCGGGGCTGAGCCAAAGACATTTGACCACGGTCAAATGGTCATTTGACCATTGGTATGGATAAGTAACTTCAATCTCTACTTAATTGTTTTTGCTGGTTTTAATATAACTGCTTTAATATATTTGCTTCCATATTGCTTCATAGTGCACAATACTATACTAGCAGTTATAGCTTCCATACTGTGAACTAAATAATTCTGATTAACATATTTTTGCCTTACAATTATCATAATAAATCATATATAATTATGTAAATATGTATGGTTTGCAATCCTCAAACCCGTGGGACAAGTTGTACAAAGTTTCAGTTACATCTATGTAATTCTTTAGGCATAAACAATTGACAAAATCTGGGGCTAAGACTGGATTCAGCTGAACCCAGACAGCTCCCTAAGAAGGAGCTTACCAAGTAAGGGGGTCCTTTCTGCAGCTGATGACAACAGGAAGGTTTCTCTATTAACCTTTGCCTGAAGCTCCCATTCTGCCCACAAACCACCCTCAAGAGAAAGGGACCCCCTAAGATCCCTAAATGCCCATGGTCAAAAGGAACAACAAAAATCAGGAGATACGTAAAATTTCACAAGGTTTTATTAGTAAATTACACACTTGGCATGGAAATTGTTATGTTAGTCTCTAAACTACTCTAAGAGAAGTACATGGCAGTGGGTACCCTTTTATGGGTAAATCTCCCTGACCTGAAGACAGGTTCCTTACTTCCTAATGGAAATTAGATATCATGTGAAGTCTCTTCTCTCAGATCTTCCTGGAAATGAATCAGAGGCATTTGGGAGCCTTGGGTTGACATTTTCCCCTCTACAGTCCATTTGTCCCCCTCTACTCTGTTCTGGTGAGACTCCGCCTACAGTGCTGCCTCCAGCTCTGGGATCCACAACAGGAGAAGGACACAAAGCTGTTGGAGTGGAGTCCAGAGGAGGCCACAAAGATGGTCCAAGAACTGGAGGACATCTGCTCTGAAGAGAGGGTGAGAAAGCTGAGGGTGAAAGAGCCTGGAGAAAAGAAGGCTCTTGGGAGAACTTGGGCCCCTTCCAGTATCTAAAGGGTTTTAAAAGAGAGAAGGACTTTGGACAAGGGTTTAGAGTGACAGGACAAGAGGGAATGGCTTTAAACTGCAAGCAGGTGGGGTTAGATTAGACGTTAAGAAGAAATTCTTTACTGTGAGGGTGGTGAGGCCCTGGCACAGGTTGTCCACAGAAGTTGTGGCTGCTCCATCAGTGGAAGTGTTCCAAACCATGTTGGACAGGGCGTGGAGCCACCGAGGATAATGGAAGCTGTCCCTGCCCATGGCACGGGAGCTGACTACATGGATGGTCTTAGAAATTCCTTCCAAACCAAACCATTCTGTGATTCTATGGCATGTGGCAAAAGCTCCTGAGCCTGTTCCACCCAGGATGTGAGGCTTATTCTCGGGGACAGTCACTGTCAAACAGGGACACCTGTCCCCTCCCATAGAGGTCAGTCAATGTGTCCTCCAGCTCCCCCAGCGTGAGGAGCTGAACCTGGTTCTTGTCGTTCTCAGCGATGACCGCCCAAGCCTTTATGTAGTTGTTGTCCACCATGCAGCAGGCAGCTGACCAGAGGTGGCTGGGTTTATTAACCCTCCCCTTGGCAATGTAGTTGTTCCCAGGCACAGCACCCACGATGACATAGGTGATTGTACACCCCTGGGTCCTCTTGATCATCGTTTGCTGCTCGTAGTTGTTCCAGGCGCCGCCGTTGAGTTTCTCATCCTGGGGCACTATGTTGGTGAGGGTGAAGGTAGCCACCCTGCTGCTGTAGTCATCATGGTGGCCACTGGGGTTCAAATGGCCCCGGTTCAAACCCGTCAGGTTCTTGTAGTCATGAAGGATAGCCTGGCTCTGGCTGAGTTTCTCTGAGCTGACATTGTATCGATTTAAGAGTGTCCACTCTTTCTCCATAGTTTTGGGATAAGTTGGGCCAATCAGCTTGACAGGAAAAGAAGAGGAAAAGGTGTTAGTATTGGGGATGGGGATAATGGAACTGATTTCCCTAGAGCAGAAGTCTCTGAGTGTCAAGATCCCGTTTTTTGTCTGGCCCTGATGTGGTACAATACCAGATTAGTTGCTTGAATTCCTATGAGGAACAAGTATTGCGATGAGTACAAGTGCAAATATTTTTTTTATTTCAGAAATTCATTTCACATTCAGTGCATTATATATGACTTTCCTTTGGAACACTGTATATGGGTTTCTTCTGTGGTTCATTTTTGCCTAAATCAATCTTGCCACTCTGTCCTTAGCAACGACATGGAATTCCTCTTTTTGTGTCCGTTATTTCCTTGGCCTGTTTTCCTAAAGTTCTGAAGTTTGTCTGAAAGATGTCTGGGAGACCTCTGTAGTTTGTGGAGTTCTGTCTATCTGGCCCTTCTGGACCAAGCCTGAGCCAAAGGTGCTCAGGGGTCACTGCCCATGGATGGAGATCACACCCTTCTGACTGGGCTGACATTGATGCTCCTCACTTTTCATTGCCTGAAATGTTACTCCAGAATTCCCTCCACGTTAACCTGACCGTCTCATCAGCCAGGGCTTGTGTCTGCCGAGGCTTTGTCCCTGGACCATCTCACCCCATTCTGAGTTTCTCCTCACTTCTCTCATGTCACTCACAAAGCCTGTTTGACTCTTCACTGGGAGCAGACAAGCTCTGTCAGGGATGACAAAACAGCTCAGGGCAAAGTGGGGATCAGAGCCCAGCTGGACCATTGATTCCTCAGATTTAGCTGCTGTTGGATGTATTTTGCCCATCACCTGTTCTCCCACCACAGCAGGGCACAGGGAGGGGATTCATTTGACTTTGTAATGTAATGCAAAGTAATTTGATTTACTGTTCCTGTCAGGTCAATGCTAAAATCTGGGCACCTTTGGGATATGACTCATCTCATCTTCCTGCTGATGTCTCAGATGCATCAGAGGAACCACGTGGTGCAGATGTTTGAAGTAAACTGAGGAGAATCCCTTCCAGTGTGTCCATTTGCATGTGTGTAGAGGGGTGGGACAAAATAGAAATGGTTATTTTAATACTGCTTTTAATGACTGGAGGGTGATGTGCTGTAAGAGAGACACTCACCTGAGGCTCAACCAGCCATGTTTTAGGTCTTTTGCCAGGTCCAGGCTGGTAGATGTAAGCAGAGTAGACAGGAATACGCATCTTCCTGTCATACAGGGTGGCAAAGTAATACTGGTTCTTGTAGCGCTGGCAGATCCAGGCTGGCTTCTGAGGCTCCAGGGCTTCATTTGGGGGGATCTCCCGGAAAAAAAACTGAGGACATGAAGTTTCAAAGGACGTCACCACCTCGCTGTGTCCCAGCCAGAGGCAGCTGGCCAACACCTGCAGCAGCAGCAGCCCCAGCATTGTGGGAGGATTTCAGTGAAGGGCTCTTGCTCCCCTGGAAGGCAAATGCAGAGAAGGGGATTATGAGAGACAAAGGAAGCAGTAACTTCTTCCCTCCTGGATATGGAAAAGTCATCAGCACTATAAGGTTGTGCAGGGAGATGACTGGGGATGAAGGGATAACAGTAGAGAAGTTACAGGGGAAAATAACATTTGCTCCTCCCTGGATGAAACACAGTCAGCACACCTGGCCTCCCACACACAAGGAAGAATAAATCTAAGGTGGGGCTAAACAGCAGGTGGAGTGGAGTGGAGTGGAGACACCATGGCCTGGCTCTGTCAAAACCCTTGCAGAGGAGGCACCTCAGTGGTATTTTCTAGTTGATAATCTGCATGGCAACTAAAAACCATGGGAGATAAATGAAGATGTCCTGCTGCTGAATCAGCAACCATGGCAAAATTCCTCTCCTTGGACTGATGCACATCCCCATCCCAAGGTTACTGCAGATACTTTATTGAGATATCCACCCCCAAGGCATGAGAACCCCTCACTGAGAAAGATGTATGACTACATGCAAATGCCACCTAAATGTAAAGAAATAGTATAAAAGCAAATTAAAAATGGAGAGAAGTGATGGAAGACTCCATTGTAAATTCTGGGATCATTTGATAGGCTGAACCTGCCTTCTCTCCCCTAGGGATGCCTATTGGGTAAGAATACAAATTTATGCATGCTGAATGATTACCTCAAGCCAGCTTTTGGCTTGGGGATTAAAGCTAATTACTATGTTGTTCTGAATTAGTATCTTGCTTTGAATATCTTTTTGCAGTCAGATACTTTCACTGGCAAGCCTCAAACCTTAACCTGACACAGCTTTATTAATAGTGTTATTCTGTAAACCGTTAAAGTGAGTCCTTCAGGGGTGCTGGCAGTTTCTGGCAGTGGGTAAAGGTGTGGAGGCTCAGGAGGGGTTCCTCTGGGGACCCAGTGACCCCGAACAAATCAGTAAATCCTCCAACCCAGAGAACTGCTCAGTGAAGCGTCCCCACAACAGAACACCAACAGACTGATAAGGCAGAAGGGTTTTAGCTTTCATGTGGCACTGACAGACTGAACACACACTAAAGACTGAACACACTCAACAGACTGAACACACACTAAAGGCCTGAGCAAATCTCCCTTTTTCACAGGAGAGGGTGAAATCTAAAATAGGTTTTATGTGACCAGAGGAGGTAATGGTGGGGGTATAGTCTGTCTGAGGGGTGTTCCAAACACACCCAATGCCTAAACAGCTCTCATGGCAAAGTTATCATGGAACTGAGATATGGCACTGGGACAAGGTCACCTTTTTCAACCTACCTCAGTTAGTCAAGAGCTCAGCTTTTGCACTGGCACTAGAGAAAAAAATCCTGCAACAAAACAGAGCCTGGAAGCCTCTATTTCCAAACATGATTTCATTGAAACACAGAAGATGCTGAGTTGGAATGGACCCATCAGGATCATCAAGTCCAACTTCTGGCCATGCCCAGGACAGCCCCAGAAATTCCACCATGTGCCTGACAGTACTGTACAAACACATCTTGTACTCAGGCAGGTGTGGTGATGTGACCACTTCGCTGGGGAGCCTGTCTCATGGCTCAGCCACCCTCTGGGTGAAAAACCTCTTCCTGATATCCAGCTTAAATTTTCCCTGACTCAGTTTCAGGCCATTCTCACTCAATCCTGCTCTGAGCACCTTCCCACAGCAGACACCTGCAGCTGGGCAGGGACTCTGCTCAGCTTCCTGCAATACTGAGCTGGGCTTTAATCTCATGGGGCATTGGGCAGGAATGGAACAGCAATCCTGCACTTCCTACACATCTCTGGCCCCATCCAGGTTCACACAGACACGCAGCCCATCCACTCAGACCCAATATTGAACCCCAAATGATCCACTTGGGGTCCTGCCTCTCAGCTGACATTGAGATATTAAGCTACATATACCCTTGGCTGTGACACAAGACATCTGGTCCTTTTTCTCTTTAGCAATCCCGGACCAGGAACACTGTGACCAGTAAGCTGGAAACTAAGAACAGGAACAACAAAAGTGGTGACTTTTTACAGTACTCTGCAGAACATGCCCATAGCTGCCCCCAGTCAAGCAGAGAAGTTCCTGAAAAGTCCTTTTGCATGACCCACTCCACGAGCTTAAAATATATTTAACTAACTTAATATCTAACTTAATACCAGATATATAGGAACCAACCTACCGTGGGAAAGAGCAGCACAGGATTCTGCTGGCAGCCCCAAAGTGGCAGAGGACTCTCAAATCCCTCTGCTGCAGTCTTTTATATGATCTCCAAGTAGGCACAGTTGTTAGATTTCCCAAACAGGGTTTAGAGTGAGTTTTTCCAGAAGTTCAGCCACCTGTGTTTGTCCAGAGGCCTCTTGCAAGGTCATGGGTGGAGTTTTGGTGCTCAATAAATACACCCCTCCTTCTTATTCAAGCATTTGATGTTAAATTTCCAGGTGACTTGGCTTGAAATCCTTTCCCAAATCATTCCTTCTGTTCTTGCCCTCCTTTACAGAGGGAATGTTACAGAAGTGTTAAAGAGCTGCAAAATTCAGTGCATGCATAAGCTCTCCTTGCTCCTTGGAGAGCAGACATTGGAACTCAGCAACTCCAATCTAGGCTTTATATATATTTATTCCAAAGCTCAGGAAAGACTTGAAATATTGGAGTAAATGGTGAGAAAGGAGCAAGAGCTTACCTTGAAGCAGTGTCTCAGAACAGGCAGCTGAAGAGTTCCTTTCTTCTTCTCCCTGGAGAAACACTTTGGCTGAATCCTCAGGAGTCCCAGTGCAATATCTACCTGGTCATAAATCTGCCTGTTGTGATAAACAGGGAATTTCACTGAAAAGAAAGGTTTTCTGGTATTATTCAAGAAGATTTGTTCACTCCCACCCTGAAGTGGGGCGACAGTTGCTATTTGCAATTTCCTCAGGATTTCTCCCAGGTTCTTGCAGCATCACGTGTCAGGAGAAAATAACTGGGTCTGGTGACTTGTCTGTTAATTTCCTCATTCCCCACGAATGGGGACCTGCATGTGTTTCTGTTCCTGGCAGAACATCTCTTGTGGCATTAGGCTGACTGGCCTGTCTCTGAGTACACCCAGATGTTCACAGTCTGCTCTTCTGCAGCCTCTCAGAACACAATTAGTATGCTCAGGCTGCATACTTTCCCTTGCCTGATTGCAAAGGCTTTGTAAGAGCCCTTATTCATGCAAAGCCTGCTGCTGAGAAGGCTCTGGGAGACCTTAGAGCCCCTTTCAGTACCTGAGAGTGGTTCACATGGAGAGGAACTTGTGAGAAGGGTTTGGAGTGACAGGACAACAGGGAGCAGCTTCAAACTGACAGGCAGGGCTAGATTAGATGTTAGGATTAGATTTTTGTTTCGAGAAGAGCTGGTTCAGGGCACTCTACAAT
This sequence comes from Nicator chloris, assembly GCA_013400495.1. NCBI lineage: Eukaryota > Metazoa > Chordata > Aves > Passeriformes > Pycnonotidae > Nicator > Nicator chloris. The sequence goes on from WAAE01026612.1 coordinate 7,094, forward strand.
TACTTGAAAGGAGGTTGTCATGAGGTTGAGGTTGGTCTCTTCTACCATGCCAGTATGAGAGGACTAGAGGAAAAGGGTTTAAGGTGAGATAGGGGAAATTCAGATTAGATATTAGAAAAAACGCTTTCACCTGTCAGGAGGTGAGGCAATGGAAAAGGTTGCCCAGAGAGGTGCTGGAGTCACCATCCCTGGAGGTGTTTCAGAGGCATCTGGATTTGGCACTGGGTGATATGGATTAGTGGTTTAAGGTTTAGAGTGGTAGTGCTGAGAGGATGATATGACAGGATCACCTTGGAGGCCTATTCTAACTGGATATCCAGTCATATCCAGAATATGACTGGATTCTGTCATTCAGTGATTCTATGAAACTGATTCCTTTCTCTTTTTGGCTTCCCAAGTATTTCACAAGTTTGCTGTGGAGGACAGGGCGTTTCTGGGTGCTGCCAGGGGTAAAGGTCTCCAGGACAGCCCAGGGAACTGATGGAGGTGGGATTCATGGGGTTGGTCAATCACTCATAGCTCCAGAGCCTGGAAAGTGGTGGCAGTGGGGCATGGGATGAGCAGGGGTGAGGATGAGTGTGGTCTCAAGCCCCAGCAGGTGTGAAGAGGTGGGTGAGCGAGACAGAGGGAGCCCTCTGAGGTACAGCAGAGGTGTCTGCAGTTGTTCCTTAGCCCAAAATAGCACTGATGTTCTGGGAACTGTGACATTATTGGTAGTAGAAATTCCAGCAAGAAGCAACTTGTAGTTTATACATGAGGTGACCCTGCAAACCAGCAGTACAGCAAATAATTTTTATTGTGAACTACTCAGGAATGAAATGATCTCTTCTATGCTGATCTTTTGATTATGACATTGAATACATTGAAGACATTGAATATATTGGATATATTGAACACATTTCCCCAAATCAGTTCCCTATAATTTTGCAGAAAAGCTTCAGAAGCAGGGCAGAGAATTAAGGTATCTAAGCAGTCCATCACAGAAATTTATCTTTGGCTGCTCAAAGCTTCCTTTATATCCAGTGCCTCATTCTGCCTGTCTGATACAAGTGGTGCTGCTCTCAAGGGGCAGTTTCAAAAGCAAGCAAACAAAACCATGTCTCAGGATTACATAATCACTGAATTGTTAAGTGTGGGAGGGACCACTCAAAATCTTCTAGTCCATAGCCCTGGTCAAGGAGGATCATCTAGAGCAGGTTGTCCAGAATCTTGTCCTTGCACCTGGAGTACTGTGTCCAGCTCTGGGGCCCACAACATGAGAAGGACAAAAACATACTGGAGTGGAGGCCAGTGGAGGCCATGAAGATGTTCCAAGGTCTGGAACATCTCTGCTCTGGAGACAGGCTGAGACAGCTGAGGGTGTTCAAACTTGACAAGAAAAGGCTGTGGGGAGAAGTTGGATCCCCTTCCACTACTTAGAAGTTCACCAAGAAATCTGGAGAGGGACTTTAGACAAGGGCATGGAGTGACAGGACAAGAGGTAACGGTTTCACACTGACAAAGGGCAGGGTTAGATAAGAAGTTAGGGAGAAATTCTGTACTGAGGGGGTGGTGAGGCCCTGTCACAGGCTGAGCAGAGAAGCTGTGCCTGTCTCATGCCTGGAAGTGTTCAAGGCCAGGTTTTATGGGCTTGGAGCAACCTGGTATAGTGAAAGGTGTCACTGCACAGAGAAGGGGATGGAACAAGATGATCTTTAAAGTCCCATAAAACACAACCCATTCTGTGATTCTGTGATTCTATGACGTGGGAAAAGCTCCCAAGCCTTTTCCACCTAGGATATGAGGTTTGTTAGCGGGGACAGGCATTGTGGAACAGAGAAACCTGTCCCCTCCCATAGAGTTGGGACAAGCTGGCCTCCAGCTGTGCCAGTGTGAGGTTCTGGACCTGGTTCTTGTTGTTTTCAGCAATGACTGCCCAAGTCTTCATGATGATGTTGGTCTGGCAGCAGGCAGCTGACCAGATGTACCTGGGAATATTAACCCTCTTATTGGAGATGTAGTTGTTCCCAGGCACAGCACCTGTGATGACATAGGTGGGTTTCCTTGGCCATTGTTTGGTTCTCGTAGTTTTTCCAGGCACCCTTGTTAAGTGTGCTGTCCTGGGGCACTATGTTGGTGAGGGTGAAGGTAGCCCACTTGCTGTTGTTACCAGTTTGGTGGCCACTGGTGCTCAAGTGACCACGGTCCAAACCCTTAAGGTTCTTGTAGTCTTGGTTGATAGCCTGAGTCTGGCCAATTTGCTGTGGAGTGATGTTGTATTTCTGTTTAATGTAATCTTCTGTATTCATATCCTGGGGATAAGTTGTGTTGATCAGCTTGAGAGGGTAAGAAGAGGAAAAGGAGTCAGTACTGAGGATGCATGTAATGAAACAGATTACCCTAGAGCAGACATCCCTGATGGTCAAAATTCCATTATTTGACATCTCAGTGAATGAAAATATATGAATCTGAGAGAAATCATACACATGCCCCTCCTGCATGAATGAGGAGAGAAAGACAAAAGAGAAAGCAGCTCAGAATCTGACTGTTCTCATTTTGACTTGTGACCTTGGTGATCCAGCCTGCAGCCTGTGCTGGGAGACCTTTTCCCCCAAAGCTTTGTCCCTGGGCCATCTCACCCCCTTCCGAGTTTCTCTTTACTTCTCTCACACCACTCACAAAGCCTGTTTGGCTCTTCCCTGGGAGCAGAGAAGCTCTGTCAGGGATGCAGAACAGCTCAGGGCAAAGTGGGGATCAGATCCCAGCAGGAGTATTGGTTCCTCAAGTGTAGCCTCTCTTGGATGCCTTTTCCCCATCACTTGGCCCCCCACCACAGCAGAGCACAGGGAGGGGAAACATTGACTTTGTCATGTAATGCCAAGTAATGTGATTTGCTGTTCCTGTCAGGTGAGGGCAGGAAACAGGGCACCTGTGGGATATGATTCATCTCATTCTCCTGCTTATGTCTCAGATGCATCAGAGGAACCACGTGGTGCATGTGTTTGAAGTTCAGTAAGAAAATTCCCATCCAGTGTGTCCATTTGCATGTGTGTAGTGAAGTGGGAGGAAATAGAAAAGTTGGATTAAATGCTGCAGTTCATCTTTTAATGACTGGAGGGTGATGTGCTGTAGGAGAGACACTCACCTGAGGCTCAACAAACCACGATTTAGATCTGTCACCAGGTCCAGGCTGGTAGATGTAAGCAGAGTACACAGGTATGTGCAAATCTCTGTCATACAGGGTGGCAAAGTGATGCTGGTTTTTGTAGAGCTGGCAGATCCTGGCTGGATTCTGTGGCTCCAGGGAATTATCTGGGGTTGTGTTCCTGTAGAAAAACTTATGACAACTTGCAAAGGTTGTCACCACCTCGCTGTGTCCCAGCCAGAGGCAGCTGGCCAACACCTGCAGCAGCAGCAGCCGCAGCATTGTGGGAAGATTTCAGTGAAGGGCTCTTGCTCCCCTGGAAGGCAAATGCAGAGGGACACTCAGCTTGGAGAGAGCTGGTCATGGCCTATGCAGGTGGGACACAGCTGGCAGAGGAGCAGTCTATTCCCACTGCCCATTCATTGACAACTAAACTGGACTCATTTTCCTCCACTTCCAAAAGTCCAGGAATACTGTAACAATGTGTTGGTTGTTATAACCAGATATAAGCATAAAAAGTAAGGAACCTCTCAACCAAGTCCTGAGATCTATGAGCTCATGGTTTTGCAGTTCACTTTTTTTTTTAAATAAAAATTTGTTCTTCAACGCCTATTTCCTGGATCTTCTCTGCCTTTCAAGTTAGTGAGTGGAGGCACTGCCTACATTGTGCCATGAGCTGTGCACTTTCTGAATGAGAGATGTTCAGTAAGCCCTGCTGCCCAGTGACCCAACTTTAATGTGTTTTTTTCCATAAGACAAACCTCTGTTTCTTCAACTTTTACAAAATTGTGTTGGATCCTCCAGTCTTCTTACAGCTGGGAGATCAGAGATTCCTACATGAAGTACTTTTGGTAAGTTTTTCATATCATGGTAGAAAAAACCCAGGATTTTCAGCACTTTGTTTAGGGAAATTGTTTTGAAGTCCAGATCTGGCTTCTCCCAGTGGATGTTCTCCTGATTTCTCCCTCAGTTTTCTTTCTATCAGATGCTAAAGGCAGCAGTCCAACCTCGTGCTCAAAGTAGGGCAAGCTGTGAAGTAGCTGAGCAAATGCAGGGACATGGAAACAGCTCTTATGACTGCAGTAGTGGAAAAGGGGTTTTGAACCAGAGGGCAGTACTGTTTCTACTTTAATGACTGGACGTGGCACTCACTGCCATTGACTCTGATTGACAAGGTGGTGATGGATCAAAGGTGTGACTTGATGATCTTGGACATCTTTTCCAACCTAAATGATGCTGTGATTCTACTGAAATAGAATGAGATGTCATCAAAGCCTGCTCCTGAGTTTTCAGTCCCCGTGGAAAAAGGAAGTGAATAGCTGAAGAGGTGCTAAGTAGATGGAGGGCTGCAAGTCTTCAGGGCAAAGTAAATCACAACAGCAGAAGCCAAACGCGCATGAGAAAACAAAACGCAAGGAAGAGAAATGTTGCTTGGACAGGTGGATTGAGGAGATTTGTGTTTTTGTGGACTGTTCTCCTCCAAGGGCAGCAAGGATCCCACAGGCAGGATCTGTGAGCAAGGACAGAGAGGCAGTGTGGACACCTCAAGGCCAGCACACTCTTTACATCAACCAGGATGGTGATACATGCAGGTCTCACCTTACATGCCAAGGATGTTCACAGAATCACAGAAAGAATCATGGAATGGTTTGGATTGGAAGAGACCTTAGGGATCACCCATTTCCAAGCCCCCTGTTATGACACCAAGCAATGACACCTTTCACTAGACCAGGCTGCTCAAAGTCCAATCCAGCCTGGCCTTGAACACTTCCAGGAATGGAGCATTCACATGTTTGCCTTTGCCAGGTGTACAAGTGAGAGTGAGCTTCAAGGGATGGGTAAAACACTGACCCAATCAGACCAAAGATTAGAGGTGCACAGAAGAGGCAACAGCTGCTGCTTCTGTTCTTCCCCTGTGTCCTAGAAGTGATCCCAAAGCACCTCTGCTGAGCAGCTCTCCCTCAAGAAACATTTTCTGTGTGAAAAATAGAACCCTCTTCAGAGCCATATGAAAAGTATCAAGTTTATGGAGAAAAGTGCAAGGAAAAGGTAAGGATAAAAAAGATTGACTATGTTACCAAATCTCCTCAAGGACAGCAGATGTACATTATTCATTTTAAACAATTTTCCTCAAGCCTTTCTATGCAACACTCCAAATGCTGGCTTAAGGCAATCCTTGAATTTTGGAGACAAATGTATCCAATCCATTCTTTCCTCACAAGGATCAACAGCTTTTTGAATATTGTACAGTTCAGCTGAAAAAGTTGGTGTGGGATTTGGGTATCTTTGGTTACATTAACTCCACCAGACCAGGTGCCGTGGTCCCTGTGCATGCAGAGCAGGTAACACTGAGGTGACAGAGGGGTCACCTCCTCGCCACCAATGAAGCACCACCCTGCTACAAACACTCACAGCTGAGAGCTGTCAGGTTCCCTGTGGTTACTCTCACTCTTTCAGTTTCTATCAGCTTTGGAGACCAAATATCAGTGCAGTATTTTCACTTTCTGATGGTCACGTGGCAAAACCTCTGAACTGCATAAGACAGACAGAGTGAGCAACCACCACTGGGGGCTACAAGCCAGGTTTTGAGCCAAACATGGGAGAAGGATCATAAGAAGCAGATCCTGTGGAGGCAGGATGGTGTTTTTATCACAGTAATTGTCCTCCCTTACACAACTGGCTCAGCTGTAGAACTCCCACCCCTCGCCCCTGAGGAAGGTCACATTCACAGCTGAGGGTTTTCTCCCTTCTGATGGGCAATAGTGGCCTCAAACTGCCCTGGCAGTGAGGGGCAGCTCAGAAAAGGTCATAAACCATCAAAGACCCCTTGAAGTGTCCCCAGACTCATTCCTGAGGCCATCCACCAAAGGACTGAAAGCTTCACCCCCAGGTGAGGTACCTGGGAATTTCCACCCAACCAGAGCATATTTTAACTCACTGGACTTTTTGTTTGGGAGCTTTTCCCCCCACACCTGAGGGATCAAGACTGTGACCATCACTTCAACCAACAGACACCAAAATAGCAACAATAAAATCTTGTCCCTGGATCCACAGGTGGTTATGTCTTTTTACTCTTTTTCTTTCTTTCTTTTTCCTTTTTGTCCTTTATATGTTTTCTTAAGTGATATTTTAATATATATATATGGATATATATACACATAAATAAAAATATGGAGTAATATATGGAGTAATATATGGATATATAACATGGATATTAATAAAGATAATATTAACCAAAATGACTACATACCTCCTTTCCATTGTAACCAAATTGTTCTAAAATGAACTCATATACATATATATTCCTGAAAGCACTGGTCATTCAGTGTTGTCTCAGTCTAATCCACCCCAAGGGATCTTTTAACAAGAACCTGGGTTACCCTTCCCTTGTGGTCTCTCACACTGCAGTTTTTCCTCAGGTAAAATGGAAGTCCTAACATATTAAAGCAACTCTGGAGCCTGAATCCAGAATTGTGAAACAATTCTGACATTGTTATCATCATACAGTGATAACAACACATTTCCTCAGAAGCTGTAGCAGCACTCATAACTGCACTTCAAGTTCATGAACATTTTGGTCTGTATAGAAATTAATCCATGCTGTGGTTTCATACAGATACATTTTTAAGAGGATGAAATATTTTTACTTATTAATACAACCTGCTTACTAAGCCTCCTTTGATTTTTTCTTCCTGGAATATGTTTGTATACTAGGGCCAGGATTTCACCATGTATGTGGACACTCAAATGCTGTTGAGATTTGCCTGCTTTGAAGTTGCTCTCAGATATGTTACCAAGGTGGTCTGAGGCATGGAGCACGTACCTTTGGAAAACAGGGATTCAGACTTGTTGAGGCTGGCCAAAGGGAGGCTGAAGGGCAGCCCAACAGCCGCCTACAGCTACTCAAAAGGTCAAGAACAACAAAGTTGAGCTCTTTGTGGCAGAGCCAGGCACTGCAACAAAGGGAAGCACCCACAGACTGGCTTGGGAGGCGCAGGTTGCACAGTAGGATAAAAATTACCTCTAGGCAGGTACTACAGCACGGGCACAGGCTGTTGGGAAATGACAAACGATGAATTGCAGAGGTGACGCAGGGCTTAGCTGGATGAAAACACAGCTGAATTAGAGTCCTGTGGCTGATGTTGCCAAACAGCATTTCTTTGATCCTGTGTTAGATACATCTCCCATCTTCTCCCCATCCCACCCCACCCTGGCCTGCCACACTCAGATATTGCCTGGAAAATTATGTCAGCACAGTAAATAGCCAAATCCTCTGGTCCTGAGAGTTGTACTTTCAAGCCCTTTTTATAGCCCAGTCACAGAAAATACACCACATACCTCAGAGAGCCAGGAGGAGAAGGACACACTTCCAGAATCCTGGTTCAGACTCCTCTGGGGAAAAGACAGCAACTAGATGAGACCCCAGCCACTCAGCTCTTTCCCTATGGAGAGACTGATCTTTTTCAACAGTGTCTGGATCAATTTATTAAAGCATGAGGATGCTAGCCATCCTCGTGCTTTAATAAATACAAGCTTTGCTACTGCACATTAGTTATGCCAAGGGTAATTAGCAGTTACGTCAGCATGATTTCCAGTTTGACTGCTGGCTGACTCCATGTGGAGGTGAGGTTGTTGATTGCACGAGGAAGTACGTCAGACCAGGCTGCAGAGGAAGAGCCTTGTTGCTTATGAGGAAGAGCAGCCCTTGTGCTCAGGGGTTGTGCTTTTTGTCATCTTTGCTGGGCTTGGCATCCCCTGGAGCCCGTGGATGTGGCACAGAAGGGAGGGCCAGCTGTGTGCAATGGGCAATGCTGATCTTCCCCTCACCTCTGAAGGTGTCACTCAGAGCTCACTGCCTCTAGCCAGAAAAGATGTGAGGATGCTGTGTTGTAAGAGGTGGCAGAATCAAATCCTGGCCTAATTAACTCGTAACAATGAGTTTGCAAGAAATTGGCTCTGGAGGACAGACTTACACAAACAAGCAGCTGTAGGAACTCGCTCCTGGCTCAGCCCATCTAAATGACCTCTAGGCCCAGGAGCTCTGGTTTTAGCTAAGGAGGATTTGCCCTGTTTAAGGGCTGGTTCTCAGCACTCCCTGTAGAGTCAATACAAGAGGAATAGCCACATTTCCAGGGCACAGTTCACATCTGGAAGACGAAGGGAATTACAGCATAATAGTGTTTCTTCCTCTCTGATGACCCTGAGGGTTCACAAAGGGACAAGCTCTGACTTACACCTCCAACATTACATGAGCTGAGTCACACTTTATGTTGCTATCTCCAAATCCATGATGTCTATATCACATTACTTAGCCAAAGCGTAACAGAAAAATACAAAAGCCATCCATTTCCAAAGCCCTTTCCTTCTGGACAGACCTTCAAAGCAAACAGCCTCTCCTGATTCATTTTCGTGGGCTTGATGTGTCAATCCAGCAGAAATTTCAGGGGAGTTTTGTAACCTATGTGGGAGGATGTTTTCTTGAGAGCACAACAAACAAATAATCAGCATAGCAAGAAACAGGAGGGAAAGATGCACTTCATGCAACTCAGTCTGAGTGTTCTCAGATCAAGACATTTGATGTGATTGTGGAAGACAACAGAGGATAAGAAACAGAGATTATTTTTCTTACTTCCTGGCAGGGTTTTAGGCCTTACTCAAGCCCAAAAGAGCTGATACAAGATCACCTGGTTTGAAGATGAGCTCATGTTAAACTGGCCATGGACTAGATGCAAATTTGGGTTCTTGAGAAGTGAAGTCAAAAGTTTTTTGTGCAGGTGACTTGCTCTGAGTCAGACCTCCTGCTGGACTAAGAGCCAGCTCATGGATGTCATGAAGCAAGTCAAAAGTCACCTTAGGTCTTCTCTGGGCTCCCCTTGTGATCCAGCCTTAGTCTGCAACACTCCTCTTCCATCTCAAATAGGTGACCTCAGAGGGGACCTGTGATCCTTCCTTTGTGACTTGGTTTTCTGCTGCAGATACCATTTCATGGGACATGACCATTGCCAATGGTCATGAGAAAATCCTGAGTCTGGATGCTATGGATGCCCAATTCCATGCTCCTTTTCCCTCAGAAAGATCCAGAGGACAAGACTATGGTAAAAATATACCTCTGTCCATAACAAGCATCTGTGGAAATTTTAGATGGGTATTTCCAGCACTAGGTCAACAAGATGTGATGAGTCATGAAATGTGGCAAGCAAACTCAGCATTTCCTTTGTTCTGTGGGCTTCTGCTCTGGTGTGGTTCTGAAATGTCATACACAGGCAGCATCTCATTTCCCAAGTAGAAGAGAGAGGAATGGGAACATGGAAGGTGGATGGGTTTTGCAGGGGTAACTTGGAACAGGATGAGAAAATCAGCCATAAGAATAGGCAAATGCTTCAGTGATGAGCCAACATTTCCCTCAAACTAAACCAGACAGGAACCCATCAGGGAAAAGCAGAAACCTGCACGTAGCCAGCTCAGACCTCACCTCAGCCAGCTCTTGGACAATGAAGGCACTTCCCTAGAACACGACCTTCCTACCAGGACCCAGCTCTCAGTGAGGGATATTTTCTGGGGCAGAGAAGGCAGCTGATGAGGTTAGGGAAGTGTTGGGCAGCAGTACCCACAGCCCAGCTATGGGCCTAAGAAGAGGCTGTTTCATTCTTGAGAAACAAAAGCAAAAGCATCTGCTGTCACAAGTGAGGAAATCAGCCCAGCAAAACTGGTTTACAGGAGATGAATTTGAAATCCAGACTGACTGATAAGAAGCAGATCCCATAACAATGAAATTTTGAAATTTTGATGTGTTTGTGCCAGGTTAACCTCTGGGGTTAGACCACACCTCATTGCCCTCATTGGAGCTCTTGGTTGCCTTGGTAGAAAAAGTCAGATTCACCAGTTCTGTTACAGGCTGTTGTGCCTGGACAAGGCAAGAGCAAATGCCACCATCACAATTTGGGTGTGGGGAACCCTAAACCAGAAGCACATCAACCTCAAGGTGGAGGTACTGAATGCAAAGAGATGGATTTGATCCAACTGTCTCGTGGGAACCCTTGGAGACACCATGAAGCTCGGGACGGAGCCAATCTTGAACAGTCTGATGCAGCATTGATGGTAGATCTGCTGCAAGGATCTCAATAATCTTAGAGATCTTTTCTAGCCTAAATGATTCCATGATCCTAAAAAAATACCTTTCTTGTTACAGAGGTTGGTGCAGAGTTTTCACCTCTGAGAATGGTGGGGAGGAGTTGGTGTGAGTCAAGTCCAACCTCAAATGTCAAAAGGCAAATCTTTATGCAGCCATGGGCATTGTGAAAAAAAAGTGCAGAGTTATTCAAAATAATACCAAAATACAGGTCAACGTGGGCAAAGCTGGAGCAATAAGAAGATTGAAAGTACCAGGCTTAGCACTCAGTTTCTATGTCCTGGTTCTTGTTTTTCAGTCAGCTGCAGATCAAAATAACAGAAATCAGCACAAAATGTAATGGTTGACACTGTTATGGCTTTTTGGTGGTAACAACTGTTTCTTAGAAAGACAGAGCTGTTATCATCAGCCCCAGCAGGGTATCCTGAGAGTCTGTACTACAGGAAACACAGTGCTGAGAACATGACCCTTTCTGTGCATACCACTCTCACACTTGTTCCTGAGTATTATAATCATAGAATCACAGAAGGGACTGGATTGAAAGGGACCTTCAAGATCATCTCATTCCAACTCCCTGCCATGGGCAGGGACAACAAGATGAGGTTTCTCCAAGCCCCATCCAACCTGGCCTTGGACACTTCCAGGGATGGGGCAGCCACAGCTTCTCTGGGTAAGTTGTGCCAGGGCCTCACCACCCTCGCAGGGAAGAATTTCTTCCCAATATCCCAGCTAAGCCTGCCCTCTGGCAGTGGGAAGCCATTCCTCCTTGTCTTGTCCCTCCAGGCCCTTGTCCAATATCCCTTTCCAGCTCTCCTGGAGCCTCTTTAGACACTGGAAGGAGCTCTAAGGTCTTCCTGGAGCCTTCTCTTCTCCAGGCTGAACACTCCCAACTCTCTCAGACTGTCTCCAGAGCAGAGGTGTTCCAGCCCTCCACCCATTCCCTGTGGATGCATTATTTGGAAGGCATGTTTGGGTTAGTGGTACAAACTTGCCATTAAAATCCACGCAATTATTTAATATTAACCTTTCAAAACATCGTCTTTCTGCAGGATTAAGACAGGGAACATCCCTCTTTATTGTCACCTAGGGCAACTGCTCAGCCAGGTTATTCCATTACAGAGCTCTTCTCCCCTAAAGATCACAGGTGCCCTACAGCTATTTGGGCATTATCTGTCAGTGCTTTTACCATGAAGTCTTCTGCTCATCTGAGATTCTTTCTCTGTGTTTTATATTGTGTATTGAACTTCCATTTTTACTCTTGGAAATAACTCAAACATTCAGAAAACAGAAGAACAGACTTAAAGATATTATTTACTCGCAAACTACTCGTTCATTCTCCAAATTATTTTCATTTAGCATTCATTCAAGCAGCTCATCTTTTAAAGGCTGCATGCTTTTTATCATCAGTCATCCAAACAAATTAACCTGCAGAAACAACCCATCCCAAAGATAAGCAAATAATATTTACTAAGGACAGTTAAAAACTCACAGCTTTTATTGGTTTGTCTGCCAGATACTGACTTCGCTGTAGAAGACAAATTTCAGTGCATTACAAACACTGCAATTAATATTTTTTCAATTTCAATTTTGCAATTAGTTGTATTAAAGTTAGATGATTTTACTGATAAGCTTTGAGAAAAAAATAATATGCCAGTGTGGAGAATTTATCTACGTCCTGCCCAGTGATGTTCAAGGGCAAAACACACGACGTATAAAAACTCCAGACTTTTTGTTGCCTGACTATGTTGTTTGAAGAAACCCCATCATGAAAGTACTGTCTTGCCAACCCCAAAGCTGCCAGGCTCTCCGGAAACCACACCAGCAATAAAACACAAGGCAATCAAGTTTCACTTTCAGAAAACCCCAGCCATTTTTAGTACATATATTTCAGTCCATCCTACCCAGGGCACTGCAAAGACGTCGCACGGAGAAGGAAAAGAGCCAGGCCGCCACATCATGTTCTGCACGGTGCTGAGATGGGGAAAAGGCTGGGGAAGAGTCTTTCCTGGAACCAGGGATGTTTTTGGCCCTCTTTTTCTACGGAGAAGCACAACAGTGTCAACAACCCTGGCACAGGAAGGAGGCTGCCTGTGCTAGATCGTGCTCAGCAACTGCACGCAGGAAGTGGCGCAACTCTTCCCCATACACAGCGGCTGCTGAAACTGCAGCACTGTGGTTTCGGCTGGGGATTGACATCAGCCCCATGAGGCAGCTGTATGGCAACCTTCCCTTGAAGCAGAAAAGCTCTTTATCTTTTGCCGTGAGCTGGTCCAACCAGCAAGAGTTTCTCTGGCAAAGCACGATGATGTGCGCTCAACTTGTGAACACAGGCAAAATTCTTTATGAGAAATGTCAGGCTTGGTCTTCCTTTGGCTTGTCTCTGCTGTTATGAGCAACGCCCCGCCGGCTGCAGGATGAGAGCCAGGGTTTCCTGAGCTCTGACCTCAGCTTTCACAGGTGCTTGCCAAAGGACCACTGCAAACTCCTAAATCCTCTGCCTCAGCCTCCCTACCTTGATATGACCGACGTGAAACACTTGGGAGATTGTGAGTGTCCCAAATGGCACAGCAGATTATCCTGGAAAGAGCATTTAGTCCACCATCAACCTCCAGGAATGTTCAATCCAGAATACACCAATCCTGGCAGCTGCCCATCCCTTCTACTCACAAAAAGTTATTTATTGTAGACTCCACCACATGCCTGGGCAGCACATCCTTACCTGCATTACCTAACTGCATTCACTGCCCTTACTGATGGATTATTAATTTATTCCTATTGTAAATCATAAATGTGTTTGTTACTGACATTGCTGAAAGGTTGATTTAGCATTGTCCATCAGCAGATCAAGGAGGAGGAGGTGAGCATTATTATAAAATTATTTAGGTTGGAAAAGCCTTCTAAGATCACCAAGTCCAAGAGCTAAACCAGCACTGCCAAGGCCACCACTAAACCACATCCCCAAATGCCACATTTACACATCTTTTAAATCCTTCCTGGGGTGATGACTCCACCTGGGCAGCCTGTTCCAACACTTGACAACCCTTTCAGTGAATAAATTTTTGCTAATATCCAATCTAAACCTCCCCAGGCATAATTAGAGGTCATTTCCTATACTACAATTAGTGATTCAGGACAGCTTTCAATAATTGAAAAGATTTTTTACACGAGTCATGCCAAAGGGGAAATAACTCACAAATTCACCCTTTATTTTAGGTCCTAAAATCTGCTTTTTCCCTTAGTCAAAAACTCTGTGACTAACTGTTGGGGAAGGTGATACAGGAAAACCTTATAAATATGACTGTTTAGCAATAGGTTCGGAAAACATCAAGACTGTAAGTGAAATAGAAATGACAGCAGTCTTTGAGATATGAAGCATGGTGGGTTAGAGGGCAGAATATTGAGCAATACCCATGACCAAGCAGAAAAGGGGTCTGCAGAGATGGCAGGAAGAAGGGATTATAGAGATTAGCATAAGAAGGTAGTGCCTTATGTAAATCTAGCAGTTCTCATAGGCTGTATGTAAATTCTGTAGGATTTGTGTCTCGCACCGGTTGGTCATTGTAAATAGAATATTCAACACAGAATGGGATAAAACATACTGTAACAGGAAATGCTTCCTCTTTGGAACTCTCTTTGGAACCCTCTTGGAACCATGCCAGCAACTGGGCTGGCAGCTGATGGCAAACTCTTGCAAATAAAGCACGTGTTCCAGGAGCACCCTGTCTCCAGAGAATCTCTCAACCTACCATTGCAGCGTGCATCTAACAACTAACCATCATTTTTGTTCTTTAAAGGTGTTTTGGAAGAGTTTTGCATTTTTCAGATTTGCAAATGCTTATGGCTGAACATACAAGTGCCTGTCCTCTTGATTCGTTCCTAACATGAAATAAATGCTAAGATCTCAAGGTCAAAGTTCTCTAAAGTGAAGGAAAGAAGCATCACTACAGGTCAGATAAATCTCAAGCTCTTTAACTGACCTCAGCTTCAGGAGGTGGCATAAAGAAGAAACCAGGTCAGCTTCAAAGAGAGGAGCCTCCTTACGTTGAGCTTACTGGGACTAAATGACAAAGGCCAAACACAGCTCACACCTGATCTGGGGCAATGGAAAATCCCTTTTTAGGTGCTCTGACCATCATCATATGACCAGAAGGATCTCTGAATGTGCTGCTCAGTGCACAGGGTGGTTATTGACGGTGACACCTACAAAGCAGAGAGTACCCAGGAGCAGGTGATGCCTTCACCACGTCTGTCTCAGGGACTCCTCTGCAATACTTGAAATACAGCTGCTGGAAATTGACTTGAGGAACTTGAGCAGGGTAAGAAAATGTTTTCACATGAAGAAAGAGAAGTCATGCTTATCTTTAGAAATAAGGGGTTGGAAGGAAAAGATATATCCCGGAACCTATAAACCTGGGAGGATGAGATTCATTTAATTCCAGAACAACTGGTGAGGCCGCCTTTCTGCAAGCACCTGTAAAGTAGCATGAGAGAGAGGGTTTGTAAAGACCAAGTTTTCTCAGATCAGTCTGATTTCCTCCTGTGAGCTGGTAGCAGACCTTGTGGGTAAGGGAGACACAGATGATTTCATATTGCTTCTTTTTACAAAGACTTTGGATCATGTCTCCCGTGGCAGTATTTGAGAGACCAGAGGCTGACACAATGCATTGGATACCTCTGGGAAGTGATGGGAAGTGCTCCCAGAGAACTGCCTTTAATGGCCCACACCAGAGTGGAAGAACATGGGTTTCCACACAGTCTCCCAAGGTCCTGTTCAATGCCTTCATTGGTAGCTCAGCTGATGGAGGAGACCATATCCTTGTTAAATTCGCATTCTCTTACAAGCAGGAAAGGAGTTCAAGGACATGGGGGACCAGGATTAATATTCAACAGGATCAAAACAAGTTAGAGAGATATTCTAGGTGGAAAAATACCACCTTGAAATTCATAACCATGGTAGGAGATCTTCCAAGATATAATTGTTCCACTTCATCCCTGCTCCACTTCCACCACGAGAGTTAACAAAGATCTGAGACATGGAAGGGATTGGATTGGGACAGAGGTACCCTGGGGTCAGACCAGCCTAGGAATGCACTGGAGGGCAGAGCAAGACTAGTACTGGAGATATCAGAACTAATCTGAAAGTTATGGTGCCTGAAGTTGTGGGTGTCTGGTGGTGATGTGACAGTGCTGAATCCTCAGCCCACCATGGCACAGAACACAATGGCACCAGGGTATGATTCTTTTTGAGGAATCATAGAATCACATGGTTTGGGTTGGAAAGGGACCTTAAAGAATACCTGGTTACAACTCCTCTGCCATGGGCAGGGACATGTCCCTCTATCCCAGGTTGTTCCAAGCCCTGTCCAACCTGGCCTTGGACATTTCCAGGGATGGGGCAGCCACAGCTTCTCTGGGCAACCTGTGCCTCACTACCTTCACAGTAAAGAATTTTTTCCTAATACTTGATCTAACCCTGTCCTCATCATTTTCCCCCTTGTCCTGTCACTCCTTGCTCTTGTAAAGGGCTCCTCTCCCCATGTGGCTCAGGGAGGAGGAGGAGGAGGATGATGATGACAACAGCATCACAGCCATCCATTTTCTGCAGACACTCCTAGAAATTGTCCTCAAAGCACCACCAGCAGCACCAAGTGCCATTTCACAGCAGGAGCCCTCACAGACAAGGAAGAGGAGGGGAAGGGGTTTGCAATTCAATCCCCTAAATGTCTCACACCCCATTGATTCCCAAAGCAGGCCACAGAGCTGCCCCCCTCCAGGTATTACAGCAGCATGACACAGATGAGCCTCTGAAGAACTGACAGGACAGCATATTGTAACTCGTGCATGGGGGAAGAGGGGGACTTTGACAATATTTACCAAACACACTGTTCCTGCTGCCTCGCCTCAGGAGGGTTTTGACTCTGAAACCTGAACTCCTGTTGATGATCAATGGCAACTCAACTCCTCAGAGCAAATACTGGCCATGGATGGGAAGTAGAGCAAAGTTTTCTTTCCTGTGTTTTCTGTGCTGCAAGAAAATTAAAGGGAAACTTGGTGACTGGTATCATGTGGGGTCACCAGCATGGATGCTTTCCAGGCAAAAGTAAAAAGCAGAAGTTGAGAAGGTCAGATTTCTTACATTTGAGTTCAAAAGAGCAGGAATTTTTCCTCTCAAAAAGATGCCTGGGTGCAGCCTGGGGCCAGGAGCAGGATGGTGCCTCAGTCAAGTGTTCTCCAGCAGCTCACTGGGCATTATTCCCACTTCCTTCCTACACGACAGAGACCTTCTTGGTGTGGGGTGAGGTCAGGAGGGGGCTTTGCCAGGCTGCTCCAAATCCCTAATCCCTCTTGGGAGCAATCTCAGTGTGATCCTTTCCCTTTGAAGGGATGCCACTGAAGGGAGAGAGTAGCAATTTTATGTGGCCACTGTGGGGTGGATAAAGCCCTGTGGGACCAGATAAAAAGCCATAATTCCTGGAGATGGGAGATGAACTGGCAGGCAAGCATCAGCCCTGCAGCCCCTTGGCATGCCCAGTGTTGTTTTCCACCCTTCCCTGCTGGCAGGTTTCTCCTGCAGCAGTGCCAGTGATGGGCAAATCCATGCAACACCTACAACAACTCCCCAGCTGGGCCCAGTGGCCAGCCTCAGAGACATCTCCCCTCCAAATAGCTCTCTGGCCAGAAATTCACTTCCTTTCATGAGACCTGGCAGAGAAGAAGGGCTGGCTGGATGCCCGCCCCTGATTTTGCCCATGTGTGCTCAGCACTGCATCCTCTGAACCCCACAGTGGTGTCTGGAGGTACCAGGGGATGACTGGGGGTCCTGGGGCCAGGGCAGGATCTGGGGCTGGTTGTCCATGATCAGCCATGCCTATATCCTGAGGCTATAGGTTTTCGTCTGGTGACATGGTGCGTGTTTAAATCCAAAGGACAGTAACTGCAGCTACCAAATCAGCACTTGTGCATGGAAGAGCATCAACTGCAGCTCTTCACCTGGAAAATGACCCGTTGGACTAATTTTCCTTGCTCTTTCCCCCATGTGAAAATGATGTTGGGGAAGACTTGCTGTCCCAGTGGAGCTACTTTGCACTACGTCCATCAGCACAGTCCTGGCTGCATTTTCACATTTTCTCACAGAATCACAAAATCTTTAATGATGGAAGGGAAGTCTTGAGATCAACCCCCCGGCCTGCCTAGAGCAGGTTAACAGGAGCACATCCAGGTGGAGTTGGAATGTCTATAGAGAGAGACTCCACACTCTTCTTGGGCAGCCTTTTCCAGTGACACCCTCTCTGTAAAGAAATTCTTCCTCTTGTTGAGGTGGAACTTCTTGTGTTTTAGTTTATGGCCATTGCTCCTTGTCCTGTCACTGGGCACCACTGAGGAGAGTCTGGCACCACGCCCTTGACACCCACATTTATATTTTTATGTATTGGTGACATCTTACTCTTGCAAGGTCCTCCTGATCCACTCTGGGTAACGGGAGTCAAGGATAGAGGAGAACCCAGATGTCCTGACAAAGAGCAGAGGATAAAAAGAAAAAACATTCCTGAATCCAGCTCTTACAGATGCCTATGAATGATACCATTTACATTTCACTGCTGGGATTAAAGCGTGCACCCTTCAATTCAGAGCTGCTGCTGCAGGTTGGGGTCCCAGCAGCAAAACAGAACAGTGGAGCTGAACATGTGAAGGCAGATATTTAATTCTGCTGCTAGTGGCAGCCCAGAAACCTTGGTAAAAAAAGAGGAAAACAGCCAACAAAACAAGTTAACACACCAGATGAGTGGCAAACCCAACGAGTCAATGTCAGGAGTGAACCTGTGCCCTTTACACTCACAAAATGTACCTGGGGTCATGTCATAAAGGACCAACTCCAGAGGCACCATAAAAATGGAGAAAATGTCCCAGGGTACAGCTTGTAGGTGCAGAGGATGTGTTATTACCCAAATGCTGAGCTCTGTCCTTTGGCTGAACTCACCCCAATGGAAAAGTTGTCCCTACCAACTCTGCTGGCCTGTCCCATGGTCCATAGCCTTGGAAGGAACAGGTGACCAGTGACACAGCCAGTGTACAAGCTGGTCTCTCTGGCTTTTAGGGCCAATTACAGGTTGATTCAACCTTTACTAAGAGCTCCAGCTACAGAGGACCCCAAAGCCATTGGTCATGGCATTCCATGGCATCGATTTCCACTGTGTGGGACTTTGAGATTTGGTAGGAACCTTAAGCGTTGATTCGCTCTTTCTAGGCCTTGATTTAGACTTCAGATGTTTGGTTTGGCTGGTGACTAGGGCCACTTAACCAGGCTGAAGCAAACCTTGCCACATGCCCATCTGTCCAGGAGTTTGTCAGCTCGTAGGGTGCCACAGAACCAGTTTTCAATCTGCTCCTTCTCAAACAGCAATTCTGAAAGAAAGAAAGGGGGGAAAAAAAGGAACAGCTGCACTTGTTTTTGCTGCAGGAAGTTCTCTGATGGGGAGAAAACTTCCTTTCAAAAACAAGGCATTCATTAGCACTTCTTGTTCTTCACTTCGCCGTTTCCTTCAGGTCATCGCAATATCGCAGCCTTTCTGCACCCATCACCCAGCCTGCTGTTGCTGCAGTGGACAATAATCCCCCCAGGAGTTCCAGCAGCCTCTACTCCTCAGGAACAAAATACAAAAAATACAACACTCTTTTTCCATTGCAATGATTTTTTATGTACCATAAATCTGCGATCACCTCCCCTTTGCTGAGGATATTCCTCCCCGCCCCACCAAGCTTGGCTGAGCTCTCAATTACCTTTGGAATTGCCACCAGAAAGGATCAATTTGGGTGTCTCTGCTCTAAATTTACCACTTTGGGCTAAAATGCCTGGGCTGCTTTCCAGCTCTCCCCACCTGTGGCATCACCACAGTCAGCTCAAGAATAACAAAAATCCAGCACTGAACAGCTAGTAACGAGCTGAGCAAAACCAGCTCTGACAGTGACCCATAAGAGAAAGTTCTGGAGGTATAAACCCCCAAACCTCAATTATTTATGGGCAACCTGGTCTTGTGGAAGGTGTCCCTTCCCATGGCAGGTGGTTTGGAGCTAGAGGATCTTTAAGGTCCCTTCCAACACAGACCATTCTATGGCTCTGTGATTTCACAACATGACAGAATTAAGGTTTCTGTTGTTGTAAGGTTTACATGAAGTATTTAACCTGGCAGCACGGGAATGGTGCATGGGAATGACTTGCTGGTGGCTCCCCATGCTAATTCCTTAAGTTGCATCCATGGCTGCACCTGCCCCATGGCTTACACAAAAATGGCTTTGCTGGGACCAGAGGAAGCGTCCTTCATCCACTACCTGAGAAATATCACTTCTGATCATCCATGCTGACATTGTCAACTTGTGTCTTCTGATATTCTGCCTTCCCCCCAAAACCCAGAGACACCACACAGATCCTCCTGCCCTGTCTCCTGCCAAGGGATCAATGCAGTTTTCCATGACTGGCACGGCTGAGCTACCAAAATGCCCTGAAATTTCTCTGCAGGAGAGATGGCATTGAGAAAAACAGCAAGTTAACCTGCATTGTATGAGGCTGGCAGAGAGATACAGCCCTGTGCTGGCCAAAGCAGCAAGTCCTGGCATTTCCATGCTCCACGACCTGCACTGGGAGAACCACAATGACTGAGGCTTGTACTGACATGGGCAAAGCTCCGTCAGCAAGAGCTGTTATTGAACTAAACTCCTGGCAGCTGCTGGTGAATAGGTTGACTTTGTGTCAAAAATCTCTTGGAGCAGTAGAAAACAGAAGAAATTTACAGGATGCATTTGTTTCCAAATATGCCGGGAAATTATCCTGATCTGCAGCTGACAAATGCTTGGGGGAAGGTTTCCCCAGAGATGTGGATGGGCTGAAGGTGGGTTGTGGCCAAGGCAGCCCCATGGGAGAGCTCAGGGTGTAAATGGAGCCAAGCCCAGCGCACAAGGAGAGGAGGTGAATCCTCCAAACCTCCAGGGGAAAAGGGGGAAATTACTATTTTGGCTGCTCATCTTCATAAAGGAGAAAATCTCCAGGTCCCAGAGCAGCTGGTTTGGAGACAAGCCTTGTCTGTGGGTGTTGGGTCTTCCATAAGTGTGTGCTGCACATTCCCCGGCGTCCACAGACGGGCAGAACCAACACAACGTGGTCACCCCATGGTCATCCTTCCATGGCCATCCCCCATGGTCAGCCCTCCAGGGTCATCCTTACCTGGTCATCACCCCATGGTCATCCACTAAGGGCAGCCTGGGCCCTGTCCCCTTCCTGCCACCTCGTGCCTCATTGCAGTGCTTTTGGTTTGCCAGTTTGAGATTTCCTGAACAATGGACCAATTAATGTGGTGGGTTGAGCGCTGGCTAAACACCAATGCACCTACTAGAATTATTTACTCCTTTTCTGCTGCAAGACAGGATTAGGAGAAGAGCAAAGCAGGCTCAGAACTCCTCCACCTTTGCCCCCAGACCCCCAGTCCCTCCTGTTAACCCATCTCGGGAAGGTCACGGCTCCCAGCAGGTTGCTGGCAGAGGGATGTTCTGCCCCATGAGCTGTCCCCACTGTCCCCAGGAGCTGTGCCGCCTCCTTGGCAGAGCCAACGTGCTCAAAGTCCTCAGCCACCCCTGTTGGCCTTGACCCTGCATTATGGGGTTCCTCTGAACCCCATTTCAGCCCCCAGTGTCAGCTCTCCAGCAGTGAGGGGCACTGCAGAGAGGGGACACGGGACCCAGGTGTGTCCCCGGACAGCCCAGTATCACTTCAGCTGCTCCCTTCCCTGTCCTTCCACCCACCGCCCCTCGCTGGCGCCCTGCCCAGCCCCAGGGGACGAAGATGTCCCCTTCCTCCAGCTCCAAGCTGCTCTGGGTGTCTCTGCACGCTGTCCCCTCGCCGCCACAGCAGCTGTGGCGATGCCAGCAGTGCCAGCCCAGCTCTGTGCACATGGTTCTGCTTCCCTCTAGTGACAGCACGGCCGCAGATCAGCAGGATGACTGCTCTTCCCTGGAGCCTGTGGAGACGGGACCCTTGGGATTGGAGCCCTCACTGCAAACCCCATGGATGCGGGGTGGGAGCATCTCCATCCCCACTGAGTTGCGTAGAGCTTGACATGAAACTTTCTGCGTCCGTGTGAATAATCGTCATTTCTCTGTCCATGTTCTCTGGCTGCACCTGTTCATGGACATTCCCTTGCCCAGCACAGTGCTGGGATGCTCGAGACCCTTGGGATGGTAACTGGGAAAGGCTGATTTGGAGAGCAGCTGCACGGGGAGGGGGCAGCTGGTGAGAGACATGGACCCCTCCCACACACAGAGCACAGCTCCAAAGTCCTTCCTTCCAGCATTCATGCCCACCATCCCTTCCCTAGAACAGCCTCATGGAGCAGTGAGGAGGGGATGGGTGAGGGTGGAACAGGCACAGAGCTGGACTCCAGTCTAGTGTCTGGGGAACTCAGCTCGCAAAAAAGCAGCCCCAAATTCCTTCTTTTCTGACAAAACATCCAAAACTCATTTACAAATCATGGTTCCTTGCTCTACACAGGATCTCTCCTATGGTGGCCAAAAGCAGCCATGTCCTAATAAAAAAAATCCGTGCCTTCTTCAAGATGCAATCTCTGATGTCTCACCACAGATTTTTTTTTAATTCCAAAGCTTCTGTACAGGAAGCATTTTCTTGAAGTAACCTATTTCTCTTCACATTTTTTCTTGGCTGTCCTCATCACTATGTTTAACAACTAGACTGCTCCTTGAGGAGCTTTGAATGTGCTTTCTATTAAATTTTAGCCACCCTCAAAGGTTGTCTGTTCCGTGACCCAAACCATGACCCAAATGTCTACTGTCTGTGATGCTCCAAGTACCTCATGTGTTTTGGAGCTTAGGGGGCTTTGTATCCTGGTCCCTGGGACCCACCACTCCTCCCATGGCAGTGCCCAAGATCCCCTGCTCTGCCCAGCTCAACATTTGCAGCCCATTTTGCCATGCCTGAGACTCCTTGTCCTCCCATCACTCGGGAACTGGCACCCAGCTCTGGAGGAGCATCTCCAGGTCCTCCATGTCCCCATGGCAGCCCTGCAGCCCCTCTGCTGGGTGGACACGTGGAGGAATCATCTCTCCAGGTGCCTCTGGCAGCCAGGCCCCACCACCATGGCTTGTTCACTCTGATTTATTCCCTCACTGATGGACTCCCCGACTTCTGGTCAGCCAGTTCTGCATGTTTTTTCACCAGGGGAAAATTTCCCTTTGCCTCATAATTGTTTCTGTCTCTACCACTTTCTGCTTCATCACTGCCTTGTTTTGGGAAAAGGGGCTTTTTGGGGAGGTGATTCATTGCTCTGTGGATTTTCCTGCACACTCAGTTCATCAGCTGCCCCATCCTCTCCCCCTTGCTGCTGCTACCCCCAATTCACTCACTCCCCAGAACAAATTGATTCACCACTGAGGTTTATTTTTGGCTTCCAGCTGTTGGGCTCCTTGCAGCTGCCTCGAGCTGGTGTGTTCCTCTCTGCTCCCCCAGAGTCTCCTCCTCCTCGCTTTCCTGCTGCTGCTACTCCTGGCTATATTCCTCCATCTAATTCCCCTGCTGCCTTCTCCATGCAATACTTGGCTATTTTTAACGGTCTGAGTGTGCCCCACTGATGACAAGCAGAAGCTGGAGAGCAGCAAGACTGTGGGGGACATTTTGCACAGCACAGATCTGGAAGCAAGACATGTGGTGTGAGCAGGGCTTCAGGGTAAGGTGTCACCAGCCTCTGGGCACCAGGCTGAAGGGCTGCCACCCATTTCCTGATCCAGGCTGAGCACACAGGACACCAGGATCAAGTCTATCCCTTCATTCCTCCATGTTCAGAAGGAATAAAATTGAAAATAATTGCAGCTGTGATTTAGCTGAGTGACACCACAAGCACAAGGTGTCCAGGGTGGCTTTAATCACTGGTCCCCACCAGATCCAAAGGAGCTGCTGTCTGTGAGTCAGTGAAGCCACAGAGACGTGGAGGGGGGATTTAGGCAGCTTGATGCCAACTGCAGCACCCAAAGCCAAGCCCTGGGTCTGTAAATCCCCCAGCTCAGCTGTTGCTTAATCCTGGCGTCTCAGTTCTGCAACGCCCTTGGCACAAGGGAGATCCTGGCCGGGCAGAGGCTGTGTGCCAGGCAGTCCCAGGGAGCTTCCCCTGACCCTTCCCTTGTGTCAAACCCTCCTGGATGTACAAACTCCTGTGGGGTCTCAGCAGAGGGGTTTAGTCCCTGGGTGCTCTCCAGGCCACCCACCACAGGAACCAAGGACTGGGTGCCTTGGATACAGGACATGGTGGTGGTGGGCTGAAATCCACTCTCCTCATTTGGGTAACACACTGAGCTCAGCTTCACTCCTCTGAAAGTTATTCCTCACTCCTGGGGCTCTCCTTTGAAATGCTTCTTATTTTCCAGCCCCCTTTTTGCAGTATGGACCCTGTGCCTTCCTCCACGTGCTCTCCCTACCCTCGTTTGGCATTCACTCACAGCAGCCCTTAGCTCAGGTGGTGTTTGTGTCTCCCATTTGGGTGATTATTGATCCAAAACCTGTGTTTTAGGGATTTTCCACTTCCCGAGTCCAGGTGCTCTGGCACTGGATCTCATCCCAGACCGTGCCAAGCTCAGGTTTACACAGCTGCAGGCACCAGGCAATTCATCTCACCAGTGACTTGATTCCCGCCCCCCATTTTTGCCCAGCAAACAGTTTCTCACCTATTCCAGTTCCTTCTGGGGCTGGATGAAACAGCTGGGAGCAGAGATCCGAGCCCAGGTGGACCCTGCTGGGAGCAGCCCTTTATCCACCCCGTTTGCAGTGACACTGGTGTTGTGCTGGGTTTAACGTGGGCCACGGGAATGTTCACAGCCTTTTCACGAGAATACAGAAACACAGAATCACAGAATAGTTTGGGGTGGAAGGGACCTTCCATCAAAGATCATCAGATCATTTAGGGCCAAGCTGAGCACCTTCTGGAAACCTGAAAAGGCTACAAACTATGTTCT
This sequence comes from Nicator chloris, assembly GCA_013400495.1. Classification (NCBI taxonomy): domain Eukaryota; kingdom Metazoa; phylum Chordata; class Aves; order Passeriformes; family Pycnonotidae; genus Nicator; species Nicator chloris. Next base: position 31,351 of record WAAE01026612.1, read on the forward strand.
CAGGTGTGAAATCCTGTAAAAATAAGCTGCACCATCACAGCTTTCTGCAGTCCAGCCTCCATCAGGCACAAATTCCACAAACTTTTGCTTTCCCCTCGCCTGAATCAGCTCTGCCTTGACTCTGCACGTCTGGTTTTTCTCCACTAGGTCGCAGCATTAACTTCTGTTTTCCTCTCCTTACTAAACCAGACAACTGGGGACTTTTTTTTCAGTAGGCAGCTCTGCCTTGTCACCCCTGCGTCCCCTCCCGGCTCCTGCACGGGGTTCCCGGGGCTGTGGTGACTCAGTGTAGGGTGGCTGGAGCGTCCCCTGGGGCCCCTGCAAAACATCCTCGGCTCCTATTTGCATCTGGGCTCGCCTTGCTCATATTCATTGTGAAATTAAAAGCAAAAAAAATATATATTAATCACTAATTACATCGCCAGCATGAAGCCTGGAGGAAGGGGACAATGAAGGACCACCAACACGCTCCTTATCTCTCCTCCCAGACAGTTCTCTCCCCCGGTGTTGATGACTGAGAAGATTTTCCTGCTGATTTACAGCTTCATCCTCATGAACTGGCACGTAGGAAGGTTTCCAGCACGGAAAACACGAGTGGTGTGTCCAACTCCTTCCCCTGGCCCACCCCTGCTGCCACCCCCTCCAAGGGCAGGACAGGATGCTCTGGATGCTCTCTTCTGGATGGGGCTGGGTCTAGCAGGAAATCTGGGCCAGTTGCCCCCTGCAGGGCTTCACATCTCCCAGTTCAGCACTCCGGAGGTGTCTGGTGTGGGGGGAGCTGTAAGCAGCTCTCTGGACCCCTCCACATGGACAGAAAGCCCCCAGCATGGGGGACGGGGCTGGGTCCCATGGGAGATGCTGGTGCTGGTGACTCATCCCCCACAGGTGTGCCTCAGATGCTCTGGGTGCTGCCCTGGTTTTGGGGGAGCACAGCAGGGTGTGAAGCAGGGTTTCTGTGCTTTCACTATGAGCAAATGGTGCCAGCAGTGGGGACAAAGCCCTGCACAGCCCCGAGGAGCTGATGGTGACCTAAGAACCGGCTACAAACACATGGAAGGTGGGTGCAGAGACACAGCCAAACTCCTCCCCGTTGTGCTGGACTGTGACAAAAGGCACCAGTGGCAAAGTGGGACACGGGAGGCTCAGGCTGGATGTGAGACATCCATCTCTTGCTGGGAGACACTGCTGCTCTGGGACACAGACCACCTGAACTGTACCCCCCATTCTTAGGGACTTAGGGCTTGGCCAGAACGTGGCTAACACCCCGGCTACAGTCCTGCTCAGAGTGGGAGTCCAGTTACTTAAGATGTTCCTTGGATCCAACATTTCTATGCAAGTTTGATCAGAAAAAAAATTGGTTTTCCTGCTTCTGTGTGTCCTCAAGCTGCTTTTGTGCTCTCTGTAGCCCTGAGCTCCCCAGCTTATGAAACACTGGTGTTTCCAACAGCAACAGTGATGCAGAGATCCAGAGGTGGAGGAAGCAGCAAGGAGGAGCACAGGAATCCCCTGTGGCAGCAGGAAATGCCTGGACAGATGGGTGCCAGGTTCCCTCTGGAGCCATCCAGGCATTGTTCCATGGTGAATTACCATTCCTCCCGCTCCCAAATTCTTCTCAGCTCTCTCCTACTCAAACCCACACCTCAGGGGCCTTCTGAGGTTTCAGCTCACTGGTTCTGTGCTCGTCTCCCCAGCTCCTGTCCTGCATTTGGGACAGATCCTTTGCAAACTCACTAGCCACCGGCTATTGCAGCCTCACAAATCCTCCCCTCACTGCCCCACTGCTTCCCTCTGCCAAAGCCAAGTGCAAGGTGCTGAGGCTGGAGAGTCTTTTCAGACGTGGGACACGGTCACTCAAAACCTGCCTGGCCAGAGGACTCTGCAGCAGAAATAAAAGGTGGATCTGCTGGAAGCTCCAGCTTGGAGGGGGCCCAGGACACGTGTGAGGATGGATCTGGCTGTGCCTGGGGAAGCTGAGAGCACACAGTGTTCAGCACTGCTGCTCCCAAGGGCTCCAGGGGCTGGAACATCTCAAGAGGAGCGCTGCAGCCTCACCCTCAGGGTTTTCCTAGCATTTGACCAAGTCCCACGAGTACAAGCTATTCCCAGCACAACAAGCACACACTCAGTACTGCTGGCTTCCCTCTGCCCTCCCACTCCTGCCGAGGTCTGCTCTGCTTCCCCAAACACAACTCCTCCATAGCTGCCTCTGCTAAAGCAATGATGGACCCTGAGCACCTGAGGTAACTCCCTGGCTTTGCTATCCCAGATCCAGCTTCTTTGTGCTGCCCTTGCTCTGGCACAGGGTTCACGGGAGCCACAGAGGGTAGAAGAGGTGAAAAGATCTCCACATCGCTCATGTGTCCTTTGGCTTGAATTATGTCCTGTTCTTTTCTTCCAGACCTGTGGCTTTTTACCTGCGGTGACCTTCCCTGACTCGTTGTTTACCTTGAGAGAAAGGGAACATTTGCTGCCTAGTGGAGCTCAGCTACAGCTTTTCACTCAGTGATGAAAACACTCAAAAACTAAGAGCAGCATTTGAATTTAAAAATCATAATTACAGTGCCCAAGAGGCAGAAGTTGGACGAGGGCAATGAACAAAGCAGGGGGTTGGAAGAAGACAAAGAAAGGCATGAGAGGAATCTGCGCTTTGAACAGAGAGTCCTGAATATCTTGCACTTGCTACTTCAAATCGGGCACCCAAAATTAATAGATTCTTTGACCTCAGTTTCTCTGTGCTCTGGTTGTTTGTTTGTAAAGCAGAAACCACAATAGAACCTCATCAAGAAGAAAGAAAAAAAAAGGTATCATCAGAGCAACTGCTCCAGCCAAAGCACTCTGAACGCTGCAGAGATGAGGATGAAGAAGGAAAAAAAAACCCTAACGCTGAATGGCTTTTTAGCAAGTACCAGCATCACATGCAGGGAGTGGGGCAATGTCCTCTGGAATAAAAAATACCTCCCAGAACTGTAATTAAGGATGATCCACACACACCCACAGAGGTTCTGTGGGCAGCCTGAAGGCAGGCATCTCAACTTACAAATGCTTCTTCAACCTTGTCACTTCTGGTGTTACTGTGATGAGTTTCATGCATAGGACTCTGCTACATTAAGAGCATGTCTACGTATCTCATAAGTAACTCTGCCTGCAGAGGAAAGCCTGGCACAAACAAACAGAGCCTCAAGGCTGCTCCTGCTGGTCTGAGGAGGTGGATATTGTGCTTGGGCAATTCCAAGAACAGGTACAGAGAATGGATGGGGAGGATTTGGGGATGTTGGTAGATGAGAAGCTCAACACGACCCAGCAATGGCTGATGGCAGCCAAGACACACCCCCAGTCCTGTATCACGAGTGTGGGCAGCATGTCAGGGAGGGGATTCTGCCCCTCTGCTCCGTTCAGGTGAGACCTCACCTGCAGAGCTGCCTCCAGCCTTGGGGCTCACAACACAGGAAAAACAGGGATGTGTTGGAGTGACTCAGGAGGGGGCCACAAAGATGCTTGTAGGGATGCAGGCCCTCTGCTCTGGAGCCAGGCTGGGACAGGCTGGGGGGAAAAAAAGGCTCCAGGAAAACCTGAGAGCTCCTTCCAGTACCTAAAGGCACTCCAAGAGAGCTGGAGAGGCACCTGGGACAACAGCATGGAGTGACAAGACAAATGGAAATGGCTTCCCACTGCTAGAGGGCAGGGTTAGGTGGAATACTGGGAAGGAAATCTTGTCTGTCAGAGTGGTGAGACCCTGGCATAGGCTGCCCAGAGCAGCTGTGGCTGCCCCATCCCTGGAAGCATCCAAGGTCAGGTTGGACAGGGCTTGGAGTACCCTGGGGTAGTGGAAGGTGTTGGGAAGTTAAAACTAAGGGATTTGCAAGGTCCCTTCCAATCCAAATCATTCTGTGATTCTGTTTTGGTGATCACCACTGACCACACCCTCGTGTTACTTCACTGGACCTCACTGTTGCATCCCGTTGGATTTATTACACCATGGTCTCTGAAATGGCTGCTCTTGCTGCTGTGTAGGACGCAAGAGGAAGGATAAAATCCACGTCCTAATTCTGGAGTCTTGCTCCTTTAAACAGATGTGGGAGGGAGGGTTGGTAAATCCTTGGACAATTTTTCATCTTGCCTCGACTTGGGCTGGGCTTTGGGCTCAGTCTGTTGTCTGGTCCCCTGTCATAGCTGCTGTTGTAATGATTCATCCATCTGGTTTTCTGGGAAAAGAAAATGAGCTAGGGAAATGTTTTTTGGTTGTTTTTTCCTTTTTTTTTTTTTTTGGCTGTATTTGTCCTGAAACAGTTACAACTTTGCACCCACTGGAGTTGACGGGGGGGGGAGAAGGAGTCTTACGCATCACTTTTCATTGCTGGAGCAGAGACAGAAGTGCTGAGAATCCCATTCCTCAAAGTCAGACTGTAACGATTTTGTCCTGAACTGTATTCCCAAGGAGCAAAAAAGATCCAAGAAAACCCAGCAGAAGATCCAAGCTGTCTTCAGTGGGGGCACTGGACAAAACCTCGTGCTGGTGACTCCAGGGACACCAGGCTGCTTTCGCTGGCTCCTCGCCTGCCTGAGCTCTCCAGAAATGATGTGGGATGAGCTGCAGGGAGGAAAAATCCAGGTGGAAAACAAGGACACTGAAGTTCTGCTCATTGGATTGAAAGAGTTACTCTCATGAACGTTGTAATTTATCATAAATGTGATAAATAGGGTGGGGGGGAACCCCCCCCATTGCCCACTGGGCAATGTTCAGTCTCAAAGTGCAACAGGAAGCCACAATGGACTTTTTCCTTGTTGGTTTGCACAGTAAGGATGAGACAATGTGCCCATCCAACTGGGAACACCAAGGCAACCTACTTCTTGGTTAAGGGAAGTGGCACTGTGAAGTCCCTTTTCCAACAGCCCTTAAAAACACTGTTATAAGCCAGCCAGCTTCAGAGGAGATCTCCTCCTTCTCCTCGCTCTAGGAATGCATCTTCCTTGGTCCAAGCTTTGGTTAGAGGTTAGACTTGGAAAGCAGCAGCCTGCCTGGGAGCAATCACTCCTCCATTCAGACACGTTAATGAATTTCCATCAAAGGGGTCAAGTATCAAAGTTCTTCTCTACGCTGCTGGAGCAAACCTTCCTGTGACAAATTCCTGCCCTTATTCCGGCTCCGTATCTGTTACAAGTGACTCCTGTGAGAACCAGATCCTCCTCGAACCCACCAGCACAGGAACTCCTCGCTGGTCCAGCATCCTTCCTCTCCTGTCCCCCCCTTTTCCTTTAGCTCTCCTTCTCCTCACCAGCCTTTCCTCGCGCTTGCCCGTTCCATGATTTCATCCGAGGTGGGTGGTGAGCTCGCTCTCCCCCGCGCAGCCTCTTCCCAGCGGCTCCCGGGATCGCTGCCAGCTCCTCTCCACCCACGGCCTCTCCCGAGGAGCCGAACCGCGCGGCTCCCGCTGCTGCCCGCGCCAAGGCAGCATCTCACAGCTGCTGGGCTGGCTCGGCCAGGGGCAGGGGAGCCGAGGAGCACCTCACCTGTCCCCCTGCACCAGTGCCTTCTTGCCATCTCCACCGCTGCATCCCACGGGATCCCCGGCTTCCCACCCAGGACACAGCCTTGGGTCACTGAAGTGACTCTTGGCACGCTCAAAAGCTGGCAAACCCAAATTTGAGTTTAGAAAACAGCTCTGCGGGTTGAAAACCAAATGAAAACTGCCTTTTTTTAACCCTTTTCTTCTGAGTTGCTCCTACACATAAAACCTCCACGTGGATTTAAGCATTCCCAGCCTGGCTAATGCAGGAGCACCAGGCGGTGAAGTCAACTGGCCCCATGGCTTCAGAGGTTGTGGAGCTGAAGATGCCAAAGGAAGTTTGAATCAGATTTTGAATTTGTTCAGCCAAAGTGTTAAAATTGAAAACAGAGCACAGGACAGCTTCTCAAACCTGTCGGGTTATTCCCTCCACCCTTCTGCCATGATTTAAAAAAATTAATCTTTTCACTATTCCTCCCGATGCCATTTCTGTGAGTCCATAAAACCATCTTCTCCTCGTCACAGAATTCCGATGATGATGATTTACAGGCTTTGCTTGGAATGCAGCACACAAGCACTTCACTTTTTCATTCGCCCTTTCTAAACGTTTTTAACAGTCTGTTTCATCAGATCTGTTTACATTTGGGACATTAAAAGCTAAGCAACAACTCCATTATGAGAAAGAACACCATAAAAATTCCACCATTGCCAGGAAACATCTCAACACAGTGACAAACGTAGCCACTCTCTCGTCCTGCTGCTCATCCATGGGAAGACTGGTTTATAAATTATTCATGAGTGCCTTAAAATTTCCAGGCTAATCTCAACTAAGAAGTGGGGGTTTTTACACCATTGTTTCACTCCAAAGTTCTCCAACTGGAATTCTGATTTGCAAAGCGAAATCTTGAAAATTTACTTGCACTGAATTTCTCTTTCCTTCAAGTTGTGATTTCAGTTCTCACAGTGGAAATATAGTGGAGAGTCTTTACGTGACAACTTACTTGGAAGACTGCAAATCCATGATCATTCCCATGAATTTCCTGAGAAATTTAGGTTTTCCCAGAAGTGACTTTTGAGCAGGTTCAGATTTGAAAGGATTTCAGCACCTTTCAGCAAGCAATCCCATCACTCCATGGCATTTTTAGTAATGATGAAATATACGGGGGACTATCAAGCCATTTTCTTCCCAGCCTTTTTCACAGTAAGGACAGGCAAGACTGAAGATTAAATCATGGCAAAATCTAATTGAGAAAATCATTTTGTGGTCATCTGGAGGCTACTAACAGACCAGCTCACTCACCTGTGCTCGTGGATTTTACAGCTGTCAGTCTGTTTTGGGATTTAATCCTCACCGTGGCACTCGAGTATCTTCCATGTAAAATCATCAATTATAAATAAATCCCACTGGGTTTTATGCAGTAATGTTATAGAAGAACAGTCATGATATCTAAAGCAATGAAGTTGAAAGAGTTGCCTTACATTCCTCTTCACGTCCATGCTCTGCCACGTATTGCTTGGCAAACTGTTGCCACAGCCAGCTCCTCCACACAGCGCTTTGATGCCCCTTCCCAGCCACTTCATCACAAGCTGTGCTGCTCCAAATGAGGGTCAGTGTCCAGATTTCCAGGCTGGAATCCAGCCAGAGATATGCAGGGCTGGACATGTTGATTGCTTTGGGAAAGCAGAGACCAAAAAACACTTTCTTCTGCAGCAATATGTGAATAATTCTTCCCCATGAGGGTGTCGAAGCCCTGGCACAGGGTGCCCAGAGAAGCTGTGGCTGCCCCCAGAAGCTGGAAGTGTCCAAGGCCAGGTTGGATGGGGTTTGGAGCAAGCTGGGACAGTGGAAGGTGCCCCTGTCCCTGGCAGGGGGATGGAACTGGATGGTCTTTGGCAACTCTGAATTTCACCAGCACCAAAATACTGCACTCAAATCTTTGCGATCCCAGGGCTCACCTCTCCTTTTTTTTTGCCAAGGGGGCATTAAAAAACTTCTTTGACATGGAAAAAATGGTTTTACTGACTTGCCTCCAGGACTGAAGACAGACCATCTGTTTCCATGGCAGGTTCTCCAGAGATGAATCCTACTGGGAAGACAGACATGATGCAGAGAAGGCAGCACAGGCAGAAACTGCATCTAAGGGGACTTAAATACCCAGGAATCCAGGCAGCAGAGCAGTCTGCCACACATCTCTCCACGGACTGTTCTTGGAAAGTTGTTGGAAATTCAGTAGAGTGAGAATGACATTTCTTTACCTCAATGGGAATATCTTCTGACCCAGGTCTATAACCATTACACTGACCAGGTACACACTGAACATCCTCTTGTCTGCTCAACAGCAGAGGTGGGAGAATGCAGCTGGTCCAGCTTTTCTGCTTGAAGCCTCAAAGCTCTGGATGTTTCCAGAGGAGATGCACCTGCAGCACCTGGAGGAGAGAACCCAGCAGTTTGATGGACCATTGTCAGAAACCAGGAGAGCAGACCTGTCTTAGTGATACCTAAAAAGTGACAACCCCTTGCTGCAGGCAGCTTAATCCAGGTTGCTTCACTGGAGTTTGCTTCACTGCCCTCACTGGATGTGATTCACCAGACAGAAATTATAACTATATTTTCATTAGGATTACCCAAACAAGGAAGAATTAGCTCTCCTGGCACCTTTACACTGCTGTGAGCTCCAACAGCCTGTTTTACTGCACAGCAAAGCTCTGCCAGCCCAAGCCTCTGCTGCTTCCTACTTAGCAAAGGTCCCAGCAGGACTCAACCAGCCCACAGTAAAAGCCACAATACCCAAATTTATCCTCCTCATACCTCTGCTGCCCATTCTGGCACTGGAAATGTGTGCTAAGGACACAGCAGATCCCACACAAACAGATTGTTTTTGGATAAGAAGACTCAAACTGGCTTGAAGAAATCAGGGAGTATCTTGTAGAATATCACAATTTTGCCTCGTTTACTGTTCCACTCTTTCATAAGCATCTTATGCCTGGATGTTTCATCAATTAATGTTGAATATCACATCAATTATAATGAAAATTATAGTTCTGACCCTCAATTTATTTGTTGTGAAAACAAAGCAGTTTTTCACTATCACCCCAAGCCCCTACTCAACATGATCAGGTTATTTTCCCCCCAGATTCCCAATATACAATGGATTTCACAGAACATCCTTATGTAGAAGCCTGACATTTTGAGACTGTGATGCAAAATCACAAAAATTTCAGACAAATTAATTGCAACAATTGAAATTTAGACTCGATGTAGTAGAATGAAGTGGTTTCACGACTCATTAATAAAAAATGTGTACACTATCAGGCATTTCTGACATATTTTTGCATTAAAAATTTCCCAATAGACATCATCCTTCTCTCCCTGTCATCCTACCATCCAGCACATCTTATATTAATCCAGAAGTGAGAGGGTTTTTGGGAGAAGCAGTTGACTTCTAGTGCTGCTTTTGGCTTAATCCAAGTGTTCATTTCATTTTAACACCATTCCAGAACACCAGCAATGGAACAAACTCTCCTGGCCATGAAAACGTTGGATTTTGTGATTGCTGCAGGGTCTGTCAACAGGAGGATGGAGCAGACTTACAAACAAATAGTTTGGTACCCGACTGGTGTTTGAGACTGGTGCAGGTTTGTAGGCACCATTTTGCACCCAAACCTGTTGAGAGCAAATAGGATAACTTAAAAAACCGAAAAACCCCAAATTCGTTACATACATTTCCCTCTTCCTCAGATATATTTTACTCTGAAATACTTCTGTTTTCATCAGGCATTTTTCTTCTTTTTTTTCATCCTTTCCTTCCCTGCTGCTGCTGCAAAGATCCACCATGAGCACGTCACAATCCTCTGTGTGAGCACACAAGCACACCAGCAGCAGTGCTCACGTCTGAAAATACTTTCATGATATCCAAGCACTTGGCAGCTCCATTTTTCTGACTATATCGTTCTCTTGCCTTTCAACAGAAAGAATTAAAATGTTATTAACCTTCTTCACCTGTTTCTGCACCACTTTGTAACTGGCTCGAACCTTAAGACTAGTTTTTGTGTTAACAAGTTTCCCTGAAGTCCAGACATTTCGATCCTACAGGCACGGCACAAGCAGCAAAACTCCGAACAGATCCATCTGCTCCTTCAGGGACTTCCCACAAGAAGGCATTCAAGCAACTGCCTTCATGGGAGCTACTTAGGCAGTGGATGTACTTAGAACACAGTGATTACTTGCAAGTCACGCTTCCAACACCACTTAATTCTGCACAGCTTTTAACCTCCACAAGAACATCTGTCAAATCCTGTAGAACATGCAGCGCTCTGCATCGTACTGCAACCCCCCCATGCTGCTAGCCAGTCTACATTTTTCCATATTTTAATAATCTGTCCCATTAATTTAAGGGCTTAACCTACAGTCTTTTGTACTGAACACAGTACTCGCCGCTTCTCAAAGCTCCAACTAAAAAGAGAGCATGAGGGTGGATTTTGGGAATGGATGGAAGCAAGAGACTTGAAAGACGTCACTGAAGTTCCTTTTGGTTTGTGATTATCTTAATTAGAAATAAAGACTACCTCATTCCAAGCCCCTGCCATGGGCAGGGACATCTGTCACTATCCCAGGTTGTTCCAAGCGCTGTCCAACCTGGCCTTGGACACTTCCAGGGATCCAGGGGCAGCCACAGCTTCTCTGGGCACCCTGTGCCAGGGCCTCCCCAACCTCACACGGAAAACTTCCTCCTAATATCTAATCTAACCCTGCTCTGTGTTTGAAGCCATTGCCCTTTGTCCTGTTACTCCATCACCTTGCCAAAATTCCTTCTCCAGCTTTCAAAATACTTTCAATATATTTTCATATACATAAAAATAATTTGGAGGGGACAAAAAGAAGACCAACAACCAGCCGCAACCTTAGAAATTCCTCTGAATATTCAAAAACTGCTCCGCTTCTTTACAAAAACCCCTCTTTTTTAGTTACCCTATATGAAATAGTGAGAAAAACAGTACATTGCTGACTTCACCAGGACATCCAGGAAAACATCCCCTGCTACAGGGATGCCTTGCTGCACCTTGTGTGAGATGTGTTGCTGTAGGTTGGTTGGTGTTATTAACTCCCAAAAAGCTGGATGTAGAATGATCAGCTGATTGAAGGATGATTTTCAGAGATTATCTTCATGGATAATAGATCCTGCTGCAACCAGGGACAGGACCCACCTTTGACTCTGTCTCCAGCCAGCTGTGTCTCTGAAGAGCTGAAATTTCAGAGAAATTCTTATATATGAAGCACCCTTGGAGAGGTGACTCAGGTTGTTTATGGCTTACTCTGTAAGGAGTGAACGAGAGGAGAATGCAGGAAGATCTCAGGCTGGCAGGGAAAACCTCCATGAGATCTTGCTTTCAGCACGTCCAGAGTATGGGAACTGCAGATTGGAAAGTTTCCTGAAGCTCCTTTTATTTCCTCATACCTCACAGACAGATCATTAAACCAACAGGGTGGGGTTCTTCTTCTTTGATCCAAAGTGCACACTGATTATTCTCACTGGGAAAACCATCTCTCTTGATCTTTGCTCTCAGCACTTGCAAGGCTTTTGTGTTGAATCATCTTCACAAAGAGGACCTAAATCAAGACTTTGGGTTATACACTTTCCAATTCTCCACCCCCCAAAGCTTAAACTTGGAGCATTTCTGAACTCGGCAACTCCATTCACTAAAGTAACATGCTTCCCTGTTTTCACATCATTACAGCTTCTCTCTGGAGCCTCTTGTGTAAAAATTCACGAGGTGCAATTCCCCAATCACTATAACCGATTTCAAATGGTGCTAGAAATTATTATTGACTCTGAACACCAAAAGAAATCAGTCATCCTCTAAAGGGGTTACGGAGATCTGCGAGGATGAAGAGTTATGTGCTGGACAGCATTTCACATTGGAGAATCCCCAAATACTTGATATAATTCTTATTAAAGCACTGTTGAGAAAACAAAGGTTTACACAGTGAAAATTTTCAAAATCAACCATTAGGCATGCACATTTTTAAATACAGTAAATACTTCAAAAATATCAGCTTGAAACACTTCTCCAGATTTCAGCAGACTTGGACAATGAGACAACAACTTGTGGTTTAATTCTCAGTTGCTGGCCATTTCCATGAGCACATCCAGCCACCAACCTGCACGCTGGCAAGTCTTGTCACACGAAAGAAGTAACACATTCTGATCTGCCAAACATGCCACAACAAAAAGCCAAACACGCAGGAGGGGTGCAAACAGCATCCAGAACTCCCAGTGCTTCAATGCAGAATTACCTGTTTCAAATTGGATTGTCTGTCTTGCATGACACATGTACAAAGTATTTACAAGGGAGATGAAGTGGTAAGAAAAATAGATCTAGGTAAGGCTGTAAACAGGTTTTGAGTTAAAAATTTAGAGCACATGTAGTTCCCTTCCTTATTCCTAACCATGTTGTATGAACTAGTTGTAGTAGTTTTTACTAGTTGGGGCATTAAAATCAACGTCTTCAATACTGAGTTACAATTCTGTGTTTTATTTTTTTGCCTTGTTTCTGTCTCAAAACCTTCTTGGGTTCAGAAGTTGTTGCTCACCACCTACAAACATTATAAATATGACGACAGCAGAATTTCTGCCTTTGAAATCACTCTTTGCATTCATCTCTGAGGGGTCACCTGGGTCACCCCTGACCCCTAGAGTCTCACTGAGGGACTTTGTTTTGTGGTGGAGGTTAATTGGAATGACAGAACCACACAAGGAAGATCTTGATTTTCTCTTCTTTTCCTCTGGGGCTCCCGAGGGTCCGTTTCCCTGATGAAGGCAGGCATTCTTCCTCCAAGAACACTGATTTCAAATGGTGCTAGACAATGAATAGTTAAATCTAAACCACCATATGAAACCAGCTTCCTGAGGGAGCTTGAGTCTAGCTGGGAGGATATTCCTGTAACAATAAATTGGAAATGCCACAGAAGAATACCTAGCCATGTCATGTTTTTATTTGTCTTGTTAAACAGTTGATGCTTTTTTTCTTGTTCTTAGCCTTGATTTTGGTTTGAGTCACTCAAATGCTCACTTCTGTTTTCTATTAGTCCTACCAACAGCAAGAGAATTGCTTGCAGCAGTGTCACTCAGAGGAATTTTGTCAGTCAGGCTTGAACAACATGTACAAGGCTTTAACAAGGAACGAAGGACCTTCATCCTGCTTGTGCTGCTGCCTTCTATTAACACATTCTGTCTGCTGAGCTCTGCCCACAGCACAACTACATCCAGACACACCAGCAAGGGCAGCACTGCTGCAGAACTCCCTCTTGTGACAGCAAAACACACAAGATGTCACCAAATCTTCATTTCAACAGCAGCAGCACAAAGACCAGTGTGTGACAGAAGGTGCACATCAGTACCTAAAGGCTGAATATTCATCCCAAACGTCAGGCAGAGGGACTGGAAACCTGCCCACCTGTCAGCTAGCTCTGCCTGAGATGGCATTTGCAAATTAGGGGAAAAGTGTGTCTCCAAACCTAACGTCAAGGACTGCCTTGATTACGGGCTATTCAGATCTGGCACGTAGCACCTGGAGCCAGCACAGCTTCTGAGAAGTCTGACAGAGGGTTCTTTCCTGGAAATCTGCTCCTCAAGTGTGTTCTAGACAATTTGCTCCCTTTCTAACAGTTTATTTTTTTTTCATAACCCCTCTGCAGCTCCTCATCTCAGCTGGCAGCACGAACATCAGACCCGAAGCACATCTGCAGAGCCGTGTCGAGCAAGTCCTGGGTGTTTGCACAGCCCTGCTCTCAGTGACGTTCTGGGAAGCACTCAGGTGCACCACAGCCTCTCAGAAAGGAACCAATCACCCTGGGCAGTGGCACAGAAGGCATCACAAAGTGTCTGCAGGGCAAAGGGAGGCACAGAGACACCGCGTGCCCCATCTGGTGCAAAACAACAGTTTTAAGGAAAACAACCCATCGGAGCAGGCTGGGCCTCCGCAAGCAGGCAGTTCCTGCAGTTACTGGAAGAGCTGTCACCACGCCAGGCCACATCAGCACTGGATTTATTGTGCAGCTTTTCTGTCCAGAAAGTGCCTGTGTGGAGCAGAGCAGGCAGGAAGCAGCAGGACGGAGCTGTGCCCGTGTCCCCGGGCTCTGCCCTGAGCAGGCAGCTGCCTGGGAATCTTCCACACAGGCTCACAAAACACTAATGGGTAAAATAAAGCTGCTTTATAGTGCAGGCAGAACTGAACACTTTTTCCTTCAGTCATGCTGAAGTCCGGAATTTTGCCTTGCTGCAGTGTTTTCAGGAAGAGTGAAGCATCTTTTGTTTTTCCCTCCTGCAGTTTATTTCACCTGAGTGTGCTCCATACCTGCTTCTGGAAGCCCTGTGAAAGCTGATTTTAGTTGATTAGAACCAGACAACCACTGAAGTTGGAGAAGGCCCCCAAGATTATTGAGTCCAACCTTTGATTTAATACCACCATGCTCACTAAACCCTATCATGAAGTGTGAGGTCTGCTTATTTTTTGAACACTTCCAGGCATGGTGACTCCACCACTGCCCTCAGCGTGTTTCAATGCTTAACCACTCTTTCAGTGAAGAAATTTTTCCTAATATCCAACCTGAACCTGTGCTTGTGAAACCTGAGGCTGTTTGCCATTGCCCTGTCACTTGTTACCTGGGAGAAGAGGCCGATTCCCACTTTACCACAACCTTCCCTCAGGTAAATGTTGCTCTTCAGGTAAATAAGGTCTTCCCTCAGTCTCCTTTTCAAGCCTCAGCCAGTCCTTGCAGAATTGACATTCCAGACCCTAAACCACCATCCAAGAAGAACCCATCTGTCGAGTCCTGAGGACAGGCAAATATTCTCAATTTCCATCTTTTCAGGGGAGAATGTAAAAAAAAAAGTTCTCACCATGTAAAAAAAAATAATTAGCCTGTTCCTCAGGTTTCACCTCCTGCCGACACGCAGCTCTCTCTTCACTTACCCCAAGGACAACAAACCCAACCAACTCAGATTAGGAATCCAACTCCTGAAGAGGGAAATCAAGCCAGCGTGGACAGTTTTCACGAGGGTATCTGTCAGCAGCACAGCTAACACACCCCTCTCCAGGAAAATCTTCATGAGAAAAGCCCAAGAAACCCGAGATCCATCTGTGAAGCAAGGAGAGCAGAGGCACTACACAAGTGTCTTGCCTGAACAAGGCTAATTCCTGCTGCAGCATCTTTTCCATGCAGCTGCATCCATGACACCCAAGGATCTGAAGGTGAGGTCCAGCTGCCTGGCTCTGCCTTTACCACCAGCCTTAGGATGGTTGCAGACCACAGCTTCTCCATGTGGCTATCCAGAGAGCAAATTCTGCCATTTAATATAATTTGTACTTTTGAAGAAAGTATCTTTCAAAACTTCTAATAACTCTGCATGTTTCTAGAACAGGCTAATGAGAAACATGCTCGCACCAGGGCTGTAAACTGTCACTTCTAAATTGGAAAACCAAATGAACTGCAGATAGAGAGCTATTGTGCTGCTCCAAGATGCCTCCTTCTAATTAGGTGCTGGAAGTTTTGGAACATTTTCAAATCTTGGACTGCTCCATCCTTCCCAGATTTAATGATCGGAAGAGCTGAGGGCAATTTCCTCGGTGAACTGGGAAGAAGAAGAACAGAAGAGTTAATGTCTTCACATTTACAAGTAAGAACTTGGGAAACAGGAAAGAACAAACCCAGTATTCAATGACTTAGATAAATACTGTAGATGGAAGAGCATCTGATTACACTCAGGTTTTCTGCAGTTACAAATTAAGTGTTCTGTAATTCTCCAGAGAAAATTAGGGGAACGACATGTCAGTGACTTTAAGCTCTAATCTTACAAGCTTCATAATTCATGTTTTTATTTGACATTGATGGGATCACTTGAATGAGTAAAGTTTTGTCTGCAATTAAAGCGCTGCAAGAATGAAGTTTACGAAGGCTTTGTTTTGCTGTTGAATAATTTTAGTGATTTACAGGTGGTTTAGCTGCATTTGAACACTTACTAGGGAACCCCCCTCTTCCAATGATGAATTCCTGCACTTGGAATGACTGGAGAACTGTCTGTGACTCCAACTGACAACTGTGGGCACTTTATCTCATTAATTAGGGACAATCAGACAGAACATGCACTGGTGCAACTCAGAAAAGACTTCCATGGTGGACTAATGATTCTGGACAGGAAATTCATTAGAAAATAAGTCCTACTGCTTCCTTTCCGTGCCCTGCCATAACAGGAGCCGTGTAAATGGATTTTGTTAGAGCTGCACTCACGACAGCTTTACGATCCATCTGAAAGGCAGAGCCAGCCTGGAATCTGCAGACAGTGGCCTGTGAGAACATCCCAGCTGACAAACTCTTCAACTTACTGTAACTTTTTAACTCCCCCCCCCCCCCCCCCTTTTCTTTTAAAAAATAAAATGTGGAGCCAAGGGAAGATGACAGAGTGACAAGTCTGCAGAAAGGCTCTGTCTGTACCATGGGAAGGGACTTTGTGAACTTCCTACTTAAAGTCTGGCCATGGATCTCATTTATGAGCTGCTGCAGACACCCCATGGCATGATGGAGATGGAGGAGCCACTGAGAAATTATCTGTCAGCTGGAAAACCAATTAATACTAACTGCAGAGAAAAAGAACTGTCTACCCAGATAGAAACTGGCATTGTGAAGTCAGTTACAGATGTCTTTAAGGGATTTTTTTTTTGGTCATTTTCAACTTGAACTTAAACCACAGCTATCAGGGAAAAGCTGCTTTATCTTCTCTTTTTCTGCACCATCAATCCCCCAGCGTTTTCACCACCAGTTTAATGAATTCCAACTATCAAGAGAGCTCATCCGCTCTGTAATTTGTCTTTTTTTGTTCCCTTCACTAAACAAGCAGGAAAAATGTTTTTAATTTGCAAGGCTGAATAAATACCTACTGTGTTTGCCAAGACTTTATTGACATTCATGGCTGTCTACAAAGCTGACTGACTTCTCACAGAGATGGTTTATCTCCTCAAGTAAAAAAAAATAAACCTGCCCTAACAAGAAGATGTTAATCTTCCTTAATAAAATAAATGAAAAGCAGCAGTTCAATAAATAATCCTGTGGCTAGTGAAAGCCCTTCTTTCAGGATATGGTCCCAGAGCAGATTTTTGTTGACAGCAAGATCACACAGCACTGGGACACCCTCCAGTGCTCACTGCTGCCTCTGATGCTGCACTTCTTGTCACCTTCAGCAGAACCAATACGACTGCCTGCAGGCCATGAAATTCATTCAAATGATTCTAACACAAAGGAAAAAAGAAATGAAGAGTTTCTTTTCTTGACTGAGTTATTTTCAGGCATCTGGTTTTCCACACGGTCAGGGAAGAGGTGGCACTGCACTGCTGCTGGGCTGGAAATGAATGGCTGGGAGCAGGCAGAAACTGATTAAGCTGGCACTAGCAAAAGACATGAACTGTGGAATTACACCTTGGATAGCATCAAATCCCATCTCTCTTGCTCAGCTGGTCATGAGGAGTCGAGATGAGTTTCAGCCTGCAAGGAAACACAGTTCTTGAACTTTCACAAGAAAATCAATACACTGAACTCTGAGGTTCTTACTCAAGTTTTACTGGATTTTTACACAAGGCTCAACCTTCCCCACAGGCCTGTTCGCCTGAATTTTTCCATCTGAATTCCTCTCACTGAACAATTCTGTCATCTTAAAATGAGCAACCTGCAAGAAACAATCAAAGCCTCCACAGCTGGAATTTAATATCATCAGAAGGTCTGTGGTGGCTTGATATAAACAGTAAGGAAAAAAAAGCATTTGGGAGGAAAATAATGACAAACCATTACTGAAGAGATTTCTACACCGATGACAGCACTTCACATTCCTTCCTGTGCTTTGTTTAGCTGCACTGAGAAGTGCTATGAAGTGAAGAGATCTGGGGAACATTCCTCTGGAACAGGCAAAGAGCCCTCAAATGAAGGCAATTATTTGCCACTAGTGAAACATCCAGTCTACAAATTATGCAGGCACATCATGCATTTATCTTTGTACTTTTAAAGCTCCTCAAAGCTTTGAGCAGGAAAGGCCTGATGGCTACAAGGTATTTACAACAACTGATACCAAGGAGGGACAGGGATGTGCCATACCTGAGAAAAAACAGCCTCTACCATGTACAGCCTTATTTGTGTACTTCTGGAACAATTCATTACTGACAGGTTTGTCCTCAGAATCTGGAAGAAGAAAACACCAGAAGCTGTTTGAACTACGCTCCCCTGTGTTGTTCTGCGAAGAGATGAATTAAAACACAACCTGAGAATCATTTTCCTTTTCCTCCAGGTTTTACACAGACTTTTTAACCATGTTATGACTCCTCACAATCTGTACTTGTGTGAGTGCACTCACAGTCAGAATAGGTGTGCCACTAACCCATCACTAAATACAGGCATCACGCTCGCTACGGAAAGAGTAATTTTGGATTAGAGCTCACCAAAAATTCACCAAAAAAACCTCCCTGCTGTCTTTGTTTCATAACAAAATGTGTGTGTAGGCACTCCTTGTGAGATGTATTCAAAGATACATCCAAACCTCCTGGTAGAATCCCTCGAGCTGCAGTCCACTTGTGCACTGACTGTGGCAGTGGTGCCACAGGGAAGTAATTCTTTGTGGTGGCAGAATCCATAAATAGCAGGTGCCAGAGAATCACCTGCTGCACAGAGCAACACCCTTGACGTAAAAGTTGTCTCAGATTTACTCTGAACTCTGTTTTGAAACCTCATCAGCCTGATTTTGGGGATTAGCAGGGAAGGAAATCCTAAAAATACAAATGCAGGCTTATCAAGCGGGGGGGAAGGCAGTAAGATGTTTTTGTGACAAAGGCTTCAGGATATGAATTATGCATTACCAAAAACTGACTTCAGTCTGGATGGGAGGAGGGAGATTTCTGTGCATCCAAATCCCAGCACAATGGGCACAAGCTGCTCTGCAGGGAATTACATACATCCTGTACAAACATTATCCATTTGAGAATCTCACTCTCCTTTATGCCCCAGTATTATTTTGCGCTAATTCTGAGAATCTGAGGCAGAAAATCACAAACAACCTGCAAAATCCTTGGGATCAGTCTCCACCCAATTCAGAGAGGGCTACTGAAACCATAAGGAAGCAGGAACAGTCTGGCTTCAGCCTCCCTCTATTTCTGTCCACATTCCCACCCTGTGCCCATCACCATAGCAGCTGACTGCTCCTTCTGCAGAACACCAACCTTTGGGGCAGCAGTGGCAGGAAAACAGTGGGGATTTTTGTCCCAAATGGACCACCATTTGCTGGATAAAAGCAGCTGATGTTGTATTTTAGAAATTGGACAGGACAGCCATAATAAAAAATGTAATTCCCTGTTGATTGCTGAGGTATGTTAATGAGGGTATGATAATGAAGCAGCCACCCACAAGAAAACTCACTGTTGATTGTCCACATGTTACAGTATAAAAACACTTCTTTTCATTGCCACCACTGCCTTACACATTTAAAATCAGCTCAGTGGGGTACGGGAGAAAAACAATGGCCATTAAAAACAAAAAAAACCAAAATATTTCTTCAGCTAAAAATAGTTCCTCTGACTTACAGCTTTTGGGACCTAAGAGCGATGAGCATCGTTTTTAGCAACCACCCCGGCACCACGGCTGTTATATAAGTTTATAAGTTTCAACAGAAGCTCTAATCCCACCCCTGAGCAGAAATGCCCCTGTCATGGAGCACTCCAAAGCTGCACCTGCTGTTTGTATCCTCGTGCCATGAGCTGGACCACAGCCACTTCTGTCCCTACAAAGTGAGCTCTCCAAACCAGGCACCCGCTCACCCCGCTGCCCCTCTGCTTATCTCCAGCACTGGATTAATTTGTGCTGCTCCACACATCAGCGTGGCACTTTGTCTGTCATAGCATGGAAAGTGACCTGGAAGGAACTGCTCCTAGGGGTCTTTGAAAAACAACAATGAACAGCATGAAAACATTTATTAGTCTGTGGTGGGTTTTTTTGCCTGATAAAACACAAACTCAGACTGCTCCACGATTACCCAAGAGGAAGCGAAATTAAAATTATCACGCAGAAAGAAGATAACAATTAAGAAAGATAGGAAGTTCAATCAGACCACTTCAAGTTTTAACCTCAGCTTAATTCCCACGCCTCAGGAACACACTGCAGAGGACCTTTCAGTCAAAGATAAATATTCTGTACTCCTCCCATCACTTATGACACTGCAAAAAAAACCCTGAAACCCAAGCCAGGAATATTTTCAGAGTGAAGCAAAGCACTTTAGAACCTTTCCTTGTTATGCTGAAGAAGCAAAGAAGCTGGATGGGGCCCTAAGCAATCTGCAATAGTGGAAGGTGTCCCTTCCCATGGCAGAGGGTTGGACCTAGATAGTCTTGAAGGTCCCTTCCAACCCAAACCATTCTGTGATTCTATGAAGCAGAAATCAGTATTTTTTAAAGATCTTCACTTCCTACATTCTGCTGCTGCACAGTGACAAATACATATGCCAGATACATCCATATACTACATACTTCATAGCAGGAAAAATAACCAGTGCAGAGCCTTTACTCCATCAATGTACTGGAAACCAAAATAATTTACCTTTCAATTTGCACAGATTTATAAGCAGGTTTTCCCTCAAACATGTTCTTCCTCTGCCACATGCAAGATGCCCTCTTGAGATCAGCACCTGAAATTTATAAAATGATTTATTTAAATGTGTGTTTGCATTTCCACTACAGCTTCCCTTCATGAAAGGCAGGTAAGTCCCATGGTTATGGTAAAAATAAAGATTTTAGAGATTGATCAACATCCTGTTAGCCGTGCTAGGGACTGGAAGATCCAGGAGATGAGAGGGATCTTCACTGCATGCTGAGCAAGGATCATCTGGATCAACTGGTGAGCATCTGGCAGTGCTGGAATCAATTCCATCTGCACAACCATTCACAGCTTAGAATATTTACTGATCCTTACTCCTCAACCCCTTTTACTACTCAGTTTGTGCATGTGACTTCTGTGACAGGACAGTCACATCATGAGGATAAAAGCAGACATTGTGCTCCAATAATAAACAGCGATGCTGGCACACACCATGGAAATTACAGAGCTAATTAGAGGACAACATAATGGTCCATGTATTGAACACAGCCAGGCAAGGGATGGGAAAAGGGGCTGTTGGATTCTGGAAATAAATTTGTTTTACAGACTAGTTTTCACTTTGATCTACAACATCCATTAAACAACTTTAGTTGCATTAGAAAAATATGTCCCTGTCCATCAGAAAACATAACATACATATATCCAAATTACTCATGATCTTTTTTGTGTCCTCCCCACAACTGGCTCCACCTTTTGAAGCTATAAACAAGGTCAGCATCTCATAATTGGAGCATTAAAGGATGGATGAAGTTCTGATGGTTTTTTTGGGACCTGAGAAACTCAGTTTGTGCAGTAGGTGTTTACCTTCCCAGTGATTTCCAAGGAAGTAAACTACAGCAGCAGGACAGAGTCCCTGTAATGGATCAAGACACACTGATCTAGAAGCTTTCATATAAAAGACAATAAAATGAGCTTGGTTTCTAGTTTACTGCCTGAGGCAGGAAAGAGAGACATAAGAAAAGGAGAAAGTATAAGGAATAATAAATAAGACAATAAAACCTGATATAAAGGCAGATTAACAGCCTTTCTACTGTAGGCATCATAGGAAGATAAAGTTTTAAAATAGAGGCTTAAATACAAAGGTGTTTTTGTGGCATTTACAGAGGGTTGGCACGGGAGAAAGCTCCTTTCTGTTGACACAGAACTGAGCTGCAGCAGATTGCTATCAATCCACACGAACAAGCCACACAAACATCCTGGAAGGAAAACAAAATGATGCACACACGTGCAAGGTCTGGGACTTGACTACAGAGAGAGGGAGAATGATCAAATCCATCAATGCAATGAAAATCTGGGAAGAGAGAAGACCCAGAATGTGCACACAGAGAACATAACGTCACTGTGCAATTAAAAATACGATTAAGAAAGACCACAAACCCCCCAGAATCACGATCATCCCGTCAGGATGGAATCTCAAACGGAAACATGACTGATGCTGTTGGAAGTTTGACCAGTGTAAAAAAGGAAGGATGAAGAACTGGTGTTACTATTTGGTTAAGAAAAAGCAACTAGAAATGTCAAAGTTGCCAATGAATTCAAGAGGCAGATGTCAGTCTGGAAGTGGTGTAGGATGGAATCACAGAGGTGAACCCTAATTGCAAATGACTGGTATAACTTCCCAATTCTAAAAATGTGGCCATTACTAAACTAAGGAAAAATAAACCTAAAAAAACCCCTAGTGATTCAGTCAATGAGAGATTTCACTATTTATTCTGCCAGTATTCACGTTCTCCTGTTTGTAACGGACATATTAAGTTAATTCATCAATTACTAAATGAGTTCAGTTAGTTCACAGCGTGTAATTAATTTATTCTCCTCTGTTAGCAGGCACATTCTAATGTCACTTTGTACTATTTTGCAAATTCAATTTAATTTACTAGACACAATGAGAAAAAGGGAATTTTGAAGGCAGAAAATAAAACTGCAGCAAAGACAGATGCAAAACCTGTGGAAATAATGTACAACACAAACAGCATCTGGCAGCAAGGTGCCTTCCCTGCCCAGCAGGCCTGACTGTTCCGAATTAACTTTCTTGTGGCTGGAACAGTTCTGGGATGTTGGGTGCAGGAATGTGGCAAGTGCCAGCCCATGGTGGTGTCCCCACAGCCATTTCCCTGCAGCTGGATGTGACTTCTCATTTCTGTCACCCCTTCCAGTCCTTTGCGAACAGTTTCATCAAGAGATCCCTTTTTTCCAGGGAACTACTCTGGATTTCTTTGAGGTTTTAACAGTGCCCAAAGAAATTCACTCAAGAGGAAATTCACTCCCCATAACTCCTACTGTAGCCACTGTGAAGGTTAAAAGGATTAAATGGTTGAAGTGATGACTGGGATAATAAAGTATGTGCTGTGTAACGCCAGCTGCACAGGCCTTGACAGAGTCAAGCTTTAGAAAAAAATAGAAGAGGAAAGTCTTTAAATATAAAACCTGGCAGTCCCTTCCACATATCTGCACTCCAAAGTCCACGTGTAAAGCAGGAGCTGGGAGGAGAGCTCTGGATGGGTGTTGGGATGGAGGTTTCAGGCAGCACCTGCAGCAGTGCCAAGGTGGGAGCAACCCCAGTTAGGTTGGATCTGCCTCTCACACTCACCAATAAACCTAACAGGTTCCAGCACAGAGGGAAAATAGCACTGGCTGCACCCTCAGCCAAGGAGGGAAACCAGCTGAACCATGGTAACAGTAATGGACTGCATTTACAGTTCATTAACAGGAAAATTAAGTTAGGTTTCCATCAGTACCAAGCCATAACATTTTTCTTGTGTTGGTGCAACACACACAGGGCTGGAGCTCTGAGAAGGCCAGTCCTGTTTCATGGGTGATGCAGCACCAGGCAGGGAGACATGGCTGTCCACAGTGTCCCCTGCTATGAGACTGGGAGTCTGCAGGCATCAGCCACGTGGCCTGTCTCAGTCCTGCCTGGATTTTGGCAGGATTTAGGTGCCTAGATTCTGGAGTGATAGAACTTTCTATTCAGTACCTGCTGGGGTATCAGCATATGCTGGACCACAGTCAAAGGTGTCTCAGCTGGCATCAGGGAACCTGCTTCTCACTAGACTTTTCTGCAATCAAAGCACAGCCTAAACACCACTAAACACCCTGGAAGAGCCTGAAAATCCACCACAATTCATGCCAACACCAGAGCTCTTTCCAGAACAAGGCTGCACAGAGGCCCTGGTGGTGTCCACCTTCCACTGGACACTGAAGCAGCATCTGAAAAGCAGGAGAGACCCTTTCCATGCCTGTTCAGCCTTCAGCTTCACACCACCCTGGAAAACTGGAGCAGCACAGATGCAAAATGTGAGGCTGAACACGTCTCTGCATTGCTTGTGTGGCTCCTGGTACCCAACAGGCTGTTCCACACCAAAGCTGACCTTCCCTGTGCTCCCTGCCAGGCACACACAACCTCAGATGTTGTTCAACTGATGCCCAATTCCCTCTCTCACGTGTCACAAACAAGGTTCCTCTGGAGTGTTTCTCTCTACAGTGCTTATTCTGATTGCAAAATTACATTACATCGACACCCCTGCCGCCTTCTCAACAACTCAAGGGTCCCCCCAGCCTTTTCAGTCTCATTCTGTCCCATTCTGGTGGAAATGGAGCTCTGCCCTGTGACTCAGGACTTTTTTTTGCATCACGTGTAGGAAGCATTTCCTAATTCTGGCCCAGACAGTTCAGTTCCACACCCAAGGGCAAAAATCCAGCATGGATACAATAAACTGGGCATCCATGTGCTTTAAAAGCTCAATACTGGATATTTCTAAAGAGGGTGTATGGTGCATGTACAGGGGGACACAGCTAAGCATCATTTTGATCTGAAGCTTAAAATACACAACACCTCCTGAACTATTTCTGTATGGAAAATTGGTGATATTCTTGATGAAAAATCAGTAATTAAAATAATTTTGAAAGTGCTTAAAAGGACAGTAACAGAAGACAAAACTGATTCAGACTACAGCACAGCACTGCAATGAGACAAGGAATGACAGTGATGATGTTTGAGGGGTTGTAATTTAAGACAAACTGTAGCAGAACTGCTACAGCAGCTTGCTAATTCTATTACTAATCCTTACATCACACTTTCCAGACTCCTTATGGATTTCCCTCTTAACAGCCTCTGCTTTATCAGCATATTTTTGGCAAAAGGCATTACAGTAATTTCTGCTACAAGGGAATAATTGTGTCAGGGGGTTGGTGAGGAATATTCCCTTGCACTTCCAGACTGGAGCAGCACTCTGCTAACTGTGCTCTCTGCAACACCTAACTAGAACAACTCTCATCCTGCCCTCGGGGCCATGAAAATTGTATCAGGTTTCCAGTTAAGGTGAGGATAATGTGTATCCTGTGTGGATGTGACAAGACAGGCTCGACCAGCTAAAATAACTGAAGTAAAAATGCCAACTGCACTGTACTGCACTGTAAAATACCATACAGAGCTATAAAACAATGCAGACTCAAAGCAAGAAGTCAGAAGTCTGACAGACCATAGGAATACAGATTACGAAACCGTGAAAATTCATTTAAAGCTCTATAATTAAGACCACACCACAAATATTGCTTTTTTTTCTCCTTAAATACAATAGCTCTCACTTCATGTGTCAATATTAATACAGTGCTTTGTATCATTGCCCATGGGTACAAACCTCTTCCTTTAAACACCCCAGTCCTAGACATTTTCAGATGCAAAGGAATGGAGGGGAAGGATTGGCTACAATGCCCCAATCAAACTTGTATTTTTTTTCTGCCCAAATCCATAGTTCTGTATCCTCAAAGACAGATGCTGAGCACATCTGCTGCATCACTTCCCTGAATCCCTGCCAGCTCTATCTGCTCTCTGAAATCCCCTGCGGAGATTTCCAACACACCGTGAGCCCTGCACAGCTCCGCCTCCGACCCTTCCTGTTAGGGACTCCTGAGCAATGGGTTTTATCTCATTAATTCAGTGTTTTTTAGGAAACTACTTTTCCTTGCCAGTTTTTAAACCCAGAGGAATTTTCTAGATGTGCAGTGACAGCGCATGAGTAATAGCTCCCTCATTAAACTACCAGGGAGTCATAAAACAAAACAAATTGTTCAGCTTCCCAGTGTTTTTCCGATTTGCTTTCCCTTTCCAAGTCCTGTAGTGCTCACAAACATCCAAACTATCTAAGTGACGTCATTTCTAGTCATAATTCTTAAAGGAAACAACGTGTCCTTCGCCTGTTGCTTAATCCTCTGGTATTCCTGCCGTCATTTATTTGTGCCCCTGAGTAGTTTCAAGTAATTTTATTTTTTTAAATCAAGAGCTAGTTGTGCCCATGTGAAACATGTACTTCCAAAATACACCATGAAAAGCTTGTCTGGCATGGGAGAGGAGCTGTGTTGTGTTTACTCCTGCTGGGAACAGGTTCTTTATCCCATTTTGAAACCTGGGAGTCACAACTATATACAACCATACAGAGCATTGATTCAAGGAATATTTTAAAAGGCCGTAATTTCTGCATTGGTTTGTGAGAATGAGACAAAATAAGATCTCAGTCTCCTGTGTTTCTGTTCAGGATGAAGAACAATTTATCAGAACATGATACCAAAACAATTCTGGGAGGTGAAAAGGCTTAAAAATATTTGCATTTAGTATTTATTTTGGCAGGTTTGCTGGAAGTGCTAACTACCATAGTTTTCAGAACAATCCTTTAAGGTGCTCTTGCAATCCTCACCTTAAAATATCAAAGGAAGGACTCAGTAGAGTCAGTCTGAGGTGACCTGAATTCAGTGTTCAGTGTTTTTACTGAAAAATGTGGTTTGCTTCAGGAAAACTTCAGCTCCTTTCGGCTGAACAAAATCTGGGAGCCGCAGAATGAAAACCATTTCCGACAGCCCGAACATCTCACACCACTGAGACTTTAATTCTTTTAAAATCTTTTAATGAGCAGCAGAAAGCAAAGGAATGAGATAAACTGGGAGCTCCAGACCACAGTCCCTAGCACATTTGGCAGCCGTGAGGAGACCCATTACACACTCCAGGCTCACTGACCTTGCAGCTTTCTCCAGGATTAGAAAACAAACCAGGGGAAACCTTATTCCCTTTTACAGAGAACTGTGCTCTCTGTATCTACAAGTAAATGTTTTGATGCTGATGAATGATCAGCGGCTTTAAATACACATCTGAGTCAGGCAAAGAAGTGATGAGTGTCAGGGAAAGACTACTTGAGCAAAAGGTGAGCGGAGACCCCAGCCCAGAACCTCAGGGATGCTCAAGAGCCTCACTGCTGATGATTTCACTACGAGGTAGGTATTCAAACACCTCTAAGGACACAGGCTGTCAGAATTTGCCTCTTTACACTGCTTTATAACTGGCAACAAAGGTGGAACAACTTGCCAGCTTCGCTTGTCACATCATCCTTACGACAGCGTGCGGAGGTACCGTGAGGAAGGGGGATTTCGTCAAGACTGAAATACACTGCAGACACCGTGGCAGATGGCACTGGGTGAACTGAAATGGAATTGAAAAGTTCAGGGTATTTCAGAGAAGGTTCATTTAAGATGAAACAAGGTAACAGCTGAAGAAATACAGAACAGTGAAGGGAGACAGAAACATACCCTCTTCATCCTTCTCCTGACATACGGAGATGCTCAAAGAACTAAAATGATTGTAAATATTTTGGCATTTACGTCACGGCCACAACTGAATGCTGACTTGCCCTGATACCCTGGAACCTCCCCAGACATACAGCCCCCACTGCCCTGCACATTTTGCAGTCCAAAGGGTGAGGAAATCTCTCTTGTCATCTGTTTAAATGCAAAGCACAGGTGAAGGGGGGACCTCACAAGAATATGCCAAAGCCAAGACTGGAGAAGGGTTAAGAAATTAAACCTTTGGATAGATAATGGAAACACCCAAGATCATTAGATTAGCATCAAAGAGCTGAAATAACCCTTTGAATGTTTAATAATTGTCCTCTTCAAGGACTCCCTCACCTCTCCCTAAACTCTTCTGCACTGCCTGCTGCCAGAGATGTTACTGGAATGGGCACATCACAGGTCTGAGACTCTGCTGATGCCCTAAGATACAACTCAGTTTAACGTTTCAGGAACAAGCCTGCGACTGAAGCAGAGTTTGGACAGCATTCCCAAAGCCACAGAGCACATCAGGCCTGTGGATAGCTCCTCATTAAAAGAAGCAACAAGGAACAAAACCCCAACCTCTTTTCCAGGCGGTGAATGACACCAGCATGAGACTGACAACTTTCAGGATGAGGTCACCTCCGTTTCCCTTCAGAAATGAAGCTGGCAAGTACAATTAACAATAATTAAAAACTCCTTTCACAAAGGGACACTACACTTTTATTATCTCTGCTGAAGCCTAATCAAAAGTATCACAATGGGCTTGTTGATTTTTTTTTTTAAACCAAGACACGAAAAAAGACAGAAAGAAAACTGACAATTAAGAACAGAAACCCTATTTTCTTAGGTGCCATAGTATTTTGGCTCAAAATACATATTGTCCCCTGCTTCCCTAAAAGAAACTCAGTACTTACTAGACAGCCATGGGAAAACATAACCAAAAATTTTAATTTACCAAAAAAAGAAGCTTTATGGATAAATAAAAATGCTTGTGACAGTGAAAGTTATATGGGAAGTAAAAGCAACAAGCTGTAATCACAGTCATGAAAAGTTCCTGGCATTGGATCCAATGATTTTCTTCAGCACAGTTTCAGCTGCTTTAAGTTCCTTTGCATCCCAATTTGCTATTTAAAAATGTAATTATATGAGAGCCAAACCCCAACCATGAATTCTGCTGCACATCTACAGTGCAGTAACAACTTTGTAAACACTTTAAAATGTTTTTATTTGTGCTGTGGACACTGAAGGTCCCACTGCTCTTTATCAGGGAAGGTATTTTGCTATCGGTATCTCCCCCCATACGCAGGCAGAACTGCCAGATCAGATTTACCAGCAGAGCTTTAGGGTGCAGATTAAACCCTGGCAACTGGCTTTCACCCAGAAACTTGAGTGCTTAAATCACTTCTAGAAGTGTCATCACTTCTGAAAGATTTAGTGTTACAACCCCAAAATGACCCTGCTGCTGTGAACACGCTGCGCTCCTGAGCGATCCTAGCAGCACTGGGCACATGGGTCCCCGTCTCCCAGGAGCGTGGGTGGACGATTTTCCCAAGATTGAGCCGATTTTAGGACAGAAGGGTAAGCCCAGGGAGTGAGGAATGAGAGGGTTAAGTGGGAAGCAGGCAGAGTGGAGGGTGAGCCACAGGGCAGGAAGCCCACCTGTTCCCGGAGCGATGCCCGCCGGACGAGGAGCGGTGCCAGCCCACAGCCCAGAATAGCAGCAGGGCCAGTGGAAGGGAAGGAAATGCACAGTCTTAGGCAAGAGGTCACCCCAGTCTGAACACATCAGCACTTGAAGTATGGTTTTGCAAGGGCCTGACTCCACAAACCACAGCTGAGGCCAAGGACCAAGGACGCTGTGACATGATCCGGTCACTCTGTCACTTCATAGACATGGGCTGAGTGTAAACAGGGAAGCCACGTGGCATCCGTAGTGTCATGTAGTGACTTCCTGAGTGCCACCCGGGCTCAGAACATCGCCTGCAACATCTCTTAGCCCACACAGCGTCTGCAAAAATGGGAACCTTTAAGCACCTCCTATTACCATGCCTGCCATCCTCCGTGACTCAGGAATCCGTTTCTGGATCCTCGCGTGCATTTCCCGCTTCCTTTCCCTGCAGTGCACAGAACAGAAACGGAGCTGAGTGCTGACACAGTAAGTAGATTGATTGCAGTATTTTGCTTTTTGGACCGACTCCCAATCTCATTCTGATCTGGTTCTCAGATAGGAGGCTGTACATTGTCACAGCGTTTGTAAGAGCGGTTGCTACACTGATTCCACGAGATAGGCGAGGCTGTGCATCTGCATATCAGAAAACCAGATCGTGCACGCTGCAGATACATCGAATTTTCTCAGAATAATAAAGTGAAGAGACACTGAAAACAGCATGGAAATCATTTGATGGGCTTCTTCCAAACACGCTGGTATAAATACAGGTCAAATTTGCAGGGAGTGTTCAAATTTGCATCGTTGTGTTCTTAAAGCCTTTCGAAAAGCAAGGATATTGTAACAGTTGAGACGAGAAGCCTGGGAGACAGGAGATTTGGACTGGTTTGTCCTATTACTACAACACTGACTGTGGATCATGCCACAGAAAAACTCAATTTTCAATCAACTACTCAAATAACAGGTGAATTTTTCCCAGTGCTCAGCATCCAGAAGATGTCAGCACAAGCTGGAATTAAGCACACAGGTGCTTCCTGCTGCCTGGCACATTGAAAATCACACCTTTCAAAGGATGGTTATACACTTAAAACGGAGATGTATTAACCAGTCCATATCACTACATATATCTGAAGTACACAAGAGCTCAGAAGCTCCTTCCCTACATACTGTAATCCCAACAGATCCCTGCACCTTCTCTTTGACAATATTTTATTAAGTTTACTCGAAGAATGCAGCCTTGCTAATCCACAGGGCACGACCATTATCTTTTAACAGCTGTACCATTTTGAGACAATTTTTGACAGGAATTCACATGCTATGACATGTGAATTTTGACAGGAACTCACTAGGATTTGATCTACACACATTTTAGACCAAAACCTTAAAGCTTCCTTCCAGGCATCTCCTGAAGGACTGGAGGAAGAAGGTCCTCAGACCCCTCACTTTGTGGTAGTCTGGTAAATGAACCGTAACATTTTAAGCAGACAAACTGCCTCTCAGAAATGTATTGGTTCTACCAGAGTGACTAAGACAGACAAAGAGTGAAAACTTCTTTCTGGCAATAAATAACAAGCTGCTTTGAACTATTTTTCAGCCTAGAACTGCAAATTAACAAGTCCATGCACAGTCTCCATCACAAAGCACTGTAGTATGTAAAAAGGGTGCTATGAATTTTAATGCAAAGGTGTGTGACGTGTATTCCAGATGGGGAGCATTAGAAAAAACTGTTATTACACACACATATTTTTAATATTAGGCAAATGAGACATCTTGCATGCAGCCACGTTCTTGGGGCAGCGATCACAACTGAAATGTGTGGCTGATTGTAGGGAATTAAAAAAAATATATTCAGACAAAACCACAAAATCACATGGGATGGGTGATGTATTTTTTACCACCCTTCTTGCCCCACCCCTTTGCAGCAATTTAAATGGTTTCAACATGTTAAAAAAAAAACTATTAAAAAAAAATTCTTACTCCTTGAAGCTGTCTGGTTGTTTTCCTACAGACACTATCTCAGCATTAAACAGCCACTGCAGCCATGAACTGCTGCTTTCTGGTTTGTAAGACCAAGTGAGTGGTTCCCCTCACTTTCTCTTGAGAAACAAACAGAAAAACTCTGAGTAATGAAACACTAGAAGATAGAACCTCCAGGAATAAAATCTGTTTTACAACAGCAGGAAACAAATTTAAGATAATACGTAGGGACTTCAGGGAGACCTTGAAACACACTTCTCCCACCTAAAGGGGCTCTAAGAGAGCTGGAGAGGGACTTTAGACAGAGACATGGAGTGACAGGACACAGGGCATGGCTTCCCACTGGCAGAGGGCAGGGGTAGATTTGATATTAGGGAGAAATTCTTCATTATAAGGGAAGTGAGGCACTGGAACAGGTTGTCCAGGGAAGATGCCCCATCCCTGAAGTGTTCAAAGACAGGGTGGATGGGACTTGAAACCACCTGGGATAGTGGAAGGTGTCCCTGCCCATGAAATGGGTTGGAACAAGACAATCTTTGAGGTCCCTTCCAACTCAAGTCATCCTGTGATCCTGTGACTTCATGTCAGTGTGGTGGTTAAAATATGAGCTGAAAGGCTCAGAACTCTCTGGGGCAGAATGAAGTGAAACAAGCCAAGCCAATAAAACCAAAAGGTTTTATTTCTCATCAATGCACCTTTCATCATGTCGTTCACAACTTTCACTGTAGCAGTTACAACATACTGACCCCTTATGTAAATCAAGCCTTGGAAAAGTCAGTAACCTCCACTGCTGTAGCAGCCTCCAGCACCTGCCCCTACAGGTAATAAAGGATTACGTGGATCAGAACTGCAGTGTTTATGAAACTTCGGTTTTTTTCCACTCAGCAAGCAGCTATTTTTTATTATTTTTTTTTTTAATAAAAGGAGTGGCTATGTAAGGGAAGAAAAAAAAAAAAGGAAAGAAAAACAACATAACGAAAAGGAAGAACACACCCATATGGAAAAAAATGGCCAAAGACAAAGCAGGCTTATTGCAAACGCTACATAACTCTGTCACTGACAAAAACAAACTCTTAATTAGCCAGAAGGGAAATTTCAAGGTTCTCATTCCTGTGTGCGCTCAGAATCTGTCCACACTTCCACAGAGGTCTCATGCTGCTCTTACGATTGTTGTGAATAGTTTTAATATCAAGCAGAACAATAAACAAACTTCTGGGTAGTCCTGCCATTGTAAATATTTTAACTGTGTCCCTGCAGACCCACAGGTGGCAATTGGGAGCAGAGTTATTTGACAAAGCAGTTCCGTTCCTGCAGTTCCCAAAGCATGTGTAAACACCACCAGGATCTCTGCTTATGTAAGGAATGGAAATGTGAGGGTTTGACAGATCTACAACCCAACAGGCTTGTATTAAACGTACCCCCACGTTCCTCTGGATTTCATTCTGCACAGTTACTACAGCATTTGAACATCAGCAAGAGATTTGGGCTGTTTTAATGGTATGAAACATCTGCTTAAGTACAGCAAATTGTTTCTGGATTTGTCTAGGATTAAAAAAATGAGTAAACACTGACTACTTTACAAGCTGCCTTGGCTCCAGTTCCAAGCTTTATATGAAATTTACTTTGCAACAGGTGACCATGTTCAAGATGAGGAAGATTTCACTGAAATGGTCCAAAGTCTGGAGCACATATGCCATGAGGAAAGGCCAGAGAGTTGGGGTTGGTCAGTCTGGAGAAGGCTCCAGGGAGACCTTAGAACTCCTTCCAGTGCCTAAAGGGGCTTCAAGAGAGCTGGAGAGGGACTTGGGACAAGGCATGGAGTGACTGGACAAGAGGGAATGACTTCACACTGCCAGAGGGCAGGATCAGATTCGGTATTAGGGAGAAATTCTTTGTTTTGAGGGTGGTGAGGCATCTTATCTGGCTACCGATGAAAACCTGCAGGGACTGGAGTTTTCAGAACACTGCATATGAAGCTATTCCTTAGTAAATACCTTTTTAGCAGCTACGACAAGACCTGTCACTTCCTGCAGTCACTCACCTCTATTTGGGCTTCAAAGGGACTTGCTCTATTACAGTAAATATTGAGAATATACTGTGCACAACTTAATATGACTTAACAGGGCAGCAGAGACCTTACCTTGGACAACAGCCTGACTGCACCTGACTACAGAGAGGTCACAGCTGGGGCTGTAACTCTGCAATAGTAATTAATAAAGACAGGTACAGATTAGTCACAGTGAGCTACATCCAACCTTACAGCACTTTCAGTTAAATATCCTAATAATAGCCTTGTCAGGCAGGGTCTGGTAATGATTTGCAGTTACTTTACTTTCCCATCTCCTTCATTAAAATGAAAGGAATTTCAAGTTTGGGAGCTGTCTTTATGCATTGCAAGTTTGTAATTGCAGCATATCCTTCACCTTCATACCTTTTATTAGTCAGGTAACAAGCTCCCCTTGCAGCTCTTGGGTCATTTCAGCTCCTGGGAATGCCCACTACAAGCTGCAATAAACCATATGGACTAAAAGTTTCTGTCTGAGACTTTGTTAGAGCCAAAAAAACCTACAAATGCATAATTAAGGCCTGACATCTTTCTGCAGGAACAGCAGCAGCATGCAACCAGCTGACCAGGCTGAGGATTACTGTTTACTTCATGCCCAGGCACAGCGAAGCTCAGGCAGAGTAAATCACATGCCATCCAAACCAGCTGGGAAGCAGCAGAGGTCAGCAGGGTGTGTGTGCTGCCCTGCACACCCCACACCCCCTGTGGCAGCTCTCCATCCCCTCTGCCTGTCTCCAGGATGGTGAAGAAGGGAGGGGTTGTTCCCAGTCTTCCAGGTATCTTCACAGAGCCAGCCCACAATGCTACTCCAACTTTTTGCTGCCTCCTTTCCCATGCACTCACCCCCTCCCACCTCCTCTCTCACTTGCCAGTCTCCTTACCTGCCCACTCACACTTTCCCTTACTCACTCCATAACCCACCCATTTTCACGTTCCCCATTCATCTCCCCGTTCAGTTACACAACCTGAGCTTAAACACCTCCAGTACACTCAGGGAGAGGAACTTTGCCTCCCAAGACCAACCTGCCTGTGCCTCTCTCATCAGTGTCGCCATGCCCTGCATCCATCCAGGTTCCCAGCGTTTGAGGGAAGGCAGTTTATTGCTCTGTGCTCCCTGTGTCCATGAGGCTCCATAAAATCAATCTCCACCCACATCACTGCTAATCTTTCCTGCCATCCCTTCTGGATGAGCCAAACACTTTCTTTGGACAGAGTGAGGATGGAAGGAATAAAAGGACTGGCAGTGCTGGCCGTGCCTCTGCCACATCCATGTGTGCTGTGCCTCCAGCAGGCACCCAACACACCCCCACCCTGCCAAAACCCCATTTCTGGAGACTTCCAACCCTCCCAACCTCTGGGATACTCTGGGAAGAAAAACAGAGGTAATGCTTCAGGAACATGCAGAGGACTGGGGTAAAGGTGCTGGATCATGACCAGAGGGCAGCTCTGATGGGACTGGCTCAAGCCAGCGTGGCTGTGCGCCAGCTCACACCAACCAACCCGTCTTTCTCTCATGGGGTGACTGCAAAAAAAACCCCTGTCCATTTGTCCTTTTTATAGTCTCTGCATGTTTGGTTTTTTTTAAGGGGGGGAGATACTGATCTAGCTCTTAGTGGTCAAGAAAAAGGAAAACTTTTGAGACAACTCTCCCTGGGCACCCGAAGCTTCCGGTAGTGAAGAGCAAGCCCTGAGGAAGAAACAACAAACAGACAAACCCCAAATCCCACAGAAACAAGTAAAACTATAAAAAGAACAATAGTTATGAAGAACTTGAATGGAAAGCTGGAATGGGGGGTTAGGGGAGACTCCAATAACTAGACTCCAACTTCCACTAATTCTGTCACTAACAGAAAACTAGCTTTTTTGGTTTCCCTGCAATGCCCTCTGCAGACTTGCCTACACACATAGCTTCCTCACAGTTTAAATGCCACAATGGAGTTAAAAATCACTTAAATTTTATCTCCTCCATACAAAAACATTTCAATTTCCAATTCAAATTGGCCTTTTCAGGTAATTTTCAACAATTTCTCAAATGGCATCAGAACAGACCACTCTTATACTACAGTAAAATATGCATCTGAGAAATTATACTATTAGCAGTTCAATTTGAAACCTATCTTCAATCAGTAGAATTTTCCCAAATCCTGAAAAACCGAACATGCAGCACTTAAGGTAAGTGATACATTTAATATTCAAGAGCACATAATATTATTCCACTCATATTTACGGGCTGTTAACACCGGAGAGAATTACTGAAAGATGAGAACGTAGACATGAAATAATATGAAATATTACAAAATAAAGAAATGGAAAGATTTAGGGCACATATTAGGCAAAGAAAAATCTTGCCATCAAACTCTGTGGGAAAGATTCCAGAGGATCAAAGTGGAAGGCCCAGTTCTTAGAGTATCTCTAGCCATAAAGTGCAGGAAAAGAAAAAAAAATACAACAAACCCACAACCACCCAAAACCACGCAGCAGGAAACATGTACTGGCAAGACGACAGCCTGGATGATCTAATGCACTTTCCATCTCTAATATCTCTGATTCTGTAATTCCATAGAAGCTCTTAGCACAAAGCTGGCCAACTTCTGTAGCAACTCAATCATCTGATTGGTGTGTGATAATCAGCGTGCTCAATTAAAAGGAGGCCCTTGTAGCTGGGTGTTGTAGCTGCTCCCTATCAAAGCTGTGCCAGTAGGGTTGTGACTGGCGGGGGCTCCGTAATGACAGGGTTGTGGGGAGCTCTCCTGAACAGGCACAACAGAATTTATGTCATTAAAGAGACAACCATCATCCTCCTTGCAAAACGCCCGGGGTCAGCTTTTGACAGTGGATTTGATAACGCAGAGCTCAACTGTGTCAACATTTAGTATGCAAATATCTTCGCTCCTACGTGCAAGCGAGCCTTAGAGTGGCTGGATCTGTATTACACAGCATTTTTAACTATTTAACTCTTGATGTGTGCGCTGAGAAAATCTTCCCTTAGGGTAAAATACCAGCTTGTTTCTCAGATCACGTGCTTTGTTTGCTATTTTCAAGTTGTTAGGTAAGCACACACGCAGGAAGAAGACAGCGCAGAAGGATGCACGGCATGAGCACACCTCTGGTGTTTTAAAGGAGGTTGTATGAGAAAAATGGATTATAGCAACAGAGGTAAGAATCAATCAGAAAGTTGAGAGAAAAATGCAGAAGAAGAGAAAAAACTCCAAAGCAGTAAAGTAGAAAACAGAGGCATGTAGAAAGATAATCCTTCCTAACTGTGCTGTGCCTGCTGGAAACCAACTGGACGAACTATTGCTGCCCCAAAACCTCCTGCAGAGAGAGGGGTTCAGGGGTATTTTAGCTTCCCTCCCCGGCCAATGGAAACTCTATCCTGACTCTGACTACGACAGGATGTGATTTGTGGAATAAGAGACAAAGGGAAGTTTTGTGAAAAGGATGAACAATTTCTGACGCTGTTTGAAAAAATGCCAGTTTGATAAATGCCATGAGCCTATCAGGCTCTATAAAGTTTATTTCTATGTATTTATATATAACACTAGGATTTAAGGTTGAAGCTGGATATTGGGAAGAAATACTTGGCTGTGAGGGCGGAGAGGCCCTGGCACAGGGTGCCCAGAGAAGCTGTGGCTGCCCCTGGATCCCTGGAAGTGTCCAAGGCCAGGCTGGATGGGGCTTGGACCACCCCGGGATAGTGGAAGGTGTCCCTACCCATGGCAGGGGGGTTGGAATTAGGTATCTTTAAGGTTCCTCCCAATCTAAACCATCCTTTGATTCTATGATCAATAACAGAAATTTTAGCAAGGAATTGACTTCTCTTTGGCATTACACAGTATTATCTTAGGTACTTTTCTTTTTCTTAGGTACTTCTGCTTGAACAGATGCTTAAGTTAAATGCAGACACCTAAAATCCAGATGCCAAAGGAACAGAGGAAAGCATGTTCAACAGATTGCTTGTTTTGGAGAAAAAGGTTAACTTGGCTCTTCCTTGAGCTCCCCTGTGATGAACAGACAGGGAAGGTGAGGTTTCCTGAACATGCTGATGAACTTCATGCAGCTGTCACTGTAAGTGACACCGTCACCTTCTTGTTTGCTTCTGGCCATGAATTCCTCCCACCTCCCCATCAGCACCAGCAGCCCTGTCATCATGTAATGAGACGGAGCAGCTCTAATTTCCCCAAGAGAAAACAAACGGAGCAGAAAAATCACTTTCTCAAACCAGCTCAACACATTGAGCTGTTCAGTTTGGATCACTCCAAAGCCACTTGGTCATCAGGGATGGCCATGGAAGGAGCTGACCTTGAAACCACATGTGGAATCTGCAGAGCAGGTACCCTCTGCTCACATTGCAACACCAACCGCAAAACAATGTCCAACAACCACTGCAACCCAAAGCCATGTCCACAGAAGACAATACTGTCAACTTGAAACAGTATTCCAGCCGTTAAGAGCTCACCTGGGAGGCTGGGCACTTCTCCCAGGGCTTGGCATTTCCTCCCCTGCAGATCCCACCTGCTGCAAAGTCCCTGAACCAGCAGGCTTCAAGCAGAGCTTGGGCTGAAGCTGCTTTCTGCCCTCTCGCTGGAGCTGGGCCAGCTCACAGAGGAATTCAAAACTCACAAAGCCATGAAGAAAAAGCCCTAGAGGGCAAGTATGACTCCATGAGAAAGAGACTCCCAGGAGAAGGGGCAGAGCCCCATATTCTGGTCCCTTCTCCAGGAATTGCTCATGCCTACTGCACTGAAGATTACATAAAATGTATACATAGCTCCCTTCATCCAAAAGCTTCAAAAATACATCCTATGAGCTATATAAACACACCTAAGAGCCAGTAAGAGCTCTGCCCTAACAGGAGAACAGCATATTCCTACCTGTATTCTTGGAAATATTCTTATACTTGGTGGATAAAAGTAAATCAAAGAGCAAAGCTGAGATCTTCCCAGGTATGAGTCACTTCTGCCAACCTCATGTTTTGGCAATAAAACTGCATGTACACTCTCACCTGAGCCTGTAATAACAGGTCATGTGGGGAATTTCTGTAGCCACTTGGGTTCTTAAAGGTGCAATTCAGGTGCCCAAACTTTGGTGAGAAGTGAAAACTGCCTGTTAGTGTTCATTTGCTGCTCCAGGGAACACCTGCAGTCCCAGCAGGACACGGCAGCACTGCCTAGAGGTGTCCCAGTTTGGCAGCAGAAATAAATCCAATCCTGGATGCCCCATCCCTGGAAATGTTCCAGGACAGACTGGACAGGGCTTGGAGCAACCTGGTCCAGTGGACAGTGTCCCTGCACATGGCAGGGTGTTGGAATTGGATGTTCTTAAAGGTCCCTTCCAACCAAAACCATTCTGTGATTTTATGATGTGAGAAAGAAGCAAGGGAATGAAACACCAGAGATCATCACACAAAACTCTACCCTGAAAATGCAGTGATAAAAGTGGCTTCCATTCAGACCTCATGCTGCTGGAAAACATGTATGTTTCTTTGCCTGAATCACCTTTTCTTTTTTAGATGTTGGTGTTACCATTCCAGTAGAGTGATGGAAGAGGAAGACTCCTCACTCCTCTTTTCCAGGTCCAATTTTGAGCTCACCATTTCCTGTGCAAACTTTAGCTGCAAACTCTGGATAGCTACAGGCCATAAAAAAACCCTTGAAAATTTACCAAATAAACAACAGCCTGTGAACTTCCACATGGGAATCCCTCAGATACCAGTACAAATTAACACTATCAAAACACTAAAACATCAAGCACTTGGTACAAGACATCACAGTACACACCTGTGAATCCAGTTTTGAACTGTTAAGTGTTTTCCTTACCTGCAATTTAGGGCTTGTGTTTCAGCTACTATTTAGGATAAAGGTACTATTTATGATATACTATTTATGATAAAGCTACTATTTATGATAAAGGCAGGTTTTTTGGGTTAATTTTTGTTAGTTTGCCTTTTATTAAAAAAAATCCAGACTTTTATTACCTACTGCAATGAACAATACTCTGCTTCAGAGACAGAGTGCTTTTCCACCTGCCCCCATGTGCTGCCTTTCTTTTGGCTCAAGATAACAACCAAAGACATGGAAAACATCACCTTTGCAACATATAATTTAGATCCTTTCAATCATATTAGGTGACATTGTCAAAGCTGCCACTAAAAGGAGATACTGCATGCATGCATGACCAACTCAGCAAAGTCTATGATTCTATGACTCTATGTAAAAAAAAAAAAATCAGGTTTCAAAATCTGTTTTATTCAATTTTTTGGGTGCGAAGCATCCCTGTGCAGTGCATCAATGGTAAAGCCCTTTTCCCAAAACAGGTGATTTTCAAGAGCAGCACTTTCCCTGTCCCACAGGTGGATACACAGCAGTGAACTCAAGGTCTAAGACTCCTCCTCCTCCAACAGGGCCTGCTTGGGATTTTTCAGTAAATGGAACTGCTCCACTGCGATCCTGAGGAAATTTGATCTGCTACTTCAATAGAAGTTTAACAGTTAACAATTTAGCGGCAATAAAAATCTGCAACTTCCTTTCTTTTCATCTGAAGTGATAAGAAAACAATGATTTTTTTTTTCTTTTGGAAAAAAAAAATCCCTCCTGAGAACATTCTGATAAGGTTACGGTTAAATAAATGATTTTCAGGAGATACGCAGTTAATTCACAAAAATACTTGGCAAAAAAACTATCTTTGAATATCTAATTCATATAACGTTCTCCTTTATTTGTTTAATTCAAGTAAAATATTTTCCTCCACCCTTTCCTTTTCATAGGCTTTTCACACCCACATAACAACCAAGTGACTCTTCCCTGACCCGGCCTCCCACGCCTTTTGGTACAACTGCTCCCCGCTCCTGAGCTCTTCTCCCAAGATCCAAAGGAAGCACTTAAGGAAGGGAAAGGAAACCCAGTACAATGCTGAACCTTCCTTTTTCTTTCTTTTTTTTTTTTTTCATTAAACCACTGGGTTTATTTGCTGTTCCGCAGGGATGTGTGGTGCATGGAGAGCCTCCTCTGCGGCTGTTTTGGAAAAAAAGGGAAAAAATATCCCTGAGTGCTCTCTCTAAGTGCCAACACAAGTGTGTTTGGGAAGAGAAGGTGTCCTGGTGTCACCATCCAGGGAAATAACAGCAGCAGTGGATCCCTCCCTTTGTGCAGAACCTGCAACTCCTACAGCTGTTGTTTGGAGAAGACACATGAACAGAGCAAGACAAATTCAATAATCACTATTCTGCTTTTCCCATTTTCTAATAATCTCAGCATTCCAAACGATGCTCTGGAAATCCAAGAGCTACAGTATCCCGTATCAGCATCCTCTCTAAATGGAAAACACAGTCTTAATGCTGGTAAAGCACCAAAGGGAAGTTAAATATCACTGCCCTCATTTCATCGACAACTAAAAATAAACTACTTGCCCAAGAAGCTCCCCCCTCCAAAGAATTCCTCCTAAATGCAGCGGCAGAGTCAACAGCAGATTCAGGGAGCACAACTTCCAGATTCAGCTCTGTTACCCAACGTGATTCCTTCCAGCCAATAGTATGTTAATGATTTGGGGTTTTTTTGAGAAACCACTAATTGGTATCTTTTTTCTTGGCATTTTACAGATCAACTTAAAAATAACATCGTTTCTATTCTAGGCATATTTTAGGGAAAGTATCATTAGATTTAATTCCAGGGATGAACATCTGATTTTCATGTGAAATTCTAGAAGATCAGAGCCTTGTTCATTCAGTGTAACAGGGAAATGACAGCTTAGCCATGACTCTGGGACGATGTGATCCCAAAGCTGGAGCTCTGGCCCATCCCCTTTGCTCAGTACCACTGTCAGCAGAGGTTTGTAGGTGAAAGGTGAGAAGGAAAACCAGTTTCAAACTCTGTCACCATGATCAAGAAAGTT
Source organism: Nicator chloris (assembly GCA_013400495.1). NCBI lineage: Eukaryota > Metazoa > Chordata > Aves > Passeriformes > Pycnonotidae > Nicator > Nicator chloris. The sequence continues at coordinate 71,733 of WAAE01026612.1, forward strand.
TCCCCCTCCATTCACAGACTCCTAACCTGTGGCAGGGCAGCCAGTGTTTTCTGCAAAAGCTCCAGTGGGAAAAAAAGAAATGAAAGCACCTCTTCAAAGAGCTGCTGAAGGGCTTTCTCTCAATCACATTTAGCAAGATACCATCTCAGCACTGAAAATAAGCACATAAACTTACCAATGCGCTATCGGGAGAAGCATCAGAAATAAAGTTCAGGTGTTACTCAGCTGTCAGCACCTCAGCTCCTCCCTGCCACCAAGTAAATCCCACAGCAACAGGTACCAGAACTGCCTCTCCTCTCTGCTCACACCCGAATGCTCACAGCCGGGCTCTGAATCTGCCACCAACAAAAGAAACCACAGGAAGACTGCTTCCCTAATGCTTCAGAACTGAGTCAGTGGGTCAACAATTCCTTCGGTTTAGGAGCCAGACCAATTCCCTTAAACACCCCTTCTTTTCTTTTTTTTCCTTTTTTTTTTTTTCTGATGGAGAAGCCAACTGTCTCCTGCCAGTGGCAGCCCATCTGCTTCCAGAGCAGAACCAAACCACTCCAAACCACCACCTCGTTTTGGCACAGGCATCCGTCCTGACGCAACTCCATTTTGTCTCCCACGTCTGGGAAAAGCCATGAGAAAATACTTACAATTGAAAAGGCAGCCGGGAAAACTGCTCCGTGTGCACCTTGCGCAGGCTGTGCCGGCTCGCAGCCCACGCTCCCACCTCCCATGCCAGGGATGGAGTGGCACAAAGGAGAGCACTTCATGTGACCCCACACCTGTCCCCTGGCGTGCCTCGTTCCACGCAGGCACAGAATATCCCGGGTGTGCATTTCAGGAGCAGTGCCTGAACAAAGACAGAGCTCAAGAGCTGCTATCCCTCTTTCCCATCCATGACTCAAAACGTCTGGTTGAAAATTGGTTTCGTAATAACCCTTTAGTTCCACCTACTCACATCACAGAGCGATTCTTGCAGCAAATGCACAGGAAATCACCAACGAGTGCCAATGGAGCTACTATTCCAAGAACCAGCTCTTTCGGTTATTCCTTCATCACTTGGAAACAGAGATGCTTTTACTTTCCCTATTGCACAGGGTGTAATTTTTTTTTTAAGATGAGCCCTTAACTATGATCCTGTAAAATACTTTGTTGATAAATCACCAGCTGAAAACTTGCCCACTGTATTCAAAAAAAAAAAAAAAAAAAGAGAGAGGGAGAAAGAATTTCACAACAGTCATTCCAGAAAATACAGTAACTCCTTTCTGGAAATAACTCACTGGACAAATCAAGCGGGGAGAATTAACTTCTGGAGACAGTCTGCATCCTGCAGAGCACACAAAGGCGGTGTCGTCAGCCACGTGCCTTTGTGACCACCAACAGCAGACCCCTGACTCACCCAACCACGAGATGAGTGGCTATGAATGGTTTCCTCTTCTTCCACGCTCCCCTGGGGTGCTCTGTGCCACCGGTATATCCTGAGCCTAATCCCGACTTTGATGGAAATTCCAAAACTCATCTGGGAAGGCTGTGGCCACCAGCTAACGACGTGGCCATCTGCTCCCTCCTGCTTTGAGTCACCTGTCAGCAATACAAAAGGAAATTACTCAGCAGTGAGCACGTGGAAGCCTCTGCTACAGCCTCTTACGGGAATGCAACATTCTGGAGCGCTCGGATCACCCTGAAAGGAAAGTGTTATGTCCTGTAGCACTCCCATTCAAAAAAAGTGAAATTTGGTTTAAAATAAAGATAAAAATGAATGGCAGTAGTGCGGGGAGAGCGTGTTTCAGCTGGGTTCTCAGTGCCAGCATCACTGAGGCTGCCATGGAAGGGGGGACAAAAATAAAAGAAGACATTTCACAAACACGAGACCTTCACTGTGCGTGACGAGAAAAATAATTAAAACAACTGAGAGAACTAATCTGTGGCTGCTTAGGAAGTTAACTCTTCGAAGGAAGTGATTAAGAGAACAAAAGCAAAGTGTTATGTTTATCAAACAAGTGAACTTAACCCGGGGAGAGGGCTTACTCCTGTGAGTAAAGGTGGAGTACTGTCACAGCCCTCCCTGCAGGCATCAGTTCACACTGGGCTGGGATCTTAGTGAACATTAATGAATTATTATTTCAGAGGAGTAAGTCTCACTAGAAATACGAAGCACAGCTTTGCCAGAACAGCAAATAGTAGCAGAAAGGCAGCCAGAAGGTCCCGTGCCTCTTTACAAAATCCCCTTGATCTGACACCTATTCAGGACAAAATTCACAAGTGTTTTCCTGAGAAGACCTGATTAACCACTGACAACATTCACAAACTCAGTCCCAGCAACAGACATTTTTTGTTTCATCACGCATTACGCAGCAAACAAATTCAGCCCTCTGAAAAAAGGCTCCCAACTTCTCCCCAAAAAACCAACCGACAAATCCGAGACAGTTACTACAAATGCTGCTTTGAATTTTCAGGAATTCAACAAAAATTAATTAATACTAAAGATCTAATTGTCTAACCTGCTTCTGCATGCAGAAAGAGCCAGACCTGGTGCCTCTACAGAGGGGGAGGGAAGCGTTTCTTGTTCCTGTTTCGTACTTGAGTTTTTCCTGTGCAGGAGATGATCTAATTATCCAACGTGTCAGTATATTGCTTCAGCCTTCCTCGTGTGTCTCCTTACATTAACATATTTTAACAATTCAGCTCATTAGGAAGGAGGCGAGGAACAAAATGGCAAATTATCCTTAAAAATCCATCACAAAGGCAGAAGTCTTTCCATGTTTTCTCCTGCACCTCTCCAAAACTCTACCGTAGCACACAACCAACAATGCTGAATGTAAATGCGTCACAAATCTCCCCAGATCTCACATCCTCATGCTGCTCAGATGGAAGTGTACCTGTTGAAGACAGGAGCCTGATGGGTGAGCTGTGCAAGGGAGTAATTTTGGGTCCTGCCCAATTAGAAGGGAAAGAAACTCCCAAATGCCAGCCCCTTATTGTTCCCAACCGTGCTGATGCTCAGCTGCAGGCACTGTGGCTTCGAGGGGGCTGGTGGATCTCATGTATAATAATTGAGGATGGGTGATGAAAGCAAGCCATCAAACCACATAAGGCTGCTACCCATCGCCTTGAAATGGATCTGAAAAACCCTGAAATCCAAATATAACATGGACAGCACCTGCATTTGCATATGTAGGATGCCAGCCGAAGCTTCTGAGCCTTTTTAGCAAATGCCTTTTTTTACAGCAAAGAGCCATTCAACACCCAGCCCTACCAGCAGACACGGATCTGAGAGATGATCTTGCGTTTTAAACCTTCCCCCAAATTCCTACAACAGGTTGAGCCTGAGCAGAGTCCCCATGGCACACAGCAAAACCACGGGATCTCAGGAAACGTTTCTTCAGCAAGTTTTGTGTATAATAGCAGTGCCTATATATAAACGTGTTTACGGCTATTCCCAAAGAAGAGCCTGTTCGAAGCAGCTCCTTTATTGTGATCGAACATGCTGGACTCATTCCCAGTTTTAAGCCTTATATAAGGCCTTCAAGGAAACAGAAACTTATTTTGTACGAAATCATGCCAGTATAGTAGTAGGTGCAACGGAATTATTCTGTTACACATTAAAGTTTTACTAATAAAAGACCTGCATTGCCGTCATAAAGTCAAATGCTGCTTCCCACTAGTACAAACAAATATTTCCTGCCAGGTATGTCCACTCTGACTAATAAATAACACAGCTTTCTGAACCGTGGGCTGCAGCATAAATGTGTTAGATTATCCCTGTGGCCTGTAAGGAGGGAGCACAGCCCAGTGTGCTTGCAGGGCTGGCTCACTCCAAAAACCCTCCAGAGTGCAGCACAGGTCAGGCCATCTCAGGTTTGGTTCCCACATGCCCGTGCAGGCTTCTGGCATTGCTCCAGCAGAATCTACACTTCCCGGGACCACCAAGGAGTCAAATCACTCCAAATTCAAATTGTCATCAGGACCAAAAAGCTGGGTATGTGACCAAGTCTTAAAACTCAAGCTCTTGTACTCATAATAAAACCACTAAATTGGTAATAAGCATCAGAAGCTTTAAAATGAAAAATACCACCAAAACCCAACAAACCAACAAAAAACCCCCACTTGACAGAAATGACAGGTTGTGATTAACATCTTAAGGTGGTCTCCACACCGTGCTGCTGCAGAGAATCTGCCTGGGCAGAACACATCTGTGCCTGACGTGGGCTGGGAGGACAGCGCAGCTCCCCCAGTGGTACAGGCAGCACAGACACAGCCAGGGAGACAGCAACACCCACTCCGGTGCTATTTAGGGGTCTACATCCAAATAAGTAAATAAATAAATCAGTCTCCACTGGATTAGCACATGCACTTTGCACAGCACTTCACTGACAGCACCAAGGCTTTTTCCCCGCGGCCACGTCCCATTTTGTGTTACCACGCAGAGACGGCTCAAGGACTAAACCAGATCAAAACTAAACCTCCTCTTGCTTAAGACGAAATTATTACAGGACTGACCTTGCAGATACCTTGGCCCAACTTTTCAGAGGGGTTCACAAACCAGCACAAAGCACAGCACTAACATTTTCTTTGGGAAAGAGATGCTGCTCACCCTTCTGCACCCTCCCATTGCCAAGTCTCTTCCTGGGGAGACTTGCATTCTGTTTTCTCCTCCTATGCCCACAGCCTGGCACTGTGCTGTAATTTTGATACCACACATCTATGAGCAGAGTAGTGACCTCTCACCCCTCCTTCTGAAACATGCCACTGCTCCCAAATCACATAAAAGATTCAAAATGGGATGATATGCAAGCACAGCTTGACCCTTACCCTACAGAGAAAAGGACTTCTCAGGGCATTGGGAAGTCTAGGTTTTCATTTCTTTTCTTAATTCTCTTTTCTGTTTTTATCCAAGCTGTTTAATTCTCTTTTCTGTTTTTATCCAAGTCAGGACACCATTTAATATTTTTCTTACCACTTCACTTGCTAGCACTTTGGAGATGCTTAACTCATTCATTCTACAGGTGTCTGCTGCATTATTTTACGTCTGCAGTTCCCGGGTTGGCAGTTTTTTAGATTTAATTTCATGGGCCTGCACACAAGCCATGTTCACAAATACATTCTGGAGCTGTAGAAGCTGACAGAACGGCTGAATTCTGACCCTGGCATGGAAAGGATGGCGTGAGGGGCAGGCGAGGTGGGATGGAATTGCTCTCCTGACTTACTCTGGTAGCTACAACAGATGGATCACATAATCCAATGCAAACAGAGAGCAAGTTTCTTGGTAATGAGAGAAAAGGACACGATGACCTCTAGGTAAAAATCCTGGGAACAGCAAGCACACATAAACATCAACCTGAGCAACTTTAATTCTGTGCCAGAGCCTGAACTGAAGATAACAGCTAAGACAAACACCCAAGACAGATTTAATTCAGGCTGTAATTCACTGCATGAACATGCCAAAATTGTGGTACAAACCTCATGCCTTTTAACACTCCTCACTGTAAGCCTATTCTTATCTTGGTGATGAATGTAGGATTTTAGAAAGTTTTTTGTTTGTTTTTTTTTCAAGCCTCTTGCAATTTTAGTGCTTTGTTCTTTAGCAGGGAGGAAGCTGGAAGTACTTCAGGTTATGAGCTGGGGTGGAATATGTCCTAGTACTGATCCACAAGCATAGGGCATCTCATGACAGGGTGCTGATAACTGTTGCATGGATACAGCCAAGCACATTACTGTTACCTCCCTCTCCCCTCCTCCCCAGTAAAGGGTACCTTAAATTAAGATTTATTTTGTTTGTGAAGTTGATTCAACTCCTCCAATGGGAAGCAACAGCAGCATGAACTGTGTTTTCTTGGTATGAAGGTACATATCTCTTAGCATATGCTTTAAATAACAGACTAAAAAACTCCCTGTTCCTTCTTCTGATTAAGAAATCCTTGAACAGCTCAGTTCCTCAACACTCAGAAACCCCAACAGGGTAGCAGGGGCCATAAACACTCATTTTCTGCCCCAAACACAGGAACACTTCAGAAATAACGAGCATTTGGAGGAGGGTGGATTTTTGGGGGGATTTCCTTTACTTTGAGTGCTCCAAGCTCATACCACTAGATGGCACGTTTGAAACTCTTGGCATCTCAGTGAAATCACAAGTCTCTGCTCAGCATCACAGCATGCTTATCCTCTCCTGGGATGGAAAAGTACAGGTAAAATGATATCTCAGGAACCAAAGAACCAGGACAGGCAGACAATGGCATGGAAAAATGTGCCTGCATGGGAAGGCAGCGTCTGCCAGAGAGCTGAGGGAGGGACTGCCATGGAGAGCAGAGCTCCAGCACTTCCAGCTCTCATCTTGATGTGGCCTTGGTAAATCTCTTCACGTCTTGGGAGAGTATCTGAATGCCTGAGGGAGCTGAGACAAGGGGAAAACGGCAAAGGAGGGTGAGAGTTGAGCCTTTGGATGCACAACGCCACATTCCGCCGTGAGCTGAGCAATGCTCTGCTCTCTGCACGTTCCTGAGAGCTGAAGAGGCCAAAAACCATCCACAGCCTCTCCAACACATCACTGGCATGAAATGAAGAGAGGGAGACATTCAGAGCACCACCAAACAACAGGGGAAAATGTAGCCAACCCACAGCACCCCATTCAAGATAGGACTTTTCCAGAAGTGTCAAGCACTTCTTGCCCCACAGACCTCCATGACAGATAAGCAAACACACAGCAGCCCATGACACTGAGTCACAGCCTTATGAGCAAGTCACCTCTTGTGCAGGACATGTTTTGGAGTGTATCTAGATGTGCCCTGGTGCACTGGCCTTGGCAGAGATGCCAGAGCCTGGCAGCACCACTTCCTTAAGGCTTCTGGCTCGCTCTTGCTGCCAGTTCCTTAATTTAACTCAACCCACTTAGAAAGTGCATTAGCACAAGCATGTACCAACATTCCAAGCAACCAAGTAACATTCCCTCACAGAAGAACAAGTCGGTTCAGCACCGCTGTAACGATCGTGGGCGCTCAGAGCTGGTACTTGTCATGGCATTGTACCCCACATTCCCTCCGTGGGCAACTTCAATAGACGGGGATTAATAATTTACTATGAGCACTTCAACATCTGACTCAGTCCTTGGAACAGGCACTCCTGTCAATGAAAAAAGAAACAAAACCAACAAAAACCCTGTCAATTTCAGCTGCAGAAGGAGAGAGATGTTGATAGACCCCCAAGTGCAAAGGTAGAGAGTGCTTTTTGTCTGGGTGGAAGGAAAAAAATACCATCTTCCTTCTTCCAAACAAGAACAGCTCAGCCCCAGAACTGCAGCAAAAAAAAAATAAACCACGTTTTCCTTATGTAGGATTTAGCGCTGAAGTGCCCAAAGTGCCCTCACCATCATCGCCCTCACTGAAGGACCAAAATACACTCCTGAGGCACCACAAGAAAGCTTTGCCACAGCACCATCCATCCTCCACTCTTCAGGAATTCTGCTCTTCCCCGGTCAATCAGTTTGGCACTGTTTTGTATATTTACATGCTCCTGTTTACACAGTATGGACCTGCTGGGCAAATACTTCTCAAAACATGCCAGAGTATATTTCTGTGTCAATGTCTGCAGGCTCTGCCAGCAAGTCTGTAGATATCAACATGTGGCTGTAGCATCCTGCTGAAATATTCCAGCAGGGCCTCTCATTTCAATGGACAAACAACTTGGGAGAATTCAGTTTCAAACATAATGATGCGATAATCTCATCTGAATCTTTCCCGTCCCCTTTGGATGAAGCTCCATCCCTCTAATCACTTCTCTCTCTTGTGGTGGATGATGCTGAACCTCTTTCAAGTAGGAATACAGCATTCTTGCAAGGTGTCTTGACTGCTTTTAAATGAAAACCACAAGTAATCCAACAGACAGGTAAACTCCTCAGTGTAACTACAAACCCCACTGGGAAATTTTGTGTGAGGAAAAATTGTGAATCATCTATTAATGAAAATCCTTGGATTTCTGGTTCAGATTTTCCTCCCAATGAACCACTCAATACATTGCATCCCAGCTGAAAGCACAGAAAATACTTAACGAGTGGGATTATTCTCACTTCTATTTATATACCTGCAGCACAGATGTTGATATCTGGGTTAGTCACAGGGAACTCCTTTAAAGTCAGTGCAGAGAAACTGTCACTTGCATGACATGATTCATCTGACTTATTCCAGGCAGTTATTTGGGATGTTTTCCCTCTCAGAAGGGAAGCCAGGAACGTCACAGCCCTGTCAGATGAGTTACAGTGATACCAAATTCTCAAATGCTCCTTTAAGCTACTGTAAAAAAAAAAAAAAAAAAAAAAAAAAAAAAGGGAACTTCTAGATAATGATTTGTGGTATAAACTTTTATATACGTATTTAAATGGACAACCATAAGAATGTTACCCCTTAAGAGTTTTTATTCCAAGAATTTTCATCCTCAAATTAGCAAACTAATTTTGCAGCACTGGCCCAGAACACAGAGATGGAGAAAGAACTTTGGACAATGTGAAAGTAACTGATCCACTTCCCTCTTAAAAGAATTAATTTGAAAGCAAACACAGTAAACTGAAGAGCAGACAGTGGATTTCATCACGCAATACCCTTTTAGGTTCATAAAAGGATTTTTATGAGGAAGGAGGAATAATCTTGTGGTTAAGGGCAAGATGTTCAAAGTGCAGTGCTAGCTTTGGACTATATTTTTCATGAGTAAGTCTCCACCTCAATATCACACACACTATGCTGATTGCCTCAGATTTACATTTTTGGAGAGGACACAGTCAGGGAAGGAAGTACTGGGAGGAAGATGAGGCTGTTTTTCTCTAGCACAGCATCAAGAGCTGAGTCCCCCTTGTATGGAAAAGCTGACTGCGACGAGGATGGATCTCATGGACAGTCACAAGGACGTGGCTTTTAACGAGTAGAGCTGAAACTCCTGACATTGCTCTGGCCTCTGCAGCACGGCTGCATTTGATGTATCTTATCTGGAAACTCCCTGGCCACTCAGCCTTGTTCTCAGGGTAAGGGGAATGAGCACCAGTATTTCCTTAACCTCGCTGACCTTGCTGCTCTCCTCCTCAGCAGACAACCACATGTATATAAACAGCTTTCTGAAGAAACTAGAGAGACCACAGAGATCACCTTCTGTGTGGAAGTGATGCGAGCCCTCAGCGGTGGAGCGTGTGTCCCGGGGCAGCAGCACCAGCCTGGCCGTGCCCTCTGCAGTCTGTCCGAGCTCCCCATGCCAGGACTGGCCTCTGAGGCAGCCCACTCACTGGGAACACAGCAGTCAGTTTTGTCATTTCTGAGCTCTCTCCTGCTGGTGCAGAATGAGAAACGCAAAAGTAATTCACACAATCCCACAATGGTTTGGGTTGGAAGGGACCTTAAAGCTCCCCTCACTGCGAGCCCCTGCCATGGGCAGGGACACCTTCCACTACTCCAGGTTGCTCAAAGCTCTGTCCAGTCTTACTTGGAACACTTCCAGGGATGAGGCAGCCACAGCTTCTCTGTGCGAGGGTCCCACCGGCATCACAGTGAAGAATTTCTTCATTATAACTAATCTAACCCTGCCCTCTGTCAGTTTAAAGCCATTCCCCCTTTCAATACATGCCCTTCTCAAAAGTCCCTCTCCAGCTTTTCAGTTCTTTTTATTTATCTCCCATCTACAAAAACAGACCCACTCCACTCTCACCAACGTTTGTAACTGAATTACTGTATTATGGTAGATTAGCAGCTTCTTCTGAAAAACCTGCCTGGCTGCCAGGGAAAGTCAACATCCTCGGTCAAAGAGCATCCAACAATTAATAAACTTCATTTAGCTGCCACCAAATGATGTCACCAAGAGCAAAGTACAACAACAGAAGTGACAGCCAGGCGGGACACGAGCTTTTCCAAGGATTGTTCGGGCACAACCCAACAAACCCCTCATTGTTGGTGTGCCCGTGGAAGCGGATGGCACACACACAGCTACCTACGTGTCTCCCAACACATCCTGGGAGATGCTCGGGCAAATTTATCACTGGGAGAGAACACCACCTCCAACAGACTGCAAGCTGAATCATGTAAATCTGGGTAAAGAGAATCCCATTAAAGAAGCAAAATTAACAGTAAGTGTATCAGATGAAAGACTTCACTTCTAAAGCCAGCGCCTCAGCGCAAATTCAAGCTACTTCGAAGATATTCAGGTCATTCAGACAATTATTTTAAAATGGCAGAGGAAGACAGCCTCATGATCCATGTATGTCAACAGGAGCCAGAAGCTCTGAATCATTCGTAACAACACTTAGCAGCTCTATCATCTGCAGATCTCAAAGCCACTCCACAAAATGGATATGAATCGCTGGCACCCAGCTGTGGCTCCTCTGCAGTGGGTTGGCATCGCAGGGCTGCACTGGGAGGCCTGGAGAGCACCAGGGTGCTTTCCAAACAGCAGGCAGTAATTACAGCTTCTGTCCCTGTTTATCCACCTACCTACCTGCAATGCTCATTTAGCATTCCCATGGCTGACAGCTATGGCCGTACCCAATCTCCCTCCACAGGAATCCCTTCATTTAATTCGGTGAATTCTCTGGCAAATCTCCCTTTCCATGAAGTAAAAAAAATTGTGGTTTTTTCCCACCCCAAACAGCCACATGAATTCAATGGATTCCTCAGCATCTGTTCTATCTGAAAGCAATCTTTCATGCTATCCTTGTATTGACGAACAACAGAGCTGAGCCAAACCCACCTTTCCCATCCCTACATCCTCCTGTTTTTCCTCACTCAAATTGATAGACTGAAACCTTTAGATTTACTTTGCAAAAATCAGGAGGCTAATGCATAGAGAAAGTAAGTGGTGTGCTGAAATAACAGGATGACTCTCCAAGATAAAAGCAGGCTCCACATCACCTGAGTCCTGGCCTCTCACCTGATCCAGTCAGGGCTGCTACACCCAGTTCGAACACTTACTTGCAGGTTGCATAAGATTCCTATAAACTGTCTGTGCCCCAACACCCCTCTGTTGCTGCCAACAGCTGTTTCCCAAGGCAGAAGCAGGAGTCTAAAGGAGTATTTGCCTTTTAACTGAAGAACATTTTGTTAACAACTCTGCACTGCTATTAGCCATCACTGTTTCTGGGGCCACATCTGTTAGAGGTTAGAAACAGGTTCCTGCTTCCACACTGCCTTTATCCACCCCATTCCTGCTTCATTTGTGTGCCAAATAACAGGGATACCAGCTGCTGCAATCTCCTGTCCATGGAAGATCTGAAGCACAGCATGCTGGAACCTTAAGTAGATGTAAAGCACGCTGTCCTGCAGATAAAACTCCACGATAGGACACATTTCCCAGAACAGGAGAGGCAACTAAATGGAAAAAGGCAAGAAAAAAACTGCTACTAAAACCCTTTCAATTTCTGCTGGTTATGAAAGACTCAGACATCAGAAGTCTCTTCTGCACTGTTCATCCCTCAATCAGTTTTCCCACACGTTAGAGGCCCAACTTAAACCAACACCTAAGAATATTATTTAATAAAGCCTTCACTCCGCAGCCCATTTTTACTCACTACCACCACAATTAGTGTAGGATTAAAATCTCACATTCTCTCAGATGCTCCCTTTTAACTCTAATCTGCCCTGACAACTAAGTCATAATTCAGTTTTGATATTCTCTTTCTTTCCCCTCCCGTGATGGGCTGATGGAAAGAGAAATAAAATTCCTCTGGAGGTTGTGCCTGAATTAGGAGGAATAAAGATTTTACTAAAACTGGGAAATGACAGGTTGCACAGGAAAACATAGACTAAACCCACTGGGGTATTTTAACTTTTTTAACTTGCAAATCCACTTTGGGGAGTAGGGTCCTCATTTTTCTATAAAGATTTTTCTCTCACCTTCTAGGAGTTTTCTGTAACATAGAAGTTGCCTTGTAAATGTGTTTGAGATACTTCTCCCAGCACTGCAAACATCATATAATGGAACTACAGGAACTTCAAAGGAAGTGGCTGCTTAGGGCAAAGCTGAAAACATTTATTGTCACCCAGACACACTTTTATCAACTTGCTCAGGCAGAGTCATTTGTGATACACCTTCCCCAGACGTGCCTTCAAAGAGAAGCGAAGCTGCTTCCCCTCAACATTAAGCTCCAGAAAAAATCATTTCCTGGTCAAGCCCAGCTCGTGCCAAGATATTCCTCGGACGAGCCGTAGTGCCAAGCAGTGCTGAGACCTGCAGCTCACAGAAAGGACTGATTTTAACAAGCACAACTTCCTGCTTTTCAAAGGGGCTTATCTGAACTCCTCTTCTTCCAAATGTGCTGGATATTTCTAAGATTCGTCATATGATTTTTTCCCTCAGTACATGCACTTGCATCCCTCCACTGGCCTCAGCTGGCACACAGGGATCAACTCTCTCCTTACCTCTGTTAGTTACAGAGAAAAAAAATCAGGCAAAAAAAATCAGCCTTCCACTTCTTTCCAGGTCCAACATTTGTGTCACATTATTTTCACTTCAAATATCATTTAAATTCAGCAATAATGGTCCTCGGTCTTCACTGGGAATACTCAGACTCTGAAGTCAGTTCACTACCTCTAATTATGAAGTCAGGAAATCCCATTTTTTAGAAGATAAAGAATATTCTGATAATTATTTTATTGTTGTTCTTTCAGTTCAAAGAGAAATTTCAGAAGTAACTGTTACTAAAAATTAAGGCCTCGGTGCACAAGATCCTAATTTCACGTGGACTACTGACAAGCATAAAACACTTGGCTAGATAAGGACCCACCAGGAGATCTCCAGTTCTTCCAGAAATTCCAGTGCAGTCGAGTCCAGTATGAAACACAACTCTGCTGAAACAGGGGAACTCACATGTCCTCCTGCCATTCACACTCTCCCAATTCTGGACCTGTTTGCAGCCATCCCACTGCACAAATCCTGCACCAGAGCAGGGTCCAAGCCTGGATTAAGGATAAAGATGGGGCAAAAGGCCCCAGTACTGGCATCACTTAATGGGTTAGTTAAACCCATTTCTGGCAATTGATAAAAATCAGGACAGGGATGATCAGTTAAAATAAGTTCATTATTTCTGTGTCTGATCTTGCCTTTATCCTCTTTGCCTCCATCTCCCAAAAACACCTGCTCGTTGGAAATTACTTCTTTTCTTTCCACAGCATTGACCGATGGCCTTTATTCTGCCAGGTATTTTTTCACTACAATGACTAAATAATCACAACTACTTCTAAAATTTCATTTGCAGTAACATTACCAGGTAAATGCCAGAGAAAGCTTATCCTGCTCTGAGTAGGAGGTTGGACTGGAGACCTCATGAAGTCCCTTCCAACTTAAATTATTCTGTGATCCCATGATGTGAGTATCATGTTATAAAAATCCATGCAGGCTTGTTCATGTTTTTTGAGTCTCATGGAGAAAAAAACAAAACAAAACAAAACAAAACCTTTGTCTGCTGCCAAAGGGTAGGGAACTGGGTGGCAGGAAAAAAAATATAAAAAAGGCCTACCAACTTTCACTTCTACTGGTAATGCTTCCAACTTGTCTATACTTCTCCGAAATTATTTTCATCTTGGTATCCGAAAACTCCCTACACCCGACTTGTTCCATTTCATAACACCATTCATGCTCACGTGTCTATAAGCAAATTCACTCTGGCACAGTCAGTGATACCTTATTTATTTCCCTGTGAGTTCCTCTTTGGAAAGAGCAAGGATATGGAGCAACCAGTTGAGTATGACTGAAGAAAGGTGACCAAGAGAGAGAGCACGTTCTTGTTTACTATGCGTATTTGAAGGTTTGAGGGAAAATTTGACCATGTACTTCCACCCAACTGCACTGCTCTCAGTACATCATTATATTCCCCAGAGTTTGAGGGCAGACTTTAGGTCAGCCCTAACTCTATTTTCACCCCACTCCAGCTCAGGCACTCCTTGAGCCTCCCCCAGCCCACCACACGTACATGTAACGTGTTAAAGGTCACAGCACTGCACACTAGAACGAATCTGCTTTATGTCTTCTAAATCCTTGAGAACTTAATCCTTTGAGAACCAGTCCCCTTTCATGTCCTCCTCCACAAGAAACGACACGGACCTGGAGCTCTTGGGTTAAATTCTTCCAGCCAAGCCCAGGGATTTCACTCCCAGTACAGCAAGCGCGTGTTGGCCATCGCATCCCGAACTCTCCACCAGTGCTTTGGTATGCACTGGCTGCTCTCCATGGCAAGTAAAGGTTAAGGTTACAGAACGTCTCTCCCAGGTTTCAACATGTAAGCATTCAAGAATGAAGATTTAGGACTTGGTATGCAAGTGAAAAGGAAAGGATCATTTGCAGAATGTTGGGGACAAAGGTACTGCAAGAAGGATGAAATTTCACTCTGGAAAGACTGGCAACAAAATGCATTTTGTGTAATCTCTTTCCTTTGCAGAGTCAGTGTAATCCAGATTATTCTGCAGCTGTAAAAGGAGATTTGAGAAGTATTCCTCACAAGAAACTTCCAATTAGCTCAGGTAGGAGCTTCAGATTTAAGAACGGTCAGTAGGTTTGTCAGCCAAACCATGCAAGTCAAATGCGTAAGTAACTACAAGATTATACAAATTCCCCATACTAAAAGCCCCCTGAATACTCTTTTCATTGTAAAAAAGGATTAGCAGCATATAAACAATTTATGTAAGGAGACTTGAACAGTTTTATTGTGATTTGCTACTTAGCATTTGCAGGGACTCCAATTATAAAACTTTTACTTAATTTTCCACAAGTCACTCAGTGAAATACCATGTTTTATTTAACAGCAAGAACCCTTGGTAGGAAACTGTTTTACTAAACGTGATCATGCAGCCCTATCATCACACTGCTGCTGGATGCAAGTTCTGTACAGAAAAAGGAAATTTTGCTCACTGAACATTAACCAATTGTTCAATCTCACCCAGCTTTGAAGAAGCTCACACAGTGACGGCAGTGATACTGAAGATTTGTGTCTCGAAACAATGTGGCCATGTTTGGATCACAAGGGATACTGAACAAACAGCTTCACCCTATCTCAAAAGAAAAGCCGAACTTCTGGACCATGAAGCAAGAGAAAGGAACTCTGATACAATACAGCACAGTCAACTCTCAAATATGTCTGATAACAGGAAGCTGGAGTAACCTAGTTAATGAAAAACCATCAATAACAATACTATTCTTTGCAAAGCCAGCTCCCGGCATCTTTGGGTGGTTTTATTGCCTTGGCCATGGTATTTCCGAGAGGCACGGATCCAGCCTGGATCCCCGAGCAACGTGTCCCGGTTCCTCTAACGCAGCACCTGAGCCTCGAGGGCTTGTACACAGCAGTTCGTGTCTTTGCACAAAGCCTCCACCACCAGAGTCAACACTGGTTGACTGTTCTGGTGTTTGGCCACCGCAGCGTCACCACCCCAAGGTCCGCACACGGACGTCACGGGCCTGACTGCGCACACCAGAGAGCTCCGGTTCTAACAGCAGAGGACTCCTGCACATCCTGGGGGCTGGGGTTGTTCTTGCAGTGCACCAGCTTGAGATCTTCTTTAGAGAGACAAGCAAGAAGCCACTTTCATCCTCAGGAGAGCGATGCCCTTCCGGGAGTGCAGGTCCCTGCACACAGAGGTCCACCAGGACAAAATATGTAACCACACGTGCCCCAGGCACACCGCAGCCCCAAAACAACCAAAGCACTTGTGCCCATTCCCCTGAAGGCACAATACAGGTGAAATTTACACCCATTTCCATTTTTTCCACAACCAACAATTTGCATAACACCAGCAGCAAATCCCAGGCTGCTGACGAAGGTGGACTATACAACAACATAATGACAGTCTGGAGGGTGGAAAGTCAGCAAACAAAACAAAAATAAAATGCAGATGGTATGTTGCTAAAGCAAACTGTATGGTTCACTGCATACCTAGCAGGCCAAGAAGGAAGGGAAATTCCTTCTCAGGGTTTATGTGAACAATGAGTTTCCCTGAAAACTCCAGGAGGCCGTTCCCAGCTCCTCCACTGGCACCATTAGTAGGAAAAGCAAATGCTGGAAAGGTTGTTTCAGTTCATTACTGACCTCAGCTGAAGTCTGAGGACCAGTGAACTCCAGTGTGGATCAATGTGACCTCTTGCTTCAGAGTATTATTGTTGTTACAGCGTGTACAGCACAGACTGCTGCTTTTAAAAGAAAATACAGCTGTGGCTGTGCCATCACAGTCAAATCCATGCTCCAGCAGTCACACAGGTCTGATCAAACCTTGTTCCATGTCCTGCTGCTCAGTCTCATGCTTAGGATACAGCCAAATTCTCCCCCATTTTAGGTCAAAGCATGAAAACAATGTAATGGGTGACTGTAGGTAAGGGGCCTTGAAAGCAGCAACCCAGATATTCCACATAAAACTCAGCAAGAGCTGCAGGCATCCTTATCAGAGCTGTGCATAAAATCCACATTTTGGGATATGTCTGTCATTCTGTTAGCAAGCTTTGGACAACCAGGCATGAAAACACAAATGAATGGGCCACTAAAAGCCCTCATTAAAATATGCTCAAAAAACCATTGAGAGACTCTTGAAATCTTCTCAAAGCAGTGAGATGGCATCAATGTATCTAATGGCTATTTTCAAAAGAACAGTGGCTCCTCTGCTGCATTGTTTCTATCACATGAAAATGTCAGAAATGGCTGAAATGTGAAAAATAGGAAAGTCTCACCAATTCAGACCAAACCGCAAACCACTTTGTAAGATCATGGAATTCTACAAGTGAAGAGACAAATGAACAAACATGCACACCAATAAAACTGCACAAGAAGAAACATGCCAGCTTCTATTTATTTTCATTTGCTCCTTTCTGCAGATTAGTGAAAAAAGGGCTATAGCAGTAAAGTGTTTCTGGAGCTGGACGTAAATTTTGGAAGTTTTCGTTAGAGAATGCAAAATCATTTTCAACATGGCTTCAATTCAAGGCAGGGATGTGAATGGAAAAAGTTACAAAAGCATTTCAGAACCTCAAAATAAGGAAGCCTGGAATAAACATGAAGTCATCTATGGATAACGCTCTTTAAACATTAATTCCTACGCTCAGTTTTTTGGTTATACTTTGATGTGTGCTGTGGTTAAGCAAAGGGTTTAAAGAAAGGGCAAAAAATAGGCAGGTTCTTCAGCTGCCATGTAGGTGCAAACTCAATGCAAAGTTTTGGTTCTAAAAGCTGGTTAAAAACACTGGCACAAATTATTACAGCAGTTTCCATCTCTTGTTTTCATAGGGGCTTAGAATCACTGAAGAATTTCTGAACCTCTGAACAACTCCATGTATTACCCTCATTTTACTGACAAAAGAGACATCAAGTCTATCCCAGGCACGACCCAGCAAGTCAGGGAGTGGAGAACTCTGCTCCTCTTATATCCATTTTTAGCAAAAATGAGGACAACCTTTCCTCCCTTAACAACTTGGAAATGGGTGGTAAAACTACAAATATTCTAAAAACAACTCACTCATTTACCACTTTAAATCCCAGCTCAAATAGAGCAAGAAGAGACAGTACCACCTTGCTTACCAACTGTACACTGCATTTCTACTTAGCTTCTAACACCCAGTAAATGTACGTTAGCAAATTCACAGCTTTTGAGCAAAAAGGCTAAAATCCAAATTTCAAAGAGCTATTTTCTAAGTCTGTAGAAATACACATTAAGAAGAATTTTTAAAAAACCACATGCATTTAATCACTGAACACAACTGCCATGTCAGCAAATCTATTTGTGAGAATTTTGTCATCTTGGGTTGGTCACTGAAGGTGTCAGGTTGAGCAGGGACTTCAAGATCACCTAGTTCCAACCCCCCTACCACGTATTACTGCACAATTTTAATTTAAATAAAACTTATTTAGCTGATGGTAATGACTACCCTTCATGTAAACTCTTCTTGCTCTTCAACAAACCTAATTTTAGGCTCTAATCAGCTTGCAACTCAACAGAAGCAATCAGAGTACTGGCATGAGCTGCTATAGGAAGAGTTTAACCATTAATTGTAACTTAGCGTGTCTTGTTCGTCAAACCTTTATGGTCACTTGGAAGAATTCCTGACTGTAGCAATTCCTGATGCTTACAGATTATGTTGAGACAACAACAGTAATGAATTAATTCTGTTTCCTTCACTTAAGGAAATAAAAGCAGAATCATTAGGGTTGGAAAAGCCCTCTAAGATCATCGAGTCAACCATTAACCCATCATTGCCAGGTCCACCACTACACCATGTCCCTAAGCACCACATCTACCAAGAGGCATTATTAATCCTGATTTTCCAGATAGGAAACTGCAACAAGGAAGAAAGCAATCACATACCAAGATCACAGGCAGAGAACTCTAATTTTAACCTTACACTTAAGGGTTCTGATGTTCATTTTCCCTGCTCAATACACTTGACTGCTGTTCTTCCAAGTCCTTGGACTGACAAACACAGAGTTCACCGAGCACTTCAGAAAATCTACATTTTCAGAGACAAACTGACTTGTATTGCAACCATGAAAATTAATGCAAACATCAGAAGCCACACTTACACATATCATTAAGCACTTGGCAATATTCTTTCAAAACCAGGGCACCTAACCAGAGGGTCCTTCTTTCTTTAAACTTGTCATCTTGTGCCATTTCCCATACAGCCACCACTTCCCCTTACAGCACACACACACATTCACAGAGTCACCACGTCTGTTGGTGCTATGTAGGCAAGAAGAACCAAGACCTTCCAGGATTAGCACTCTGGGAAATGTTTCACGTGAAGAACACAGAAGTACACCCAGGAAGATTTCTGGAATAGCTCCAGAAGTGGCTATCTAAGGTAGCAAAATCTAAAGGATTTCCGTTTGTCCTTCCTTCCTTCCCCCACACAAAAACCTTGCAAAGGCGTTAAGGAGCACGAAATTACCCGGCGATACTTAAGAGGCTTTTTTTGCCAGTGCTGCTTCAGCCACCAGCCAAACCAAACTTTTCTTTGGTTGTTAACATACCTCTGGTCTCATAACTCTAACAACCTGCACTCACAGCCAGGGACCAGGAACACTTCCCCTGCCTTGGGAGAACGATCCTCTCAGAATTTAAACGCTGCCAGTGCCGCGTTTTCAGTCGGAAGCGAATTAACAAAAAAGTATCAGGAAGTTCCACACTTCTGAAGAGACTTTCTAAAAATATCTTACCTCGCCAGCGCAAACAGCAACAAGAACTTGCTCATCAGTTTACTGTAATGTACCTTCTCTAACATGAAAGTGCTAGCAATACCAACAGCACAGAGAGATGTTCATCGTGGTAGATGTGGATGATTAAAACAAAAACCCATTATAGACTGAATTTTGGCTGCTGGTGTCTGCTGGAAGCTGCCTTGCAACCTCCAGTGTAGAGAGCTGGGATTCCCACCTGTAAAACACGGATCTGAACCTAAACACCCCCCACCCCCCCCTTAACTCAAAAAACCCATAAAAGTTACTGGAAAAGGAGCTCGCCCAGACCGACAGAGCATGCCCATCAGGCAGCTCTAGGCATATATTTACAGTAGTTAAAACAACAGATAATCATATAGATATAAATAGCTTTCCTGGCAAAATTAAAGCACTATTAAAAGGAAAGAGACATATGAAGAATTACCTCTGCTCTTGCTGACAGACACGTAGTCAGAACAAGACAGGCTGCACGCTTCGAGCCGTTAATAAAAAGAGGAGCAAGCGAATGAGCAGCTTTCAGATGAATCCAAATAGTTTTTGTTTCTCTGCTGCAGTTTCACCACTCCCACAGGGTCATTTCTACATTCGCTTTATAACGAAACCAAAGTACAGGTCAGAATAAGAAAGGGAGGAGACCAAAAAACTCCACTTTATTAGTCAAAGTTTGTCATTCTTGCTGTCTTCTTTCCAAATGAGGGGAAAACAGGGCTGGTGTGACCAAAGGGGATTTAGAGGGGGTGCTCTGCTTATGCTTAATAAACCAGAAGCTGGGCTCATCTGCATTTTACATGATCTGATTGGTAAAAGCAGGAAGTAAGAAAACCTTTCAAGTACATGATTTATGGAAAGATTATCACATGACTAAAAAGCACGGAACAAGAAGGACCAAATTCAGCTTTCACTTGCAGCAATGTGGGTCTGTTCTAACTCTTGCCTTTGGCAGATTTATGATGTTCAAAACAAGATAAAATGCTTGGTCTTCGTGAGGACATAAAGTCATTTTAAAATCGGAATTTAGCCTCTGCTTTTCAAACACAATTGTTGTTTCAGGTCTGCTCAGTAGAGAATTTCTGTACTGCACAAGAACCACATGAACTATTTGGAGAGTATTTTCAAATATATTTCTGCCATCTCTACTGCTCTGCCTCCAAATAATCCAGCTACTCACTGCTGTGCTACCCTCTTGTACACTTGCACACTGCTATGAACATTTTAAGATGTATTTCAAAATATTAAAGGACAGCCCACAAGGGCATTGGAAATTCTCTCGTGCATTTCACGAAGGAAGTTAAAGCATTCATTCACTTTATTATTTGGGGAACAAAATATGAGGATGATTTTATGATGTAAGATCCAGTAAGGTAGGGAAATTTTTGTCCTATTACAGCAAGAAACAGTAATGGTCTGGTTTTTTGCTCTGTTGCCAGCAATTAAGTCTACATTTCAATGAAAAGCTGGTAAATTATACGAGCTACAAACCCTTTTTTTTCTCTATCTTACACATGGATTTCTATACTAGAAGGGGAAAGTGTTAGAGGTGAAAGAATAAGAGGAATGTTTACCAGGATGCCACTTGAGTGCTGAGGAAAAATAGAGAGCAACAAAGGGCTAAGAACTGAAAGCAAACATTGTGAGACAGTGAAACAGAGCTCTCCCAGCAGAGGCATTTTTTTCAGCGATGGCCTCACAGCTCTGCTGTCCCCTGAGCAGCTCACTCAGATGGCAAAAGGTTAAAAGCACTGAGGAAAACCTGAATCATCTGACCCAAAAATGGAAAAGAGGAGAGAGGAAAAAGACACTGTGGTATGAGCTCAGTTTTAATGTGATGCCCTCTTTTAAATACTGAAGGACTCTATTCCCTTTTGACAAACGCTTGGTGAAACACAGACTTTACGTGTGCAGACAACAAAACCATAATGGCAATTCATTTTCTTAGGGGTCAGAAACCTCAATTCTATTTCACACACTGTAGCAACAAAATATGAATCAACTGGGTGGATTTTATACATGGCGTTTGTGATACTTTCCAGTAGTTCAGAAAAAAGTGGTTTTATTCCTGTGCTTAAAAATGGTACACAGATTCAATGAAGATAGATTTCTCTGTACTGTCTGAGGAGACATGGCACATGCCTCATGTAAAGAGTTGAGCAATAACGTAATGTGGTTGAAAATACAACTGGTACTCCCTAAAGTGGTTTTTCATAGTCTTTAAACACCAGATCCTCAAGCATTTTCCTGTACATCAAAACAGCCAGATCTGTCTTTACCATGTGGGGCAGCAACCCCAAGAAAGATTCCAGACAAGATAAAAAGATTTTTTTTTTAAGTATCTGTTTATCATACTGTCCAGGAAATGGTGCAAAATCCTGAATAAAAGTCAGTGCTGATTATAAACCTGTCTTCTCTGGAATCACTCCAGCACCTCTAGTCATCTGCAGGGAAGAGGATACAGCATGTATCCTCCTATGTACACAAAAACACCTTCTGGGAGACTCTGCACCCATACAACAGTGACCAGATTTACTGGTATGGACCAGGACTGGGTTTATCTTCCTCAGCTGCAGGTGCCAAAAAATTACAGGCTTACTTTAAACTACATCCTTGAGCATCTGTCAGAGAGAGGCAACTGACAATGGTGAATCTTGTTAAATTCCTTAGAAGTAAAAATTTACATGAACATCAGAGAGAGAAACAGCTTTGCAGGTCAGCATGACAGGGAAGCAGACTTCTGAATTCCCTCAGGCAAAAGATACTTTCTCCAATTGGAACACAGAGTTTCGCAAACCGAAATCTCAGCACGAAAAAATCTCAAACCTGTTGCTGTCAGCTTCTTGCTAATTAACTCAGAAATTACTGGCAGGTTGGAGATGAAGGAAGGTAATGGAGCCACAAACTCATATAGATGGAACAAGTCAGGAACGAGACAGAAAAGGAGTAAAAAAAGTACAGAACACCTTTTAAACACTGCGTGTTTCACAAAACTTTGCCAGAATTAACTAGAGGAAAAAAAAAGTGACAGGATTGCTGCTGGAATCCTGAATTCCACTCTTCTACAATCATCATCTTATAAATGAAAACCTTTTAGAAAAGATAATGAAGATCTGAATGATCTAAACCAAATAAATTTCAAAAACATGACCTTCTTCATTGAGAGTGAAGACAACTCCGTGCTGGTTTGAGTTATAGAAGAATTAAAACCATCCAGGGACCTACAAGGGATTGTGCATCATGTATCTGATGCTGCCAACCCATCTTCATACCACAAGTAAGTAATGGCAGAGATCTTTCAACTGCTACATTTGAATTCCATCACTCACTTCCCCCGAGTCCCCACCAAAAAAACTGTGGAAAAAAAGCAAATTTCAAAAATTCCTTCTAGGCTGATTACACACAGGAATAGGGAAAATAAATGCATGCCTGTCTACCAGTTCATTCAACACAGGAGGGATTAGTCACTTCTCTGAGCACAATATTAGGATGTTTGTTGACTGCGGCCCGTCAAAGAGTGACGCTTGAGAATGGAGCCATCAAAATCACTTCCCGGTCAAAAAGTCACAATCCAAAGAGAGATTTCTCAGAGGGAGGGTTAAACATGAGAATAGAGAAGAAGAAACTGAGACTTGGAAGGTGCCTGTGGCTCCATGTTTAATGGTCACGTAGTTCCTTCCGAGGAAGGGGAGTGTTCCTGCATGACACAGCCAGCAAACCATGCGGGAGTCACATCCTGGTGAAGGGTGGCAGCTCCAGACACTTGACCTGGGAGGACAGCTTTATGCACAGGAATGTTGGCATTAGGAATGGAAAGCATGGGGAAAGGCATTTATTTCCAGGAAGGCATTAGGAGAATATTGCTCTTGTGAGAGTGGTGTCTAGAAGCCCAACATGCCTCCAAAGGGATGAGCCGAGTAGGGTTTTGCCACCATTCTTTTCAACCCCAGGGACGATGCCCATCCTCTGTCAGGAGGAAGGCACAGCTGAGCAGCATCACCCAGGATGAGCACACTCACATTAACCACCTCTCAGGCCCTGGGTGACTCCCACAGGAGCAATGGGCTAAAGGGAACCTGTGTCCACCCTCTGTGCCACAGGAGGATTCCCAGCCCTTCCTGGGCTCCCAGGCAAGCCCAAATTGCTGCACTTCCTCATCACCTCTGTCCACCCCGTCCCCCCTGTCACTCACAGGGACACTGCAAACTGAATCAGCTTCAGAAGCCATTTCTGTGCACAGTAATAATACTTGTCCTAATTTATACGTCCATTAGAGTGTCTTAAACGAATCTGAGGACAGGTTTGACTCATTTAGCAAAATCTGACTCACGCTTCTTGGGTATGGAAAAAACCATTTTGCAGACCTGACTCCTCTGAACGCCTGAATCTCAGAGTAGTTTTATTTAACAACAGCCATGTTATGAGACCTCAGCTTCCCTGTGCACCTTGAGTAGTGGAGCAGAGCACAGGGAAAAACCAGAAAGCACAAAGGGAGTTAAAAGAGTCACCTTTTGCTAAGGCAGGAGCTCATGGCATACACTTTTTTTGGGGAAGAAGATAAGTACATTTATTTAAAACGAGGCATGTTTCATTTTGAGAGAGATACTTTTCACACCCAACGCCAGACTAAGAAATAAGGTCAATATGAGATGTTTGCTTAACCAGCTTAGCCTCTGGATAAAAAGGCCACACTTTCCTATTATAGAAGTTTTATAAGATTAAACTTCCTTTGATTTCTGAGGAACTACTTATCTGTTGTGTACCTGGATGGGATCCTGTGAAGTTACACTCCACGCACACAAGAACCACTAAACTTATTCAAACTAATTACACAATAGGAGAGTTTTCCTATTAATTTTTTCACCGGTGCTCTCGGTTATCATCCGAGTTCTCCTCCGATGGAATTTATAAACTCAGCTTTCACTCAGCGACTGTGCAAATTCTGGAGCTCCAACAGCCAACAACAAAACCCAAACACATAAAGTCTTTTTGCACTTTCAAATATATCCCTCCCTAGTGGATGGCACTCCATTTAAGTACGGCTCAGCAAAATTATCCAGATGATTATTTATGTCTATGTAAACATCACATCCATTCTAAGGAATACTCAAAGGCCACAACAACATGAGCTGCTTCTGAGAATCCAGGTCACATCCATGTTTACTCTGAAAGCAGCAACAATTTAAGCAAAGATCGATTTTACTTGACATTATT
This sequence comes from Nicator chloris, assembly GCA_013400495.1. Taxonomy (NCBI): domain Eukaryota; kingdom Metazoa; phylum Chordata; class Aves; order Passeriformes; family Pycnonotidae; genus Nicator; species Nicator chloris. Next base: position 96,097 of record WAAE01026612.1, read on the forward strand.
TTTAAGGAACTGCTAATTTGTGATTCATTGTAAACTCAGAGCCTCAAAATGCTTCATAATCTAAAGAACCTCCCAAAGAGGCAGATTCATTTACTGAAGAGAACTAAGGGGGAAAATACACTCAAGATCAGCATGATCTGTCTCAAGTGCTGGATGGATGGTTCTGCTGTGCCAGTGGGTTTGAGGGGTTTTACATCAGATGCTGAAGAAGTCCAGAAAATGCCAACATCGCTCAACCTCCAACCTTGGAATGCAAATTGGCTTCCTCCCAGCAATTCCTGACCCGAAGGCCAGAGTCCCAGGACTCCTGATGGAGCACCAGGCACGGCTGTGCAGACGGAGTGCAGCTACACCAGACCCAAAGGCTTCTGCTGCTTCTCCAGGTTGTGTTTCCCCACTGACTGCTCTTACATCGCCCTACCAAAAGAGGTGGGAGGAAGATTCAGGTCCTACATGGTTTGGATTTCCCCCAAGTAAGCCATTCAAAGAAAAAACACTGAGCAGCAATTTGACCAGAAAGAGTTGTCATGCAAGAGTTGTGGATGGGGTCTGTGAGGTCGCTGCCAGCCAACTCACCTGCCCCAACAGTCTCATGCAATCCCTCACACCAGCTGAGGAACATTATTCCAAGAGGATTTTCTTCCACAGAAACACCTCCTCTCTTCTCATAAAATCATCTCTAGTAATTATTAAAATTAGTCAACCCCTTCCCAAAGTCACAAGCTGCAGACTAAAACCAGAGCCGCCCCAAAACCTCCCAAACACAACAATTTTGCGCTGCAAAGGACCAATTGCGTGGAAATGTGCTGATTTCACCAAAAAGCTCTATAAAAGGCAACAAGATTGGCCAGCAGGCCAGTCTGTCCAGCTTCCTGCCAGGCTGCCTGCCAGCCCCAGGGTGGGTACTCCCAGCTCCCTAATTCAAAAAATAAAAATCAGCTATAAGAAGGCTTCCAAGGGATGGAGATTTTGCTTCCTGTAGCTCTCTGATTAAAATAAATGTTGCACAGGTGTGAATATGAGTGTCAGGAAGGCAGGGACAGCTCTGCTATACACAGCAAGAATGGCTTCTCAACAACAGAAAAATTTAAGAGAAATTGTATTTTGAAAGACAGATGCCATTGCTAACAGCACAGGAGGGAGAGGATGAGACATCCCTGCATAAATCTGTGAGTGGGAAGACAATGGCAAAGAAATCCAAACAGCAAGACGATAAATCAGAGGTGGGGAATCCCTGTCTTATCCCCTCTGCAGCGTGCATGCAGCTATTGTATTTAATTAAAATAAATTACAGCTCGCTTGTGTACAGCCTGCGGGGCTTTTAACACCCCTGAACAGAAGCACAGGGATGAGCAGCCACCCTTCAGGAGCTCACTCTCCGTGTCTCCAGACGCGGAATGCAGATGCTCTGTCACAGCACAGTCGCAGCAAGGCTGACGGATCAAGGCAGAACAAAAAGCCCAAAGAGTTCTGCTTTTACCCCATCCACTTCCTCAGCTCCGTCCCTGGGATCCTTGCCAGGATGCTGGTAACGTTTTAAATGGAGAATGCAGAGCTGCCCAGCAGCGTGGCAGCTGCTTCTGAGCACGGATGTTTCACTGGAGAGGGGCTTCTCCTAACGGCAGTGATTTAACACGCTGTAAACTAAATTTCTGGAACCCTTGGGAAAGCAGGATTGATGATGCACTTTCCTGGTTAACCACTGCATGCACACCCTCTAATTCCTGCTTGAATTCACTTCACGTATTTGCAGCAGCAGCTGCAGCACCTGAGGACAACAACATCTCCCTGCACTGAGGTACACACTTGCTGTGCCCCAGTTTGACACAGGAACATCAGTCCTGCACTTCTGAGGACCAGGAGGTGAGGAGGTGCACAGGTGCTGAAGCGCTGTGCCACACACCTGAGGATGCTGCAGAGAACACTGATACCCTGGCAGTGCTTTTGGGGGATGCAAAGTGAGTTTCCAGCACCACTCAGGTCAGCCACTCATAACCCTAACCCCTAACCCTAAACCTCAACAGAGCTCCAGGCTCTGGCTGATTTCTGTGGAAGATCAGCCTGTGAAGGTCTGTTACACCAAGAGGTTTGGAAGCTCCAGGCTGCTGATTACAATGAAGAAGGAAACACCACTTGACAGACCATGTCCTTAAGAGAATTGGAGACACAATGTACCCAACAGGACTCTGGATTTGGAGCTGCTGAGTGGATGCTCAGGCAGCAGAAAGGATCAGTTAAACACTGCCTTGAACAGCTGCAGAATATCAGTCAATCCACAGGATTTGGGAAAAAAAAGAAATTTCTATTTATTCTTGTCCTTAGGAAAGCATAAGTGAGGAGGAAACGGATTTTAAGTAAGCTCAGAGAAGTCCATGATAATACTAATTCAAGATTTTGAAGTGCTTTACCAACAGCAAGTAAAACACACAGACCTCTGACAGGAGAAATGAAGCAGGAAAATGCAAAGCAGCTTGTCCAAGCTTATGCAACAGATGAGAAGCGCAAACAACACACAGATCTCCAGGCTCCATCTTTGTGTCCTACCATTCTTTCATTTTAAAAACCTAAATCCATTTTGCACTCCAACAAGGTTTTCCACATAGATTTAAATGTTAATTCTGGGCTGCATAGACTATTTTTCCTGATGTGGTATCTCACCCACTATCTCCTCCTCTGTACATATACAGTATAAAAGGAATTAGTATTTCAGAGCCAAGAAAAAAGGAAAAAAGAAGAAAGTCCTAAATTTTTATCTAAAGGCAAATTCCTTTTCATATGGGCACACTGAATACAGATTTGAAGCAACACTCCTTCATCTTATGAAGAGAGAAAACATTGCTTGGAAACCATGAAAATTGAAATTGCTAAGATGCTACTAAATATATATATTTATGATGCTTCTTTTTCCTGTACTAATATCATGTATAATGGATTTTATGTATTATCTGTTCAGATGCAGATACACTTCCCTGCAGGCAGAGATGAGGCAATTATCCAAAACACTGAGAAACCATCCTTTAGCTCCATGAAGTGCAGTGAGTAACACAGATCACTCCAGCACACAGCTCATGTGGCACAAGGACTGCTCCTACAAAAGACACATAAAAGGTTCTCAGTGTCCATAGTGTTGCCAGAATTTTCTGTGTGGAGCCACCTCACCACAGAGACAAGGCACAAAAAGGAGATCTAAGAACTCATCTTAGCAAGCTCCTCTTTTTCTGCAGAGCACACATTAAACTTACAGGTACTTTCACATCTGACATAAATTTAAAGTCCTCTTTTAAAACCAACTTGTGTTTTTATGTTTCTAAGTCATCCAGAAGACACCACTGTCAAATGGAGAGTTTCTCTTTGAATATCCACTGCCTGTGTGAATGGCTACTCCCCTCACTTCCAACAACACTGACCTCTTCAGGGTTTGTCTCCTTTTATGCCATCCATGCCTGTGCATCTTCTCAGAAGAAAAGGACACCTGAAGAGGAAAATGGCTTTCTTTATCCTTGCTGTCTGTGATTTTCTTTTCAAGCCCTCCTTCTCATTCAGAGTAAAGGGGAATATGTGCCAAGATACCTACTTGCTCAGAGATGAGCCAGGAGTCAGCTCCTCCTGAGGTCAGATAGTGGACTTTTACTGATCAAGAATTAAAATATTAATATTTATTGTGCCTGAGATCTGAAGCAGCCCTGGTGCCCTCACTTCACAGGTACAAACACGACTGACAAAGCCACTTTGTGGAAGGTATGAGAGTTAGCAGAATGCTTCCTCAGCCAGTAAAGAATTTCTGATCGTTTGGTCCCTTTTAAGACCAGCTTCACACAACCAACCACCCATTTAAAAAGGGCTACGACAGAAAATACTTCTACCAACCCTAAATATGTCTGTGTGCATGGTACAGCTGTTTTCTTCTGTAAGACATGAACTGGAATCATTACAATGCCACGATACAGCATACTCTTGCCAAGATCCTACAGCACAGATGGAATTTTGGAGTCCATCTTTTAAGTGCAGAGGTTGCTCTCTATCATGAATGTAACAGAAGTTATTTTGGATTATTTTAAAGGACATCATTGAAAAAATGAAGGTTTACACCTTGCAGTAAAACCACCTGATGAAAATGCACAGTTGAAATGGAATTATCTCTGTTTGGCAGGTGAGGCCTGTAGGAACACAAGGCTCGCTTTTCCAAAACAAATATAAGAGATTTAATCTAATTTTATGCATTAATCTGCTCTAAACCTTGGGGAAGCTGCAAAGCTTTACTTCCTGTTCTGAGGTAGGAAAGAGAGTCAAGAATCCCAGATCCCAAAGCCAGATTACTTTAAGGAAATCCTTATGTGAAGAACTAACACCAAGACTTAGTGCTGTCCTCAGCATGAAACCTAAAGGACAATTCAAGTATCATAAAAAGGCTTGGATTTGAAAGGATGTTAAAGATCATCTTGTTCCAACCCCCTGCCATGGGCAGGGACACCGTCCACTATCCCAGTTCTAAGCCCCATCCAGCCTGGCCTTGGACACTTCCAGGGATGGAGCAGACACAGCTTCTCTGGAAACCATAGAGGCTGCAACCACATCTGATGTTCAACTTGGAAAACATCACAGAAAGAAACCAGCAGTAATTCAGAGATACACACTTTAGGTCAAGGGATATCATCTCTCCTTGAATCTCTCTCGAACCTGCTGGTTATTTACCTGCACCTCCAGATGTCCAGAGTTTTGACCAAAAAAACATCTCTCCCTTTTCTTTGCACACGTGATGTTCTAGAGGAGCTACTTAACACACAGAACTCCTCATGGACTCTTGGTTGAATTCCCTCCTTGCCTGCTCCCAGTAAGCAATGACCAATTTAAACAGCCTTTTCCAGGTGTCAGAAAGCCCCAAGGGGTTACATAATGCATGACCACCCTGCAGAGACTGACAGACCAGGTATCACTGCTTAACCACCCTCACATACCTGACAATTTATTACATCAACCTCTACGCCAAGGACTGCATCACCCCCACCCTCAGGTGCAAATGGAAGAGGAAATTAAGGAAGCCTTGGGTAATTTCATTGGTATTTTTATATGAATTTTGAGACAGACCTTTTTTAAAATGAAAAGTTCCATTACACCATGACAAATCTTTGATTCTGTATCTGGCTCAGCACTTCTCAGTGTGATTTAGCACCTCTAACAGAAAATTCACTGTAAATTAGCAAGAAATGAACAGGGAGCACTGGAGAACTGCAGCTCACCGGAACAAATGTTGGCAACTTCATTATCACTTCCAGCACTGACCACATGTATTGCAGGGAAAAAGCTGACCTGGTTAAGGACTTTTCCATTTCTATCTATGATCTCTCAGGGAATGTGCTAAGGAAATGATTGTCCTACTGAATCATTTCAAGAATTTTACAGCCAAGATGATTTATTACCATAAAATAGGTCTTGGAAACAAAGATATTTGAGGAGACTCAATAGCTATTAAATCATTGTGGAAAACATGATGCTGAAGGAATTGCAGATGCCTGACACATGTTCTACCACTTTTTTTTTTTTTTTAATATTGAGTGTCTATAAAAAGCAACTCTGCAGAATTACTTAAAAACTTTTCCGACAGAAAAAAATTTAAAAGAGAGATATAGGTAAAAATTAAAATGGCATCCTTAAAAGTAAAAAAACAATTGTAACTAAAACACCCCACAAAGGCTGTTGGAAAAACTGGAGTCACCAATAATTTCAAAACCTATGCACTAAAAATATACTTCTCGCTTAGTAAACAAGCTGAGACATATTTTGCAGAGTTATAGATATTTTAGAGTTGAGTCAACAATACATTGAAAACCTCACATCATCTTATCATGAGTCCACTTGTTAGGTGGTGTGAAACCAGATTCAGAACCACCTTGGGTTTTGTTATTACAACTGCAACGTAGATGTTGTTATCACACAGAACACGCTCTGTTCAAGACAGTTGGAAGCATCTCTCTTTAAAATGTGCCACTGAATACAACAAGTGAATCAGAAAGATGGCCTGTAAGGCTTGCTATGCAAAATACCACTGAAGAACACGCTGCTTTCTTGACCAAAATGGAAAAACTCTTGTGCCAAACCTTCCACTAGACCAGGCTGCTCCAAGCCCCATCAAACCATCAACTCCTACAGTGCCCAAGTAAATGTTTTAAATGCATTCCAAAATGCTCAGCCAAAATACAGCAGCCTCAAAGTAAGGTCAAAACTTTTCTTACTCCAGCTGATATTACAGACAATACAACTTTCAGAGGCCAAAATCCCTTTCCAGCCCTTCTTGCCTTCAGACCTCTCCTCTTCACATCCCTGGACCACCACAGCTACAACAGCAGTAGGTAAGACACAACTCAGCCTTGAACTCCTTTGTGCCTTGACACAGTGATGACAAAGGGAAAGATCCACCTTGTGCCACTGACATTGAGCCACGTGGCTCAAAAACAGGGAACCCAGACAGTTGCACAAACTGCAGTCACAAACCAGGAAATTAGGAAAATTAATGGCCTTTATAATGAAGTTGATGTCTTGTAGAAAAGCTGACCAATGGTCTTATAAAATAGGGAAACGAGCATTTTTCTTTGGCTTACATTTTGTGTCGTCCTGGTTCACTTGTGCAGCTCAGCCACCGTTTCTTTTTCTGCAACACAACAAAGAAAACAAATTCTGTTAAAAAAAATTGTTGCTTGAACTGACACTTCTGGTTACATTGTTAAGTAATGCTTCAACCTTACTGCTTGCTTTTAGTCAACACTGGAAAATATTTCCATCCTTCGTCTGTTTCTCTGATTTTGATTGCCAGAGTATTCCCATTACATGAAACTGCTTTATCAAGATGAACCTTGGAGACTGCTTGGTGATTTGAGCATAACACTGACAAACTAGAAATAAATTCCAAAACCTACTGCAGAGCTGACCAAAGAAATTCCTTGTAGCCACAGAGAAAGTGAATAAACATTTTATTTAAAAGGATCTAATCGCTCAAAGATATCTTTGTGGTGTCTTGTTAGATCTGTGAGTGTTCCTTGTTGGCCTCCAGCACCAAAATCAGAGAGGTGATGACTTGCTCTTGGATTGGGGTCATACCTGGTACCCCTGTGTTCCAGACACCCTAAGACACTTCAGTGGGAACCAAATATTGGAAGAGTTGTTCCTTATGTCCTGCTCGGTGCTTTGGATTCAAATCTATAGACATAGAGAAATTATATCCCTACCTTACTGGGAATTGAAGCAAAAGAAGAGCAAGCAACCAGAAAAACAAACAGAAAAATCTACTAAGTTAGAGTTATGAAAGTATTGTCCTGAAAAAGAATGCTCTGATGCTACATTCTCTATTTAACCACGTAATTAGTAAACTTCCAGCAGAAGTAGCAAAAACAAAATTCCTCATTCCCTTACTAGGCTAAGTATCGACCTGGAAGAACTACTCAAACCTCCATGAAGAAGAACTGGATTGTTCCAGATAATGGAATAATTAAATAACTGGGGACAGAGTGGAAAATGAAGCACAGAACATCTCATTGCTCAAGGTCAGTGCAGTTCTTGTTCTGCTGAAAATGGTAATTTGCAAGGAAAAAAAAAAAAGAGACGGAAAGAAGAAGACACCAGTCAGAAAGAATCCTGACTCTGGCTATGCTTTGCTGCCAGGAAGGGATAACAAAGCAACAAGTCAATGCCAGCGTGGATTTGTCAAACTGCTTCCCTTCCCTTTCCAACAAGTTAGAAAGCCCCAGGATACAGAAATAATTCAGTGATCACCAGGGTCACCTGAGCACGGCTGTTTTCATGCCGTGTCATTCTCCCAAAACAATAAGGATCATGGATTTGGATAGAAAAACACATCCAAAGAATAAAACTTAATTGTTCTCAAGTGATCACCCAGGTCTTACCAAGTGGCGTCCAACCTGCAGCACCACCAGACCCCAACACATTCAGAAAACAGCTGAGTATCTCATTAATTCATCAGAGAACTATGCATAAGAAGTGTTTCCTTAACCCTAAATTCTCAAGTCTCAATATGAAATAAATACATGTATCATTAGGGGGTATGAAATCATCAACTCATTTGTAAGGGGTACAGTTAAACTTCAAGCTATTTCATTTATCAGAACAATAGAGTTCTATGAAGTGTGTTTTTCACTAATGACCTGGACACTATTTTTGTTATTTCTGCCTCTAAAATGCACAGCCAATATTTGTGGTTTTAAAAAAAAAAGGCGTTTCTTTCTCAAAATGTTGTTGTGCAGGAAAAAAAAAAATCAAGAAAAAAAATTAAACTCAGAGTACAATCAAATTTACAAAGGAAAACCACACAAGTACAGACTTCATCATACTCCTCCAGATTTTAAATAGATCAACATATTTTGGAGATGGGTGTGATTTTATGCGAGCTGTGCCCCTTTAAAATTGGCAACTACATTTAATTCAGTGCCGCCTTATTCCAAGTTCCAAACTCCAGTTGAAAATAGATCTCACAATGGAATCCTACAGCTGAATATACTCTGGGAGAAAATTAATACTTTAATTTATTCCAAATTCATTTGCATGACAGTATATCATTAGTATATACAAAAAAATATGTATTATACCAACAGAGGAAAAATTCAGTGCAAACAGTGAAAGAAACTCACATCCCACCAGTGGGTTGAGCTTGAAACTTGAAGCAACAAAACCGTTTTATTTCTCCGAGAAACAAACACATTAAAAAATACCAAAAAGGGTTGTTAATAGTCTAGATTGTCATTTTAAAAAATACCATGTGACCTTAAAAAACCCACAAAGCAAGTATGATTTCTTGCATGCCAGGTATCTCCTAAATAGCTAAAACGAGCCACATGGACAATCAAGTGCAGACTAAAAATAACTGATGTAACACAGCTCATGTACAAAGCAAAGTTTTCCTACCTCACTGATTAACCAGCTGAAGAGGAAAGAAAACACACACTCACTGTGTAACTCCATCAACCTTGTTGTCCTGGAAACAATTCTTCTACCAGAGAAGTACCTAACTGCCAAAACATCTTCTGCTACTACTTTTGGGGTTTTTTTCTTCCCCCACTTCCCTCTCCTGCAGTGCTCTCAATGTTTGATAAGCAGCCAGTACCAAACCTAACCCATCAAATGGCACAGGAATTGGATCTCCTGCTCTTAAAAGGAAATATGTAATTCCATTTGAGTATGCAGCACTTATGGAACACCACGTTTGCACAAAGGCTATGGAACAGACTCTGTAATTTTGTTGTTGCTATTGTTGTTAAAATGTCCTATGAACTGAACCTTTCATTTCAGGAAATGGCTTCAAGTTGTGCCAGGGTAGATTTACAGTAGATATTAGAAAGAATTTGTTCATGAGAAGAGTGGACAAGCACTGGAACAGGCTGCCCAAGGCAGTGCTAGAGGCACTATCCCTGGAAGTGTTAAAAAAAGAAAAAAAAGGGATATAGCAATTGAGGACATGGTTGGGTGGTGAACATGATGGGGCTGGGGGACTGGTCAGCTGATGGCTGGATGTAAGTGACCTGAAAGGTCTTTTCCAACCCAAAAAACTCCATGATTCCATATAAACCAGCAAACCTACAGGGTGAATTCAGCCTTCCTTATTCACACGCCCAAGTACCTGGGGTAAGAGTCCTTTCTTGCCACGCAACAGCCCTGTGGGATTGCAAAAAAAAATCTTTTTTAAGTTTTATGGCTACTGTCTGCCTTTAGAAGGGAACAGAACTTTCAAACCCAGGTCTTGGTAATTTGTGCCATATTGCCAGCCACAAATTTAAAAAACACTTCCGTGTCCCACTACTGGAAACATTTGTGCCCTCCCTTTCTTGGTTTAGAATCCTTTTCTGAAACAGGTCTGTGCTTTTACTAGAAGGGAAAACTTAATTTTAACCTTTGCATGAAATAAAAACTGAGTTTAGAAGCCAGGTTTATCTAGGAAACAGCAGGTTTGTTTCAGACCACAACTTTACTCCCCACATCTCTCCATACACTGCTCCTTTTGCTATGCAGCCTGTTCGAGTCAGACCCAGCAATTTGGCCTTACTTAAATTGGTCGAGTCCACTGCAGCAAAAATACTTATTTAAACACTTGTAAATTCTTAATTTCTAAACTACCGGTGTTTTAAAAAATTTGGCATCTGACCCTCTCAGTCAGCCTGCCCACACACACTGCCCAGACCTGTTTTCTGGTAAAATGCCAGAGTCTGCACTGGTCTCAGATGGGAAAAATCACAATTCACTGTTTTCAAATGAGACCTGTTAATTACCAAAATTATTCCCACAGCAAGTCCAAAGGGATTTTGGTTCCTTCAGAACCATGATTAAACATAGTTACACTCAGCAGTTTTATTCAGTGTGGTGTCCCTGATTTATTATCTTCACTCTGCTAAGGAGACTTGTGTTTTCCCTCGACTTCCTCCAATTTCCAGTGTACTCACAAGGTTTTTTTCATGTTCCTTAGCAATGCTGGTTATCCATCTTTCTGTACCTTAGATTTTCATATAAACCCTATCTAACTGTTGTCCAGAGAAGCCGTGGCTGCCCCTGCCCTGGAAGTGTTCACAGCCAGGCTGGAGAGGGCTTGCAGCAAACCTGGTCTGGGGGAAGGTGTCCCTGCCCATGGAAGGGGGGTGGATCAAGATCTCTTTAAGGTCTTTTCCAACTCAAACCATTCTGTACTTCCAATATGCTTTTACATTGTTTTTAAATTGTATCCTTTTATCTACTTTTCAAATGATTTACCTTTAATGTATCAACGTGACACACAGCTTTGTTTTTCCTTTTCTCTTGTGATTTTTTTCTAGACATTGTACACCTTCAAGTCTTTGTGTATCCTCTGTATTTCTTTTAAGCATTTTCTGGAGAGATCACAGAATCATAAATGGATTGGGTTGGAAGGGACCTTCAAGATCATCTAGTTCTTACCCCTGCCATGGGCAGGGACACTTTCCACTAGACCAGGAGCTTCCCCTAGACCAGGTCATATGTTTAGCTGGTAAAATTAGCTGCAATCCCAATTAATCAGGATCTGGAGTCACTACCAATAAACAACTATCACTAAGAGATCCAAAATCTCGACCTCACAGTCTTCAGCTGCCTGTGCAAAATGCCAGTTAGGGATAAAAACTTCTCATCTCCTCCACTACAGATCCAGTTGCCTCAGCAGCGTTTTACTGCACAGGCTCTATAAACATTCCATGTGTCATCAAGCAGGCAGTGAACATCCACAGAAGTCTGTCTCAACACGTCAAAGATCCAGGGATTTTCAGCATCCCATCCCTCACAACACGCACGAGAAAATCCAACGGCAGAGATGGAGAGGAGGAAGGTATTTGGAAACTTGGTACATACGAGCAAATTTGAGATTATGAAAATTGTGGTGCCTTACAGCAGCAGCGCTGTTACACGCATTACAAACACTGAATTCTGTCAATCTATTTCCAGTAAATGCATTTTTCCCCCACCTCAGCACTAGAAATTCCCAATGCATAGTATAAACTGTTATATTTTGCACTTTCCAGCTCAAACGAGGACCAGGCTTTATGAGCCAGCTTTTAAGACTGTTTAGGTCCTCCCTCTCTGGTACAGAAGCACACTGATCTCAAGCTGGGAAAACATTTCTTATACTGATTTTTTCCTTCTTATTTCAGGCAAAAATTCCAAACCATAGCAAAGCTTTTGCCTTCTGCTGCCACTGAATACCAGTTGCTGTACAAGTAAAACAGAAAAAGGCTGAAGTTATTTTAAAACAGCTACTTTTCTCTACTTAAGTGTTTAGTTTTCAGTAGCTGACTATGTTCTGGGTGGAAAATTCATGCCCAAAGTGATGCCACCACCAATACTCCTGAGTAGAGCAGTGGCAACAAGTGAAGGAAAAAAACTTGCAGGGTAATGTAAAAACATAATATGGAGGGTAAAACAGCATTATTAACTGGGAAGAAAAACCCATACAATGAACACAACAAAACAACACACTCTGATGATTCTTTTTAGTCTCTGGCAGCATTGCTACAAAATACCTAATAAAGGTGACACAAAGAACTTCTAAACCATTTATTAATTACTTGAGGCTATTTTTCATTTTACTGCTTCACTGCAATTTCCATTAGCATGGGAAATTGTAGCGTTTTTTTCCAAAGAGATATTTCCAGCGAAGGCAGTGTGGATTCAACAAGACCAGGACCATCATATAAATAGAAATCAGAAAATAGTATTTCCATAAGAAACCGCTCAGATTTATTGGATTAACAGGCACTTACAAGTGACTCACACTGACACAGCCTATAGTAATCCAATCTATTTGAGATAAGAATAAATTCAAAGGAAACCTTAAATTTAGAAAATCACCTCTGTGGCTGCACACATAGTTGGCTTTATTACACGAAATCACATTAAGTGTTCTCTCCAAATGGGAGGACAAATAAATTAAAAGCTGAATTCTAGCATTTTTTTTTTCCATGTGTGCAGCATGTCCTTAACAGCAATAGCTGCCACACTGAGCATAATTAGAGAGGGATAAGAGAGCCCTGTGTGGAAGTGCCTTGTGGAACACAGCAGTTTTCCTGTCCTACAACCCCACAGGAATATGCTGTGCTAAAAAGAGTGGGAAGAAGAAAAGCCACCAAGCCACCTCACCTTGTCTCAGGAGAATTAAGGCAGATTGTTAAATCTACAGTGGCAACCACCATTTCTCCTCCATGTACACTGTTTTTTGCTTCCATCCGGGATTTCTTGATGAACTCTGACTTATCTCTAGCGGATGTTATTAAATCCTAGCAAACACTGAGGTGTTCTGGCTCAGCACACTGAAACATCAATGCTTTCCTGAAACCCTGAAGGATGCATTCACAGCTCTCACACCTCCTTTAAAACATGGCAGCAAGCAGGGAGCTGGGATGGAGCTTATTTCTATAAATACTCCTCCGCAGCAATAGAAGAATTTTTTCCTCTTGATATTGCCATGAATAGCAACAGTCTGAAAAAAAAGTATTATTAAATATTACAGAGTCATAGAATGGCTTGGGTTGGAAAGGACTTTCAAGAATATCTAGTTCAGACTCCCTGCCATGGGCAGGGACACCTTCCACTATCCCAGGCTGCTCCAAGCCCTGTCCCACCTGGCCTTGGGTTCTTCCAGGGATGGAGTAGCCACAGCTTCCCTGGGCAACCTGTGCCAAGGCCTCACCACCCTCAGAGGGAAGAATTTCTTCCTAATATCCCATCTAAACCTGTCCTTTTTCATATGAAAAAAAGCCAATATAAGGAAAGGTGACACTGAACAGGGCAAGGGGTCATGCACTGAGGACCGGACTTTCATCTTTATCACCAATTAGTGTACAATATAGTTAAATACCACCTGTGTGTAAGGGTATTTGAAAGCCACGTATCTTCTGCCATCCATGAAGCAAAGGCACTTCTGTGTGCGCAGGGATGCAAATCACTGAGTACACAGATGAAAACTCATTTGTAAGAACCAGCTGCACACTACTGAGGCCAACAAAATCTTATCAAATGCAGACTTCAAGGCTGAAATGACTTATTTAGAGAACTGCTGTGCTGCTCTCACCTGTAGCACCCAGTTAAGTTAGATCAAGGACAACAGCACATACCAACTACATCATAAGCAGGAGGCTTTAATTTTTTATGCACACTTTCCTTCAGGCATACACACCCACCCTCAGCAAATTCCCATTAATGGCCATTCTACAGTCCTGAAAAGCAGTATGTTATAGCCTTGGGCTAACTAAATTAGAGTGAGCTATGCTGAAGTTGCAATCATAGTGAAAATCTGCTGTATGACTTTCACCACAATAAAGATACTCCCTCAGAGAGTCTCTTCACAGTACAGTATTTTCAAAAAAAACCTCACCATAGCCTGCACCTCCTGTGAATTTGGTCATGACAGCCTGGGGCCTTGCCCAAGGACACTCAGAATAAAGATCAAAAATTAACCAGCAGTCAAAAAATGCTGATTATACCCAAGATTTTTAATGTACTTCAAGTGGAGATGCAGATCTTGGCTTGAAGGAGTGCAGAACAGATGAGAACTCAAATGGCAAAGTGCAAGGGGACAAGGCACAATTTGTTCTGATTGAAAGACGAGGTTAAAAATCTCATTTTCTGTCACAATGAATTGGGTTTTCGAAGTGAGACCTCCCTGCCCTTGTGCTTTTTTCAGATTTGATTTTTGGAATTCTAGCCTTTACATTAGAGCAAAATGCTGTAAAATTTTCAAATAGCTAGATTTTGTGCTAACCCCAATTCATAATCATTCTGGCCTTGCAACCGTGGTGTGAAATTCACTGAGCTAGACAGCTGGGAAGGGGGGGGTGTGAAGAGTGGGGGTGGTGTTGTGTTTTCTTATTATTATTGCACTTCTGGTGTTCAACCCTTCTACTCTATACGAAATCCATATTCAAAAGTCTGTAAGCATGAAGATGCTTTTACGTACAAGGATTTGGTCAGACTCTAAAAGCATCTGCACCTTCGTTTGCAATGAATGAATCTCTCTTCAGAATTACTGTGGTGACCAAAGTATGTGCTTCTAGCCTGTAGTCCTGGCTTAGGTAAAAAGTGGTGCCACTCAGAAAATTGTTCTGTCCATGTAATGCTCTCCAAAATAATTTTTATCCCTTCAAAACCCTCTAAAGGACATCTAATGAGAAATGCTTTCCAATGAAACCTGAAGAAAACTGCCTGAGCTCACCGTACTGGTACAAAACTAAACCTTAAATGAAGTTCTAGGAAAGAACCACCAGCTTTTCACGTAAACTTGTGATGAGTTTTCACTGAAGCTCTCAACCCTGCCAACCCATGGCTAAATGTCATACCCCATTTCCTATCCTAAATCAGCCAGAATAGCAAGACGGTTTTGCTCTGTCATTTTCAGACCTCATTAAAACCCAATGCTAAGCATAATTCTGGATAGTGGAACTTGGCTGTGGACTCAAAAAAAAAAAATCCCCAACGTTTAGACAATCTAAGAAATTCAGCCTTTTTTTTTTCTACCTGAGTGGGCCTTGGGCACAGCTCCTCATCAAAGACACAGTTTTATTTTTTTCATATGCTCTTCACACGCTGGATCAACATCATGAGGTGTGCAAATTAAAACAGAATTATTTAGGTTGGAAAACCCCTCTAATATCACAGGGTTCACCCATTAACCCAGCACTGCCAAGGCCACCATTAATCCAAGTCCCCAAGTGCCACATCTTTTAAATCTCTCCAGGGATGGCAACTCCACCAATGCCATGGGCAGCCTGTGACAGGACCTGACAACCATTTTGATGAAGAAATTTTTACTAAAATCCGAAGTGAGCCTCTCCTGGTGCAACTTGAGGCCATTTCCTCCTGTCCTAGCACTGGGAAAAGACAAGCACCATCTACCTACAACTGCTTTGTAACACAACCACATCAGAAAGTCAAACTCTGGCGCAATTTCTTACGCAACTATCAGTCAACTTTTAATTATTTCCCCCTGCCAAAAATCTTCTATTCCTAACAATTCTTTAAAGGACACTTAAGGCACACCAAAAACGATGAAAAGCAACACTGGGCTGTTTCATGGATCAGGTATCATGCTCCAAAGCACACAACGTCACTGTATCTCTGCCTCTGTAATATTGTCTTTAGGCAACTACAAGTTGTCTCAGTGAGAAAACATTATCTTGTGCATGTCCTATTAAAAAAGATTAATCTGTTCAACACCTGATGATTCACTCACCCACATGTCAGAAGTCCACACAAAAATGACTCATTCTGTCCGTAAGAATATTCGCCTGGGATACCCAAGCCCTCTCATCTTTTCCAGAGCTGCTAACTGATTTTTCTTGTAAAGGTGGTGGATGGAGGCTTCCCTGTGAGAGCAATGGGTGACATGAAGGCGAAACAGAAATGGGACTGGGCCCTGGATTTTATAAACAACCTACATAATAATAATAATAATAAAAATACTCGAGAGTTAAGTTTGTGGATAACTGAAGCACCGGCA
The DNA here is from genome assembly GCA_013400495.1 of Nicator chloris. Classification (NCBI taxonomy): domain Eukaryota; kingdom Metazoa; phylum Chordata; class Aves; order Passeriformes; family Pycnonotidae; genus Nicator; species Nicator chloris. Next base: position 112,088 of record WAAE01026612.1, read on the forward strand.
GAGAAATAAACACTAACACTCCACAGTGAGATGGTGGTTGAAGGCAACAACTGATTTTAATCCTAACAAATCAACACCATCCAGATTTGAAGGAGTTCAGGCTACTCCTCCACGACTTGGGCACTTTCTCCCAGAAAAGGGCTCGGGAGCAGCCGTACTGAACCACCCTGGTAGGGACGGCCAGTGCAGGGCAAAGCCATATTAAGGGCTTGGCTGATGACATCAGATTTGTGTTCGTGCAACAAATCAAGCTGAGTTCTAGGCTAGAACTTCATGTCCAGTTCTGATACCCACGCTGCGGAGACGCCAAAGGATTGGCAAGCGTTCAGGGAAGAGCTTAGAAAATAGTGGGTCTGGCTGGGATACAGACTCCGTGACGCCAGGCCAAACGTCTCCTTCATTAGGGAGATGAGTCCCTGACCTTGTTTTCATAGGTACTTTGTGAATATGACAAATAACAAACAGCTCTTCGATCCTTGGAGAGAAAGGCACAGCAAGATATTACAGCTGGAAGGCAAACAAGCTTGAATTTGAAGCAATTTCTCACGTTTTAGCGACAGCACTTCTAAAATAATGGTAAATATTTACCATTACTTGGTGGTTTAGAACAGCAAAGCTGTTAACAGCACTCCAAGATGCACTTCTGGGGAAGAATTCGTATCTTCTTTCAGAGAGAGCCACACAGGCTTGATACAGAGACATGAATCTAAAAATTCCATGGAATCACAGAATAATTTGGGATGTAAGGGACCCTGAAGACCATGGGCAGTGACACCTTCCACTATCCCAGGTTGCTCCAAGCCCCAACCAAAGTGGTCTTGAGAAATTCCAGGGCTGAGACAGCCACAGCTTCTCTGGGCAACCTGTAGCAGGGCCTCCCTACCCTCACAGACAAGAATTTCTGCCTAACATCCAATCTAAATCTGTTCTCTTTCAGCTTTAATCCATTCCCTTGTCCTAACACTGCTTGCCTTTTATTTAAAATAAAATTCCTAAAGCTAGTATTGAAGTTAATTTTCATGTTTAATTTTATTGTTTCTGCTATGTAATGCCTACTGCTTTATGCTGTCTCATGATCGACCGTGCTCCTTTGCCTTGAGAGAAGCATTTCATAAATGGTTTTCCTCCTTGGTAAACTTACCTGCAAAAATACAGGCATGGAAAATACCTGATTTGCTATTTTTCTTGCACCTCATTACCTCAAGAAGTAACATGGAAAGTAAAGAGAGAAAAAAAAAGAGAATGTAAGACCTTAATTTAAGAGAAAGTAAATGGTAACTCTGATTGTGTATTATTAGAATATGATGAGAATTTATGCAAGAGGACACTAGTTTAGCCAGAAAAGCACTTAACAGAAGTGACTAAAGACATGCTTGCTGCTTGCATGACACGGCTCTCTCTTTCCAGCCCTTCTATCATCCTAACACATTTTACTGCCACCCCTTCTGCAACTCCTGAATCTGAATTTTTGACTGAAGCTTCGACAGTACTTGGAGGCATCAAAGTGCACAGCACACCCAGTTCAGTAATCCAGGAAAAGATAAAACTTTGAGATGTACTTGTTCTACCAACGCCTCGCATTCTGTGAGGAAAGGGGAACGACGAGAACAAACTGGCCAACATCACAAATGAGCCCCAAGGAATGAAAAACACAAAAAGAAACTAATCTAATGAAGGAAGATAATTTCCTGACACAAGAAATAAAGTATATATATATTCTGAACTCTTATTTCTTATTCTGTATGCCAAAAAAAAAAAAAAAAAAAAGGTAAAATTAAACCAAGGAAGGCATAACTGACTCATTTTTAATTCTGAGTCATCCCAAACCAGTGGATTCCTGTGTCAGACTATCTGTGCCCTCAAGAAGGTAATGGAATATGGCAATTTCTAATCCACTTAAGAATCAGGAAATTCACACAGCAGGTGTGAACACTAACAAGCCACTATTTTCACTTTATACTGAAAAAGAAAATTCAATCAAGCCCTCCCTATGGAATATAACAAGAGTTCTGAAGAGAGTGGATAAGATAAGCCACGCTGTTTTACATGAAAAAAGCAGGGCAAGTCCTTTCCTGGCTTGTCCCGATATAATTACAGACCTTGAACTCGGAGAAAACAAATAAAAATCTTCTTGACAGCAGTAAGGGATCAGGGGAACCTCCTTCACATGGCCCTGGGCTGGGGGCTGCACACACAAACCACAGCCCAAACAGCACCAGCTCTGCTCCCGATGCCACGAGGCAGCAACTCCTCACCTTCCCCTCACACCTCCGTTGTATCCCAATTTAATATTCCACAAAAGCAAACACACTGGGTTTATGTAACAACTGCCAGTGTGTCACTCACTCCATGGGATTTGGAGTTTTAACTCCTTGAGGACACAATCCTTGAAAAAATAATGTATTCCAGCAGCTCGGAATACTCGTATTTCTGGGGAATTTATCACAGAAGTATTTAGCACAGGGGGTTTAAATCTTCTAACTCTACGAGGAGATTCGAACTGCTCAGCATTTTTCTGAAAACTCTTGTTCCCAGAATTACCAAGTTACATAAGAATCTCATATGCCAATAATGAAACATTTTCTAGTCTCCAAGGTAGCACAGAAACGCCAGAAATTTGTCTGACATTCCTCCCCCTTCAAAAAAAAAAACCCAGCAGGCACATAAAAAGAACTCAAAGTGTTATTTATAAAGTCTCATTAATTATCAATTACTGAAATACTAGTAGCCCAATTGTTCCTGAATACTTGGTGAGGAACGTTGTTGATAATTTCCATGCATTCCTGACAGGTCTTCTTTATCCAGGGAAAGAAAAAAAGAAAAAGGAAAAAAAAAAAAAAAAAAAAAAAGGGGAAGAAAAGAAAAAAAAAAGAAAAAAAAAAAAAAAAGAAAAAAGGTGAAGAGAAGAAAAAAAGAAGAAAAAAGAAGAAGAAAAAAGAAAAAGAACTGGTTTGCATCACGGTTTTCCAGCCTTTTTAAGACTGCAAGTACCTGATGTTTTTATTAGAGTAAGTATCTATGGCTTTAATAAAACACATGAATTAAACTAAGATGTTTCCTCCCAATATCACGGCATCAACCACTACGGGATCAGCATTTGGAATAAAATCAGCAGGAGCACTTCCCCACCAATGACAGCAATACACAGCTCTGTTAATTTATTGCTCATTATTATTCCTCATTATTCTGGCTCAAAACAACTTTCAGGAGAGGAGTAGCTGGGAAACTTTGCTTTTTTCCTTAGCAAGTATCTATGTAAAACATAAAAATGAGGCACCTAAACTATATGTTCCCAATTACAAAGGCTGTTTATATGGTCCACAAATTCTCCTAAAATACAGAAGTAAATTTTAGAAGATTAACACACACATTAAACAGCCCAAATCCTAGCTAACACTTAAAAATTGGTGTCTTGAAGCTATTTTAAGTAAAGAGAAGCAGCAGAGATGAGTGTGAAACTACGGCTACAGTTTTGGAAGCTACCAAGTATCTGGATTAGTCCCATGGAAAAGGATATCAGGATGTCCAATGAAGTATCCAAGCTTCTTGAGCTGCTTACAAAATTTCCCTTATCTCTTTATTTGCTATAGAGGGAACACTAGCACCAAGTCACCTGTGGCTGCCCCTAGATTAGGACAAGAAAATTGGGAAAATACCTTTTCTCTCCCTCTCAACCTCCTCATCTTCATGTCGGACCCAAAGCCTTCAAAATGTTTTGCACGGGCATGTTGTAAAACTAACTTTAGGTGTTTAGTAGAGTGAAAAAGGGAACCATTTTGGATCCCTCTGCAGAACTAAAGCCTCAAACTGCAGTTCTTTTCATTTGTATTTGAACCCAGTTCGTGTGCTGCTATTCCAGCAGCATATGGCAGTGTGTATTTCAGTTGGAAGAGCTTCAAGGAGGAGCAGCAGCATCATTCTAAAAAACTGCTTATATACCAAATCAAGTTGGGTTTTTTTTCAAGTGAGTTTCACTTAAGTCTTTAGGATGCTCATCCTCTTCTACCAACACAAAAACCCCCCCACATCCAGAACCAAGTTTCCTTCGCCTAATTATCTTTAGACTGTTCTCTGCTTTTTATGGCAGAACACCAAGAAATAACAACTATGAAGGAAGCTTAAGTTCCCTCTTTAGAACCACGATGGTAAGAAAATAAAATGTTACTACTGGCTGTTTGGAATTATTCCAGCAATTAGGAGACTCTGGATAAATCTCATCTCACTTTAAAAATCAGATACCCACGTGAGATTAATCTTAATCCAGTGGGATTACATGACTATCACCTTTCACAATGCTAGTTAAGTGAAACCCTCAGCTGCAGGGGAACCAGAGCTCTGAAAACCTGCAGAAGAGATGGTATTTGCACTACAAATCTGAGCAGGAGTTACCCTAACCCAGCCACGTTGTACCACTGCCAACACCTCAGCAGAGTCTGAAATCCCACGTCAAGTGTCCAAAATAGACAACACCAGAAACATCATTCCTGAAATAACCTTAGGACCTTACAGGAGGTGAAAATAGACAACTTGAAGGTAACAAACTCTCTGAATAAACACCAAGCTGATTATTCACTGATTGCTGAGGAGTCCTGCCTCACATTTAAGGCACTGAAGAGGCTTTTTCAGGCCTTGATACCAATAAAATCTTACCAGTGACTGCAGTAAGATTTCTGCCTGAGCAAAGACTGCGGGGTCTTTCCCGTGAGAAGTGCTCAAGAACTAACTATAAATTACTGTATCTAAAGAAGGTGAAACATCCCCCTGCAAATTGTACACGAACCCTTGCTTCAAACCAGTCATCCCAAGTACTCTGCACAGCCCTCATCTGTGGAGCAGACAACTCCTCCAGTGAGTATTCTCCCAAACCACAAGAATTTTGTGTTAATTTTCCTTAATTCTTGGCAGACTAACTGAAAACACCCCTCATCCTCTCTGTCCTGACACCATCCCTGAACATTTGCATTCAATCCACGTTTATTTGATGGGAACAAATAAACACCAAGCTCTTAGCATCCTTCAGACCTCCAGAAAATACTGTCTTTCCCCAAATTAACATAACAAAGAGATCAGCAAATGCCACTGCTGAAGCAAACACCTGCTTTAAGGTTTGGTGGGTAGAAGAGCTTTTCAAACCTGCTAGAAACCGAGATCAGCTACCACTCAGCTGGAAGAAACCCCAGCCCTACATTATGTAATCTACATAGTTTTTAGACCAGTCTGCATTCTTGCAGTGCCCAAAACTGAGGAAGCTACAGACAGAACAAAAGAGAACAGAAAAAGTTCATTAACCTCAGCCCAGAGGCTGCTGAAGAGGCTGTATTTGCACACTGAGGCAGGACTGCCCACTCACCCACACAAACCTGAGCACTACAATCTCCTAATATTGAGGGTAAAGCACCACAGAATTTCCAGCGAGTCAGATCAGCCCTTTATTTGGATGAACAACCACTAACAACTACTAAGTTAAAAGATTTACTTCAGGGTTGGGTTTGGGTTTTTCTTTTCTTGGTAGTGTGTGAATAAGTCCAGACACAAACTCATCTTAAAAACTCAGAAACAGCTCAACTGATGCTGCCACTGACCATAGGGAACGAACAGAAAGTGGTAACACCCAAATTCAATCTGACCTTTAAAGACAGATTCATCTCACCCAGTTTCTTCTCTTGAGTATGCTGGGGTTTTTCCTCATTTCACAGAATCACAGAATGGTTTTGGTAAGAAGAAACCTTAAAGCCTATCCAGTCCCACCCCCTGCCATGGGCAGGGACACCTTCCACTATCCCAGGCTGGGCACTTTCAGGGATGGGGCAGCCACAGCTTCTCTGTGTAACCTGTGCCAGGGCCTCCCCACCTCCAGAGTAAAGAATTTATTCCCACTATATCAGCTAAAACTGCTCTCTTTCAGTTTGAAGCCACTCCCCCTTGTCCTGTGACCACATGCTCTGTAGTCTCTGAAATTGAATATATACTACTAGAAATGCAGTCTCTGAGTACATTTCCAAATTGTAGACTTTTCATTTATTTATATAAGAATGAAGAAAAACAGGTGAAACCATAAAGCACCCAAGTCAAACCAAGCTGTTCCTTGCAATCAACATTATTTCATAACGATTTTATATGTGATTTAAAATTCCACTCTCATTTTATCCTTTTAGGTCACTCACAGAACTGTAACTTCTTTTCACTCAACAAGACTTTGCAAGCCTTCTCCTTGCTTTTAATCAAGCACCAAATTGCTCTTTCTTAACCATCATGACTGAAAAAACTCTCTAAAAGTGAGAACATTCACCAGGTCAAAACACTGAAATACCAGGGTGGGATTTAACTCTCTCCATTTCAAATACCTGCAGTGGGTCTGTGAGGATTTGGGATGTCTAAATCCCTCACTACAGCCCAGGGAACACAGACAGCAGCTCATCTAACCACACAGAGATGATGACAGAAGGATGAACCAAACTGCTCATTCCACTTCACTGGCTGGGGCAGCACCCTCCAATTATTCCAACAGGATGAGAGCCACAAGAAGGAGAAATTTTCTTGTAAAAGCTTTCTCATTTCGTTTTGTCTGACGAGAGTACCTCAAAGTGCATGGAAGCCCATGAAGCTCAAAACTTCTTCCTTCCAACAAAAGCACATTAAGAAAGAAAAGACACAAAACCAAGTTTTGTCTCACAAAGAGACTTCCCAGTTCCAGACAATGCTCCACCCCTGGAAGTATCCAAAGCCAGGTTGAACAGGGATTGGAGCAACATGGTCTAGTGGAAAGTGTCCCTGCCTATGTCAGGGGGTGGAACTGGATGGTCTTTAAGGTCTCTTCCAACTCAACCCATTCTGTGGTTCTGAAACTTCCCACCCCATGAAGGTACTTGACAATTATCAGCATCAAACATCACCTCTTGAAATTAAAGGGGCCAAACTGCAGGATTTTGGAGACAGATGAATTCTCAGTGTGGTCACTGTAATGTAAACACTGCCTTTTTCAGACACCATTTATTAGCACTCCTTCAAACAACTCTGCAAACCTGCAGCAGAGGCAAAACTTGACCCAGTCCTGACCTGTGTACAGGATCTTCACTGCTGAAGAGTGGCTGCATTACTGATTACAAAGCACTCAAGTTCAGTACTTGAAACAGTAGTTTTCTCTATTTTTAGCTATGCAACTAGAGAAAAAATCCCTGCTTGAGCATGAGGGTTGGACCAGATGACCTTAGTCAGGTCCTCAATAAGCTCAAGCATTCTGTGATGAAGAAACAAGGCAACTGCTTTAAAGAAAACTAAAATGAACAGGCAAAAAAAGGTGAAGGTATTAATGGGGTAACAGCTTGCTAAAGACCCCATATTGCAGATGGAAGAACAGAGTAAATGCAACTTAAAGCAAGACAAAACAAAGAACAATATTAAGAAAGTGTTCAAAAGCATGTCCTTCAAAAACAGAAGTCATCCTGTGATTCCAGGAAAACAATAAAGACTTTAACAAACTAAATGCAAAATTTTTAAGCTGAAAAAAAAAAATACTGAGAACTGATGTGTTCAGAGGAAATTTTTTCAAATACACCAGAAGGGTGAAGGTTATGAGAAAGCCTGCTGGGCCAGTAGGTGACAAAAGATAAAAGGTTTGACAGGACAAATCTGTGGGGAGAGGGGAAAGCCTCAGAAACGCTTCTTTGCCACATGAAAGCTCAAATGAACTCACTGCTCAGGACGTAACAGTTATGGGAACTTCCAGCTCTGGCGCCTGCCTGCAGAGAGGACCAGGAAAGAGGATCCTCTCCGGGAAGTTGAGCATTGCTCACTGCCAAAGCCTACCAGGAATTACACAGTCAGGAGCACGAGGGTGCAGCCAGATTTCTAAGGAAACCAAATTATTAAAAATACCAACTGATGGACTGCAATCTGCAGGCCACAGACAGGAGGGCTCTGAAAGGGCTCTGTGGATATTGGGAGTCCCTAAAAATTACCAACCTCTCCACAAGATCTCGAAGAAAACTCAGCTGTCCAACCGAAAGGAGGAAGGTCTTATTAATCAACAGTTAATTTACATGCAGAGAACATAAACCCTTATACACACACATCAAATCAGACTCCTGTACAGGTCTGGAGTTAGACCTCTCTCATTTAACTGAACAATAAATTATGCAGAAAAGAACACACTGTGAGGTCACAGGTCTATTACAGATAAACCAGTAAATGCATCAAAGCAGTTATCCTCAGTCTTTTCTTCCAGCTAGTTATTACAGAGCGTGACTGGGAGAGAAAACAGAATATGAAATTCAAGTAGATTAATTCCAAGGCCCTGTATATAGAAAAAAGCAGCCAACTACACACTGAAAATGAGAGATTCTAAATTAGTTTTTTCCTGATTAGGAGAGACCTTGAAGTCATTGCAGATAGCTTTGTTAAAATACAGTTTTCACAGTAGTTGATAACAGGAGGAGTGAAAAAGCAAACAGAATTTCAGGAGTAATTAGAACGGCACAGAGGTGGTAAGAGGAAGCAGCAGTGGGACATTGGGACGCTGCACTCATGTGCAGCACATTCATGTCCTCAATTCTCCACTTCCCGAAGCTGGAAGACACCATTGGAAAAATTATTTTATGCTACGGGTCCTTTAGATCTGGCCCAGTCTTACATTAGATGTTTGCTACATTAATGCTGGAAAACAAGAGCAAGTAACAGTTCTACTGCTCAGGCAATTTCCTACACTTAACCATCAGAAATAAGCATGTGTTTATGATTGTGGAGATTGATTCTGTTGCCCAATTTCCCTTATCCAATGTAATTTTCTATTTACTGGCAATGTAGAGAGTGACAGCAGGTTCCGAGCAAGAGACTGAAAACTCAGATGAAAAATGCTGTGAACAAAGCAGGTGTGGACCTTTTAAACATTCAACATCATCCTCAGTCATCCAAAAAGGTGAATCCCTTGCCCACCCTATCTTTCAAAGGTGAAATTACAAATAGGCAGCACTGGAACACTCTGCCTGGGGAAGTGATGGAGTCAAAAAATGCATGGATATGGCACTTGAGGATATGGTTCAGTGGTGAATATGGTGGTGGTTGAGGGTAGAACTTGGTGATCTTAGAGGTCTTTTCCAACCCTAACCATTCTGTGAAGAAGAATGACATTCCATCTTGCAGATTATTATCCATTCCTACAAAGTATTTTACAGTGACTCCACATTTACAAGTGTACCAAAACAGCACAGTGATTCTACCACAAATTCAGCTGTGCCATGTGCAGCAGTGGGCAAACCCACTCTGCTTTTGGCAGGACTTGGTGCCATTTCAGCTCTTCTTTCCACAGGGATCTGTTCCCAGCCCTGTTCAATGAATTCATAAACGACATGAAAAGGGCTCAACAGTGAGATGACAACATATGCTGATGATAGTAAAGTTATTCACAGTAGCAAAGGCAGTAAATAAGTAGGAAAAAAACAAAAAGAAATGTGTGCAGATTACTCACTGGACATTAAAACACATAAATGAAATTCAGGAGTGAAATGAATGAGGAATCTCAATGAAATTAGGTGTAAAGTAAGATGAATGAGGTGGGACAAGTGGCTCTACTTCACGTATATACGTCAGCAGGCTTTGAACTGACTCAACACCTGCAGCAGGCTGAGCTCTAGAAAATTATGGTTGTAATAGAAATAGTTATGCATTAATTACTTAAGTCTTTTCCAGTGCAAGAAGTGGATTTTAAATGGAGTTCAGGCTCAGAAGTTAACAGAAGAATATGGTTCCTCACTGAACAGGCTGATGTGTTAGTTAAGCTGGGGAACCACAGAGCTTTACACTTCCCAATACTTCTCACTAACAAATTCCAAAAGACAAGTCCAATAAACACTGGAAAAACAAATACAAACAAACAAAACCCCA